>ML685836.1:3004354-3122990 GCA_007922175.1 Pelusios castaneus
CTATTTTGATTTGCTGTTACAGCCTGACCTGATGCTATGTCATACACTCCCCTGCATTTAATTTCCTCACACTCTGTAACTTTCCTATCTTCAAAGCGTCTGACGAAGTGGGATTTTCTCCCACGAAAGCTCATGCGATAAATAAATCTGTTAGTCTTTAAAAGTGCCACAGGACTCTGTTGTCTTTCTACAATAGACTAACACGGCTACCCCTTTGGAATTTGACAATAAAAAGAGAGTCTCTGCCCCAAATAGTTTGCATTATGTAACCACTTTGGGATTTAAAGAGCATGTCCCTTTAAATCTTGGCCCTGCGTTGGAAGTGCCAATTCTTCCAGAAGGAGAAAGTGCTTATTAGGGGAGGGGGAGAGGGAGAAAGCAAGGGTGTGTGTCTGGAGCTCCGGACAGAAGTATGAAGCAGCCAGTGGCGTTGCTGCCATTGGGCACAGGGGGCATGGGCCCCAAATGTGCCAAAGAGTGCCCTGAGCCACACCTGGGAGCTGGAGCTGGTGGGGCCATTTTAATTCTCCTGCTCTACTACACATGGCACATGGCCCAGGGCAGGAAATGGAAACAGCCAGAGTCTGAAGGCATCTCTGTTCCAGCAACTGTAAGTGCTCTGCTGGCCGGGGGGGCCTCGGGAGCTGGGCACGGGGGACAAGGGAAGGGGCTCAGGGCTAGGTGCACAGTGGGGTGCTGGGGAAGGCACAGCCAGGGGAAGGTGGGAGCCAAGGAAGAGATCAGCACCTGTGCCCCAAATCTCTTTTCTAGATAGCAGTGCCCCTGGAAGCAGCTGAGAACCTGCCAGAAGCCTAGGAGGAACAGAGGCTATGTCTACACTTGCACTTTTAAGTCGACTTTATAAGTCGACTTAAAGTCAACTTAGTTAAATCGACTTAGTGGGTCTACACTTAAAATTAAAGTCGACTTAAAGGGGAACTTACAAAGTCGACCTAGAGCGTCCACACTGGATGCTCTAGGTCGACTTTGTGGGGTTAGGGGGACCTTGGGTGGGTCCACGGTGGCAGGGGGGGCACCCCTTGTGTGCAATGGGACAAAGGGGGACAGGGACCCTGGCAGGGCATGTGGGCAGGGTGTGACGCTCTCTGGATTTAGGAAGCATTTATGATATTATTTTTAATGGATATCTCATAAATGCTCTATAATCCATAGGAACTATGTCATGTTTGGTATCAATAGAAAGGTAGTAATTTGCTGGGAATGATTATATAGTTTATGTCTAGGAATTCTACTGCGATTAGAAGTTAAAATTTGGTGTTATATCCATACAACCATTGTGTCCTAATGGCTCATCAGGTAACTCCCTGGGACCATTGTCCTGGCACATTCCTAAACATTAAGGACACAATGGTTTTAACATAAGTTAAAGTATGGATATAACACCAAATTTTAACACCGAATTCCTAGACATAAACTATATAATCATTCTCAGCAAATTACTACCTTTCTATTGATACCAAACATGACATAGTTCCTATGGATTATAGAGCATTTATGAGATATCCATTGAAAATAATATCATAAATGCTTCCCTAAATCAGACAGCGTCACACCCTGCCCACATGCCCTGCGCTTTGGGGGGCATGCCAGGCTCCCCCTGTGCCCCCCCCCCGGCAGGGAGGGCATTGGTGTAGTCCTGGGGTAGACCTAAGTCGACTTAGGGCTACCCCAGGGCTACACTGGCTTAATTTGACTTTAAAAAGTCGAATTAAGCCTTAGGTCAAGTAGAAAGGTGGTTTAATAAAGTCGACTTAATTTTCATTGTCGACTTTATTTTCCTTAAGTCGACTTAATTTACCAGTGTAGACGCAGCCAGAGTGTCCAACCAGGGACCCAGCTAGGAACTAGGAGGAGCACCATGCCAGGGAGGAAACGCATGGTGCTCAGGGGAGTTCCCAGATGATTGGAACAAGGCAAATATAGCACTCATCTTTAAAAGGGGGAAGAAGGAGGATCTGGGGAACTACACCTCAGCCTCACCTCAGTCCCTGGAAAAATCCTGGAGCAAGTCCTTAAGGAATACATTTTGAAGCACTTGGAAGAGAAGAAGGTGATCAGGAGCAGTCAGCATGGATCCACCAAGGGCAAGTCATGCCTGACTAGCCTGATTGTCTTCCCTGATGGGATGACTGGCTCTGTGCATGTGGGGAAAGCACTGGGTGTGACATACCTTGACTTTAGAAAAGTTTTTTATATGGTCTCCCACAGTATTCTTGCCAGCAAGTTAAAAAAGTATGGATTGGATGAATAGATTATATGATGGAGAAAAAGCTGGTTGGATCATTGGGTTCAACAGGTAGTGATCAACAGCTTGACGTCCAGTTGGCAGCCAGTGTCAAGTGGAGTTGGGGGTTGGTGCTGGGGCTGGTTTGTTCAACATCTTCATTAATGATCAAGAGGATGGGGTGAATTGCACCCTCAGCAAGTTTGCAAGATGACATTAAGCTGAGGGGAGTGGTAGATAAACTGGAGGGTAGTGATAAGAAACAAAGTGGCCTAGACAAATTGGAGGACTGGGGCAAAAGAAATCTGATGAGGTTTAACAAGGACAAGTGCAGAGTCCTGCACTTTGGTCAGAAGAATCCCATGTACTGCTACAGACAGGGGACCAACTGGGTAGGCAGCCATTCTGCAGAAAAGGACATAGGTGTTACAGTGGACAAGAAGCTGGATATGTGTCAACAGTGTGCTCTTGTTGCAAAGAAAGCTAATGGCTTATTGGGCTGCATTATTAGGAGCATTGGTAGCAGAGCGAGGGAAGTGATTATTCCCCTACATTTGTCACTGATGAGGCCACTTCTGGAATATTGTGTCCAGTTTTGGGGCCCCCACTACAGGAAGGATGTGGACAAATTGGAGATAGTCCAGCAGAGGGCAACAAAAATGATTAAGCAGTTGGGGCACATGATTTATGAGGAGAGACTGAGGGAACCAAGCTTATTTAATCTACAGAAGAGAAGAGGGTGAATTTGATAGGAGCGTTCAACTACCTGAAGGGAGAGTTCCAAAGAGGATGGAACTAGACTGTTCTCAGTGGTGGCAGATGAAAGAACAAGGAGCAATAGTTTTAAGTTGCAGGGGGGAAGGTCTAGGTTGGATATTAGGAAGAACTTCTTCACTAGGAGAGTGGTGAAGCATTGGAATGGGTTTATTTATCACATGAGCTTTTGTGGGAGAAAATCCCACTTCGTCAGATGCTTATTGATAGGACAGGAAGGGTTGTTCCTTGATTAACTCTCAGGCTTGAGAATTGGGAGATTTGTATTCTTGTTCTGCTGCAGATTTAGAATGAGTGTTGGTAAATCCTCTGGGTCTCAGATTTCTAATCTGTAAAATGGAGTTCATAATGTTTATCTACCCCAGTGCTAGGTCTTGTAAGGATGAAGTCCTTAATGTTTGCAAAGAGGTTTGAGACCCTCTCATGAAAAGTGAAATAGATATATAAAGTAATATTATTAAGGGGGAAATATTATTGGCGCCAGCACAACATAAGGATCACATGACAGTAGGCAAAGGTCAGCAGCCATCTTACTTCTGGTGAGTAGCTGGGGAAGAGTCTGAGAAAATGTGTTTCAGAAAGACTACACGGCCATCTGCTTAATGTTGACTGAATATGTCAGAAAGGTCATCTCTATTGGTGGGAGTCTCCCAAACTCCTGTTTCAGAAAAGCCAGCCTAATGCAGTTCTAAACTATATCTAGAGGCCCCTAAAAGTTAAATAATCCTGCAGGTGAGGTGTTATCATGCCTGAATATCTTTGCACCTCTAAGCATAGCATTGCACTTAGCTAAAGATGGTGGGGGGTGGGGCTGCAGCTGAAAATGAGCTCCTCACTGGTTGCATTTACATGCATCATTCAGTGACAGTCAGGGCCTGTCAGATGGGCAATCTGACCTAATGGTCAGAGCCCAGAGTAGCATCAGAATCATGGCAAGGAGGCAATCCAAGGGTCACAGCTGGAGTCAGAGACAGAAGCCACATGAAAGGTTAATCATTCTTGGAGTCAGAGTTGCAGCAGCCAGAGTTAAAAGCCACACCCAGAGCTAAATCAGAGCCAGAAGCCATGACAGTGGTCAAAGCCAGAATCACGGGGCATGTCTACACTAGAAAAAGTTTGTCAACTTAAAGTCGACCTCATTAAGTCGACTTAACAAAGTGGACTAAGTCAACTTAAAGCTAAGTCGACTTAGTCCACTTTGTTAAGTCGACTTAACTGGCCTTAATAAAGTTGATTTAAGGGTTACTCCCCGTCCACACCATCCTTAAGTCAACTTAAGGAGTCAACTTAAGGCTTAAGTCGACATAATGGGCGGTTGTTATTAAGTCAACTTAAGGAATTTCTTAAATTGACTTAATGAAAGTCAGGTGTAGACACGGAGTAATTTAGGTTGTCTTAAGAGTACTTGAGTCGACCTAAATTGCTAGTGTAGACATACCCAATGACTAGAGTTAGGGCCAGGGAGCAGGAACAAGGAGCAGATGAGGAGGCAGGAATACGGTCTCGAAGGTTTAGGCAATGACAGGTCTAGTAACTAATTATTCAGACCAGGAGTGTTGCAAAAATGTGAAGCTTTGTGCTAAAAGGTGTCCAATCCATAGTGTGCTGCTAATCAATTGAGCTGACTGAGTCAGTGAGTGTAGACCCTGATTAAGAGATATCAAGCAGCTACTGTTTCCTTGCCTAGTCTTTCAGAAAATAGCAGGTAAAGCTCTTTCTTGGCAATCCTATGGGCCTGGGTCTGGAACTATGGCCTCTTTGGGGTCACACAGTTCTTTCTCTGGGATTTGTGCATTACTGAAAGTTCATCAACGTTTTGAAAAATGAAATGAACCAGCCAGTGAGGAGGAAGGAGGCCGCCAGTGATACACCGAAAGGCACAAAATGGAGCTTTCTGATTCCATAGTCATGGGAATGTTGTAAATACTTGGAGCTAGATAACATTAGAGAAAGAGACCCGATTGCTGAGAGTACTGTAGTGTTGTTGTGCTTACATATAATAAATCATTTTTACATTATGTAGCACCATTCATCCCAGAGTGCTTGAAAGTTACACACAGCACCACATCTAGAAATGCAGCAGCCAGATTGCAAACACCACCCCACACAAGTTCAGGGAAAGGGAAATCTGACCAGGAACAAATATCTATTTTAAGTGCTATGGGTTCTTTAATATCTATGCACTGCAATCAGCACCTGTAGGCCTCTTCTGAAAAACCTGTAGCATTCTCATTCTCTGACTAATGAATGTATGTCTCAGTCAGTTTTGCCAGGGTTTGAACCTCTGATACGAGAGGTATACCAAATTTCTCCTTAGAAGCAATAACCCAACCCCTCAACTGATTACTAAGTTTCTGGGTCTTTTTACCATTAAACACAAATGATTAGTTGAAAAATGAGGGCACTAATTGAAAGGACAGGAAAAGTAATCTCTTAGGCTATGTCTACACTAGAAAAGTTAAGTCGACCTTATTAAGTCAACTTAACAAAGTTGACTTAACTTTTCTAGTGTAGACATAGCCCCTTATCAACCTTATTAGGTCAACTTAACGCTTAGGTCAATTTAGACGCTAATCCCTGTCCACACTGGATTTAAGTCGACTTAAGGAGTCATTTTAAGGCTTAAATCCACCTAACATGAGGTGTTATTAAGTCGACTTAAGCTTACCTTAAATTGACTTAAGGAAGTGCTTAAGTCAACTTAAGAAAAGCCCAGTGTGGACGTGGCTTTGTTCAGGTCGACTTAAGCCTCCCCAAGTCGACCTAAGTTGCTAGTGTAGATGCACCCTTACCTAACCCTAACCCTAAGGGTGCATCTACACTGGCAACTTAGGTCGACTTAAGGAGGCTTAAGTCGACCTAAACAAAGCCACGTCCACACTGGGCTTTTCTTAAGTCAACTTAAGCACTTCCTTAAGTCGACTTAAGGAAAGCTTAAGTTGACTTAATAACACCTCGTTTTAGGTCAATTTAAGCCTTAAGTCGCCTTAAAGTCAGTGTGGACGGGGATTAGCACCTAAGTCGACCTTAGTAAGTCAACTTAAAGCGTTAAATTGACCTAATAACATTGACAAGAGGCTATGTCTACACTAGAAAAGTTAAGTCGACTTTGCTAAATCAACTTAATAAGGTCGACTTTAAGTCAACTTAAAGTCGAACTTATTAAGTTGACTTAACTTTTTTAGCATAAACATAGCTTAGAGACAGTTAAAATGCAAAAAGTGCCAAGTGGGCTAGTGTCATTACTCTGATAATATTCATAGGTTATGTGAGAAAGTGAAGATCAGATATCTGGGCCAGAATTTCTAAACATGGAGGTCTAAAGATAGACACCAAAAGCCACGTTTAGTCACTCAGGCTATGTCTACACTACAAAAAGTTAAGTCAACTTTGTTAAGTCGACCTAATAAGGTCGACTTTAAGTCAACCTAAAGTCGACCTTATTAAGTAGACTTAACAAAGTGGTTTCCCCAAACAGGAACTTAGTAAGTCAACCAAACTGCCCTTAGGTTGACCTAATAAAGTAGACTTAAGCGTCCACACTGTGATTAGGTCAACCTAAGGAGTTGACCTAAGGGTTACGTCAGCCTAACCGACTGCTCTTATTAAGTCGACCTAAGCTTTCATTAAGTCGACTTAAGGAATTTCTTAAGTCGACTTAATGGAAGCCTGGTGTGGACAGGGACTAAGTTAAGTTGACTTAAGCCTCCTTAAGTCGACCAAATTTGCAAGTGTAGACATAGCCCCAAAGAATAGTCACATTTTTCTGAGCTACTGGGTGACCTCGGCCCCAGCTGAAGTCAATGGGAGCCGTATGGTCTCAACACCTCTGAAAATCAGGCCATTTATTTAATAAGATGTCTGAGTGTGATTTTAGGTGCCTAGCTTTAGGCATCCAAGTTTGGAAATGTTAGTTTCCCCCGGTATTCAAAGAATTAAAAGAAGGGACAAATAGAAAGCAAAAGGGACTTTGAGAGATTTAGCTCTTAGGGAGCGTCTACACATGTGAATTAAGTCGACTTAAACTTGCTTAAGTCAACTTAATTTAATCTGCGTCCACACTACATTTTCCTTAAATCGATTTAAGCAGCAGCTTAAGTCGATTTAAGGAAAATTAAAGTCGACTTTATTAAACCTCGTTTTAAGTCGACTTTGCTGGCTAAGTCGACTTTATTAAGTCGACTTAGCCAGTGTGGACGCAGAGTAGCCCTAAGTCGACTTTAAGTCGACTTAAAGGGCTTCAGAGCTCCCCCACTGCTCTCCCTGCCAGGGTGGCTGGCACAGCCAAAGCCTGGCATGCCCCCCCCCTCCACAGGGCAGGACAGAGCCCTGCCCACCCTGCTCCTATGCCCTGCCAGTGTCCCTGTCTGGCTCTGCCCCCATTGTACCCAGGTACAATGGGGCAAATGCTGAGCCCCCTGGCACTTGGCAAGGGGTGCCCCCCCTCTCCCCACCACCATGGACCTGTCCCAGGTCCACCTAGCCCCTACAAATTGACATAGGCGTCCAGTGTGGATGTTCTAAGTCAATTTGGTAAGATCCCCTTTAAGTCGACTTCATTTTTGAGTGTGGGCATGCTAAGTCGACCTGTAGATGTTCCATCACTATTAAAAAATTGGTACAGACATACGAGAAAAGAGAGCAGTTCAAACACAGCACTTTCTGTTCAATTAGCCAAGCCAATGTGATCATTATTTTACCCAGCTGTTACATCAGCCAGGGCAGACACATGTGGCCTGCAAAAGTAATAACTGTTCTAGGAGATGAAATAAGTAATTTCTTTATTAATGACAAAAGGCAAAGTGTTTTTTTTTTTAACAAAATAACCTGTTGAGAGTTTAGAACTCATCTCTGAACACTGCAGAAGGGAGGGACTTGGACTTAACCAAAACAGCTACAGAATAAATTATCCTTTGCCCTCCCCCACCCAAAAAGAAAGGATTTACACTTGTTTTGTCAAATATGGTGGTTTGAATGATCTTCTTTCTAGGTCTAAGGACACTGGCAGCTTGAAGAGTGCTGGTGCTAAATAATAGTAGTAACATCAGCTTTTTGCTGGTATCACACAAGCTAAACAATACAAATTGTGTTTCAGGAACTTGATGATGTCAAGCTGCTGTTCTACACTGGGATCTAATTTTGGATAGTTAATTAATTACTATATTTATTTCTAATGGCCAAGGTGGTGCAGGACACTGACGGATAGACATCCCTCTACATTTTAGAGGGATATTCACTTTCTCAGTTTCACTCTGTATCTCTCTAAACACAATTTATATGGATTTTGCTATACAAAAAATGAGCCCAGTCTTGCAGTTCTTACACATGGGAGTAACTAAGGATACTTTTTTAATTAGTCATTATCTACTTGTATTATGGTAGCCCCCAGAGACCTCAACCAAGATCAAAGTCTCATTGTGCTAAACACTCTACAAACATAGAAAGAGACAGTCCTGACCCCAGAGCACAAGCTGAGCAGATGAAGGAAGCATTACTATTCCCATTTTACAGATAAAGATATGATGCCCCAGGGCTATTACATGTCTTATACAAGGTTGCATAGGAAATCTGTGGCAAAGCCAAGCAGCAATCCGAGATTTCTTAACTCCCAGCCCAGTGCCTTAATTACAAGACCTTCCTTTTATGAAGAGTCTGCTAACGTTGCCCACGCAATATTGTGTTGAGTGCCTTCCACTCTTATGACTTGCGTGGGAGTTTTGGGCACTCAGAACTGCACATGATTGGACTCCTGGACTTAATCCTCCTTGTCCCCGCACCCACGGCAAATACACTCATTTCTTTCTGAAATCACTCAAGCCAGAAAGCTTTGAAATGTCGTCTTTTGACAAGTTTAGTTTTTAGTCCTGCTCTAAGACAGAACAAGCAGAATCTTGACTAGGAGTCCTCAGTGGGAGATGCCAGATAGATGCAGTGTGACACTGAACACCTCCCTTAGCTGCATCCTGTCATCTTGTCTCCAAAGAAGTAATCCATCACAAACCGATAAACCATTAAGATTTCTTTTACTTTCTACTCTCTTACTTCAGAATATGAGTACTAAAAGAAGTTTCCTCATTAATTGTTTTACACATTTTTATAGTATTTAAATAAATGTGGTCTGACACCTCAAAGAAGCCTAAGGGAGTTAGATGCCTAAATAACTTTGAAATTCAATGGCAAGGAAGAGTCTGTCTCCCTTTGGAGCCTTTCTAAATTCCAGCCATGGGGCTCCTAATGTAAAAAGTTGAATGAAGATTTGTGTAGAGCCATCAGCCCACTGTGTTCTACACCGGGTGAAGCTAGAACTAACACACGGAGTTTGCTTTGCAATACATTAAGTGCTGGACATTTGTTTGGTAGGGTATAGGGAAAATTTATAGGGTTCATGGACATTAGATTTCCCCATATACTTTTACAGCATATGGCCCATTCCTTCACTTATAGCTCTGGCCCAGGGCTGAATTACCATTCTGTGTTTGGTGTTCTTCTCCTTTTCTGGCTGGAAAAAATACAATTGTTGCCATATTTACTAGGCTGTACTTAATTCTGAGGGGTGACCAGTTCTGGAGAAGGTTTCTACCAGCATGACCAGTGTTCAGCCAGTCTTCCCACTGGGGATGCAGGGCTATTATCTTTGCTAGTGGGTCTTAGTATCTTGTCAGGAGGCCTGGCTGTCATTTAGCAGAGGGTTGTCATGGCCTCAGGAACTAGTTGACTAGTGCTGATACTTTAATTTGTGACATTCAGTCCATATAGAAGTTTCAGTTTCTCCCCACAATCCCCATTTGGGACATTGCTCTTCACTTGTGTTCCCTTGTTTTCCTGAGGTAGGGTATCAGCCTCAAGAAAATGGGGGACAAATGATTTCTAATGCCTGCCACTTGTTTCTACCTTGACCTGCTTCTGTTCCCATCCAACTCTGAGTGGATGTAGAAGAGCAGAGTCCAGTAGCAAAAATCATCCCATGCAGTATATATCTTTGATGATGGTGGAGACAGAAATGACCAAAGCTTTCAAAGGAAAATTTCAAAGTAAAAAGATTTTCTTCTTCCCTGTTTCTCATATATAGCAGTGAACATTAAGGGATATTTATCTTCCTCAGAGCATAGGTGCTGGTCATTCACAAAGAGCAGATACCAGAGTAGTTACTGGATTACATGGTCTAATTGTCTGAGGCAGCTTGGCAGGTGCTAACTTCACCCATGACAGCAACAAAAGCCAAGATTGGGCAGTTGTTCTAAGGTCAGGGAAGGGTCAGATATGGTCTGACCCTGCCAGGTGCTAAGCACCCCCAACTCCCATTGAAGTTCAATACTTTGCAGCTTCGGACCTCCTTGAGCCATGCCTCTTTTCACCAGGCAAAGTGAAACTATTTTTAAACTAAACGTGTCATAGTATCTTCTCAGAGCTACTATTTGATTATTGCTTCTTATGGTTTCTATAGTGCTACACCTGCTTCTTGTTTGCCCGACTTAATCTTTTAAAATCTTCTCATTTACTATGATCAGATGATATTGAATTCATAATTTGTTACTTCTTCATGCCTTTCTTTTTGTGTTTTCTTGTGCCTGTGCAACCCCGTTCAGGTGGATTGGTCTCTCTCCAGATGGATAGTCACATGGCCAGCTCTGTGTATGTTGTTTTAAATTCAAACTGAAGACTTATCCCTTTGATCATTAAATGCATTTTGCCTTTGTTATCCTGCCACCTGATTTTAGACTCAGATCTCCTTGCACGGTGCTGGGATAAGTAAGGAATGGAGCGCTGTACATGATTACATTCAAGCATGTCATTTAAAGTTTTGAAACAGATAATTCAGAGAAATAAATAATTAGAAGGGAAAAAATCAAGAAATAATGCCAAAGGGAAGAGACATGAAAATAATTGTCCTTTGAGCAGAGCTGGAATTTGGCAAACTTCAACATTCAAGCCGGCTGTGCTTTGTCTTCTCTTAAGATCTCTGTTAAGGTCTGATTGTCAACTTCCTAATTCCCTTGTCGTTTCTCATAATTTATTATGACAAGCTGTGGGGTTAAACTGGACACCAAGCTATGATGGATTAAGTCTGCATCTTTCAAGCCTTAGTGGAAGAAAATGGAGACTAATTGGTGTTCCTCTACAATATACTCGGTTGCTCACAGCCATCTAAATATGATATAACACAAACACATAGACACCTTGCAAAGCATCTCTGAAGACCAATGTCAATACCATAATGTGCCTGGCTATGTCTACACTGGCAAATTAGTTCGCATTAAGGAGGCTTAATTCGAATTTACTAAAGCCATGGCTACACTAGGCTTTAGTTAGTTCGAATTAAGGGCTTCCTTAATTCAAACTAATAAGTTCGAATAGGGTATTCAAACTAAAGGGTTAATTCGAACTAACTAGTTCGAATTAACCAATGTGGCCATGTTAATTCAAACTAATTTCTTAGTTCGAACTAACCGGCCATTGAAATGAATGGGGATCGCTAATGCGAACTAACTAAAATTAGTTTGAATTAGTTAGTTCGAACTAACTAATTCGAACTAATTTTAACAAGTGTAGACATAGCCTCTGATTTTAACGGCCAGACTCTCAAAAATTACAGCAAGAGCCATTCATAGCATTTTCATTGAGTTCCAAAGTATCTTTTGTTGTAGCTTGCCCTCCTGAATGCTTGGAAAGGCAGAGGAAAAGCAAGCATGATGATAATTTGGGGTTTATGGGGCAGTGTAATGACTGTGCACAAGTTGGTCAAGATTTTCTGAAGTGTTCAATACACATCAGCTCCAAATGAGAACAATGGAAACTGGTGGATGCTAAGCACATTTTGCAAATCCTATCTATTATATTCATACAGAACTCATCACCATAGTATCTAGGCCCTGAGATACCCACTACTTTCTTACCTATAAAGCTCCTTAACTCCTGAGCCATCCACTTGAAACCCTTCCACAAAATACCCAAGCAAAGGGTTGGCTTAAGTGAATCAAAATTCTGTTTCCTCTTTGTAGAAAAGGCAGGTGTGTGTATGCAGTAGAATGGTGAATAGGACCATTCAAGGGCTGCACTGTCAGCCTGAGTCAGTAGGGAGTTATTTTAAACACTAACTAAATAAAATATTGGTTTTGGCGGAAAGAATGTAAAGAATTTTAAAAAACCCTAAAAGTGGCATTTTACTACCCCATGAGTACCAACTGCACCATTTCAGAGTGGCTGAGCATCACTCTGAGATAAAAAGTTTTTAAAATTAGTTTTATTCAATCAGAAACCGGCTGATTATCAAATTATGACACAGGTAACAGTATATATCAGGGTGCCAAAACTGTGGCTTGTGAGCTGCATGTAGCTCTTTTACACATAAGTGTGCCTCCTGGAGCGCACTATCCCTTCTTCCACGCACCCTCCAGTTATCGCCTACCACACTGAGGCTATGTTTACACTAAAGTCAACTTTAAATTAGGTTTTATAAAGTTAACTTAAAATTTCCTTAAGTTGACTTAAGCAGCAGCTTAAGTCGACTTAAGGAATTTTTAGTGTAGACACAGAGTAAATTAAGTCGACTTAATTTACAAGTGTAGATGCACCCTGAGATGGGGAGCTCAGAGCTTCTGCCCTGCGGCAGGGTGGTGGAAACTCTATGGTACCCAGCATGAGAGACCTGGGGATGGATAAACAATTGCCTATGATCATGCTTCAGGTCCATTGTTTCAGGTTTCCTTGTGAACATTTTATATGGCCCTAGTTCTTATCATTTATATTTATTGAAAATCCCATGACTAAAAATCTGCACCTTCTCCATATTTCAATGTGTATTATCATTACATTCTGCCTGTGTGTCACAGGTTCCATTCACCATTGGGGTACCACCTTCTGGCCTCGTCTGGGGATTAGCTCCACTCAGGTCCAACATCACTTTTCTCACCCCATGTTTTCTCTCTGTGACTCAGAGTGTTCTCTGTTCATGAGATTAGTAATAACTTCCCTTTCCAAGGTCCTAAAGTCACACTGGATGATCATCCTGGGCAATCTTCTGCTCCACTGCCTGGTCTGTGCCACTTCTGCCAGTGGCTGGTAGGTGAACCCCGGCCTGCCCACTACTCTGGAGTCTCATAGACTCATAGACTTTAAGGTCAGAAGGGACCAGTACGATCATCCAGTCTGACCTCCTGCAAAATGCAGGCCTCAAGACCTCACCCACCCACTCCTGCAATAGGCCACCAACCTATGACTGAGTTATTTACATCCTTAAATCATGATTTAAGGACTTTAAGATACAGAGAATTCACCAGTAGGTGAACCATGCCCTGTGCTACAGAGGAAGGCGAAAAACCCCCAGAGCCCAGGCCAATCAGCCTTGGGGGAAAATTCCTTCCTGACCCCAAATAGGGCAATCAGTTAAACACTGAGCACATGGGCAAGTCTCAACAGCCAGTTACCCAAGAAGCAATTCTCTGTAATAACTCAGAATCCACCCCATGTACTCTCCCCTCTTAGGCCACTTGTAAATCCACCACACGTAGCCAAATATCAGTCAATTTCCAAAATAGGCTAATCATACCATCCCCTCCATAAATTTATCAAGCTCGGTTTTGAAAGCAGTTATGGTTTTTGCCCCCACAACTCCCCTTGGAAGGTTATTCCAGAACTTTACTCCTCTAATGGTCTAATGAGTCCAGTACAGGCATTCTACAACCATCTGCCAAGCTCTGTACAGGCCCAAACCTTGCTACTGTTACCCTGGGCTGCTCCTATTTCATCTCTGTCAGGCTCTTTCTCCACCCTCTGAGCATGCCCTTCCCTCAGGGCCAGAGCTTTTGTTCTCCCTCTGGTTTCCTTCTTGCCTTCTCTACAACTATGGAGTGACTGCAGACCTCCACGCTGCAGCCCAACTTCCTGACTTTATCATCGTACCATCTCTTCCATCTCATTTAGGCTCTACTCCCAATCAAGGTTGCTTTAATTGCTTATCTAGCCTAATTCCGCTGAGGTGTGGCCTGTCAAGTTAACTGACACCCTTCTCAGCCTCATTACCCCTTTCTAGGCTGGTATAGGGTGAACAGTCCATCACACTTTAGAAGTTCTTCCTGAAAATTCAACTGCTCTGAATTGGTATGCAGTCTTACTATAGCAATTAAGTCACCAGTGGGTGCATATTTTGGTGCTCACCTTGGGTGCATTGTGGGGTTACTGCCACTGCTGGCAAGCTCTTATTCTTTTCATGGGAAACACTGAATAGATTAAACATTGTGTTGTGGCCATGAATTTAAAAAACACATCAGAAAACCCAAGAGGCGTTTTGCTGATTTCATAGTCTACTGGATGTTCTGGTTGGGCTTGCTCTTACCATGAATTATATTTTGAAAAATTTATCTTTCACTTCCATTTTCTACTACTCTAGGATTATGCATCTAATTTTATTAATTAACACAACCTAGCTTTTCTGCTTTGGAGGGGACACTCAGGTGGGGCTGCAGCTCCTTAACTCTCAGAGTTGTGGGGGCAAAAAGCAAAACTGCTTTCAAATCTGAGCTTGATAAATTTATGGAGGGGATGGTATGATTAGCCTATTTTGGAAATTGACTGATATTTGGCTACGTGTGGTGGATTTATAAGTAGCCCAAGAGGGGAGAGTACATGGGGTGGGTTCTGAGTTATTACAGAGAATTGTTTCTTGGATAACTGGCTGTTGAGACTTGCCCATGTGCTCAGGGTTTAACTGATTGCCATATTTGGGGTCGGGAAGGAATTTTCCCCCAGGGCTGATTGGCCTGGGCTCTGGAGGTTTTTCGCCTTCCTTTGTAGCACAGGGCATGGTTCACCTACCGGTGAATTCTCTGTATCTTAAAGTCCTTAAATCATGATTTAAGGATGTAAATAACTCAGTCATAGGTTGGTGGCCTATTGCAGGAGTGGGTGGGTGAGGTCTTGAGGCCTGCATTTTGCAGGAGGTCAGACTAGATGATCGTACTGGTCCCTTCTGACCTTAAAGTCTATGAGTCTATTCCACTCTCAGCCCTATCTCTGGTTACAGTAGCCTGGGGACTTTTCTAATTTATGCCACAAAACTATGGTTCCTAAGGTACCATTCCCCAGCTGAACACAGCATGCTCCACCCAGGCCTTTTCCTACCATGATATGCTCCGTATAAAAGGACCTCTTGGGAGTGGCACAGAGCCCAGCTATACTGGCTCTGCTCTAGCTGAGAGCTCCCCCATGTCTGAGGTAGTCTCACCTGGTCAGGATGTTTTCCAACCCACCACGTAAATTTCTAATGACTATGGGAAAATAGAAAAGAATAAATACCCTTTACCTGAATACAGCCAGGCAACTGATGGGAGAGTCTTAAAGTTGTATAAATTTTAGCAGGGAGGGTAATTACCACAGCCCTTGGCTGTTGTTGCACTGGTTAGCATCTCCATCGCTGGCAACTTTTAACTCAAAATTGAATGTTTTTCTAAAAGATGTGCTCTAGCTCGAACTGTAATTATTTTGGGGATGTTCTATGGCCAGTGCTATACCGGAGGTCACACCAGATGATCACATTGATCCCTTCTGGCCTTGGAATCTGAATCTGTGAACTGTATAGAATAAGTAATACTTAGTCTTCTATGGTTTTTTTACCCTTATGTAAAATGTTATTGCCCACCTATTTCATTTTCCTCTTTTTCCCTCTTTTGTACTTTTTTTTTTTTTAAATTTTTGCTATTGATCGCTCCTTTTTTTAAAGTTTCATCTCTGGAATGAAAATTGCATTAGTCCCCCCCCCCCCCCCCCCCCCCCCCAAAAAAAAAACAAAACCCAAAACCAAACATTAGAAACCAGGAGGATGAGTTCAATTTCAGAATTCATGTGTTCAAAGCAGGTAGCACCTATGTGTGTGTGTGTGTGTGTGTGTGTGAGAGAGAGAGAGAGAGAGAGAGAGAGAGAGAGAGAGAGAGAATGTGCGTGTCCTTAGTTTAATTAGAAAATTTAATTGGATGGAGGTTGGGTCATTTTTCCCCCTTTAGAGATGGCTGCAATAAACAGACTTTTCTCTTTCCCTTTCATCCTTCACTGGTTTGTAGTTCTGCATCTGCTCTGCTGGCATTGTCCCCACTAACGGCCATACTGATCAGGAAGCCAGAGCCAGGAGGCATATGAAGGGACTGCATTGATACCACTGATCACTCAGTCCCACATAACTGGCAACTGTTTCTTTCTTTTACCTCTGGAGATGAGTTCAACAGATTGTGTAAAATTTGGTTGCCTCCAAAAAAACAAAGATATTGTGTAAGCAAAGTCTGAGTGTCTGAGTTATGTTGTACCACTGTGAGCCTTTTGCTCCCAGGTACAAAGATCAGGATTCCATATTTAGCACACTAAACAAAGGCAAAATTTCTGTGGAAGGAAACTAATCCACTTATTCCAAGGAACATTTGTGTCAAAGAATAGAGATTAAATACAAGATTGCCTTCTCTTTCTCTCTCTCTCTCTGAAGATGGGAGCAGCATGTTTAGACACTAATACTGTACACCTCCCACCCTATTGTCCAGTGGGTGGCAAAAAAGTAGCCAAATCTATGTAAACAGCAAAATTCACCTAAGAAAATCCTTAAGTTGGAAGCTCCTCGGAACTCCTCGTTCTGCTTCAGAGTTTGAAAAGTGGGCACTACTGTTAATAAGTCATATATTAAAAAAAAACACGGGAGATGGGACATGTCTCCTATGCATGATACCCCAAGCCCAGAGGTTTGTCTCAACTGCTCACAGCACACAGGCTGCTCTTATGAAGAAGGAATGGACATCCACACCAAGGAAAACTGGTGAGGGGGAAACTAACATCTGGTAGTGTTGGGTACTTTCCTCCCAAAATCTTGAGTGCTGGTGGGTGAACAAATGCTGAAGCATCTCCAGGCAGTTTTAAGTTAAAGTGCACAACGGCACACTGTGATCAACCACTTACCAAGGATTAGGTACATTCCAGGGTGGGAGTGTACATGTACCTGTGTGAGCTTGCACATACATATGTGCATGCACTTACAGACATGTATGGAGGGAGAGTAGCTGCACAGCATTTTGCCTTGATGATATTTTCTTATTCTCCTGAGATGTGCCAGTCACCTGCCGGTGGTATTTGTGTATTCACAATTCACCATTATACCTCTTTTCCTTTCTGGATTAGCATGGGATGCTGTGGTACAATCCTCAACAGGCCTCATCACTGAGTTCTGTACTGTTTCTGCCTGTAGCCACTGAGTCTGCCACGTTTGCATGAGCTTTTAGAACATTTTTGCTATCATTCATATGTTCCTATATAGGTGAACTACACACTGGTGGATGTGTACATTGGCAATAATGAAAAAGTAAACACTACATCTCTGCAAATTCTGATATGACTGGTCTCCACTGCTGGTGACCGTTGACAGGAGATACACAAGCTACAGTATATACTGTACATATATACTGTAGCTTGTATATCTCCTGTGGACTTCTTACTGTTCCCTTACCACGGCATCGCCACTGCATTGCATCAATGGGAAATGCTGTCCGGTCAATGCAGCCTTACTCTTTTCAGAAAAGTAGATTTACTGCACTGACTGGAGAGCATTTCTGAGATCAATTGTGCAGTTTCCAGTGCCTGCTCAGTTGATCCCGTTACATCAATCCATGTAGCCCCAGCAGTGCAGACATGCCCATAAATGTGTGGATTTTTAAGGTGAAGGGGACAATTTGGCCCTTAGCATATAATTTCTTCTGGCTCCCCAGGTGGATAAAATACAGGCAAAAGCATTTCATGCTCCCCACGTCCTTCTCTCTGTCTCTCTCTCTCTCCCTTCCCCCACTTACAACAGTACAGAGTCAGCTGGGGATCAAGTTCAGCTTACTTGAATGTATATCATTTCCAAGTTGAAGTCTAATCCACAGCCCTGTCCCCAGTGAGATGCTCAGTTTACCAATCCTGTAACTAAAGCTCATTGTTACGGCCATAATAATCAAACGTATCACTTTTCTAACGGATGCTTTTGGTCAACATTTCCCATTTTTTTAAAAGCACTTCCTAAACCTCCAGTATTTGTTAGGCTACAATCAGGCTTCCTATGCCATTCAGCCTTTTTAGTGCTTTGGGGTTCCTTTAATTATATAAATGTGGGGACAATTAAATTACATTTCCCCTTGCAAGATTCAAAACTTGTGCACATCTATTAAAAAGCAATATCCTGAATGGTGGATTATAGCTCAGTGATATCCAGCTCAGCACTTACACAGAAAATGATTTGCATGAAAAATCTGCTGTTCTTTCTACAGATAATGGGAACATCCAGTTACATCAGAGAGAACAATTTATGTAAATATAGATATATAGTTACATGGATAGATGTACACATGGCATATAAACCCTCATGCTTCATTCATAAGACAAACACTGACTGATATGATTTAAGAAGCTTCTTCTATGGACAGTTATTTCATAACTGTCCATTATGCAGATTCAAACACCTTCCTCTGAAGCATCTGGTTCTGGTCACTATCAGAATCCTAGCCTACACAGCCCACCATTTTCAGCAACAGTTGAAGGGGGATATGAAAGTTACTTAAAATAACTTGCATATCTCTCTTCGACTTCTTAATGTCCAGCAGATCCACTGCACTGAATTGAAGGAAAATGCTGTTCCTTTGGCTCACACTACTCCAGTTCAGGAGCTGGAGTTAATGCACTGACTCCCAATAGATTGAGCGGGTCTTCACAGACCTGCTCAGTTGAACTGGGAAGTTCGATCTGACGGCAGTGAATTTGCCACCATTAGTTTAGACGAGCCCAGAGATAGGATACTGGATTAAGTGGACCATAAGTCCGATCCAGACTGGCTACTCCTGCATTCTTTTACTAATATTTTAAATTTAATCATTTAGTAGAAATTAAAGGAATACTGTCCTATCCTGTCCCGGGGTCCCTTAGTTTTAGCCCTAACTAAATGTTGGGCTTGATCCTCCATTGTCCACTGCATTCTGGTCAAATGGCACTCACTTCACAGTGATGCAAATGACTCCATAAAGTGCAGGGCAATGGAGAGACTTGGGCCCACTGTTCCAGTCTCTTCAGACATGTTTATTTTATATATTTTATATTTTATAGAGATTTTTCTATAATGAGGGACAAATACAGTCTTCAAAACCATGGACCCAGGTCCCATTTACATCAGTAGTAATACTTTTCCACTTGCCTTATTTTCCTGCACAGAGAAGCAAGCTTCTGGGGACACTATAATCATAATTCCTGTGTCTGCCTCCTCAATCATTCTAGAAGGAGACCAACTTGTCACCCAGCCTTCCCTCCTGGTGCCTTGGGGCTTTGTTCCCCCACATAAACTTATGCCTGAAGAATCTGTTAGTCTTTAAGGTGCCACAGGACTTTCGTTGCTTTTGTCCCCCATTTAATTACTGAAATTTCACCAGAACTTTCCACATAGTGAGAGAAGGGCAGAGGCACTGGACAGGGACTCAGGAGATATGTTGTAATACCTGGCTAAGCCACAGACGTCTCTCTGACTTTGACAGAGTCATTTAATCTTTCTGTGCCTCATCTTCCAATTTTTTAAAATAGGGATAACAAAAATTATGCCCATGCTGCCCACCACTATAGCCCCTGAGCACTACACAGTCTGTAAGGAATTTATTTTCACAGCACCCAGGATGGGTAGGGAAGTGCTGTGTTATCCCCATTTGATGAACAAGGAAGTGAGACACAGGCAGATTGTATGACTTTACCCACACAGGAAGCCTGTGGCAGAACAGAAAATTAAACTGTCTTTTGAAGTCCGTTCTAGTGCCCAAACCACCGCATCATGCTTCCTCTTGCACTTGTAAGACTGAATTCAGAATGTACATATGGTGCCAAAATACTGTGGCACTGGGGGCCATACAAGTAGGGGCTTCATTTATTATGGGGCAAATTGCTCCCCCAAACCTTGGTTCCCCCCAACAGCCTTTTCACAGATCTATAAATATGTTCCACCTTCTTCCCCGCTTCCCCCCCTCAAAGTTACAGGATATAATATGATCACATATAACGTTCTATTTCAGTGGTTCTCAACCTATTTACCATTGTGGGCTGCATATGCAGATCTCTATGTGTTATGTCCGCTGCATCCACACAAAATATATACTACTTGAGGGTGTCACATGGGCCACAACTATGTCCTGATTGGGCCACAAGCAGCCTGCAGGTTGAAAACCACTGTTCTATATGCTGATGCAACTTGCCCTCCTCCCTCCCTGAATTTTTCTGCATGGAATTACACAGCGTTTGTATCACTGTCAGGCTCTGCACAAGAGGATGTTCCTCACAAGAGCATTTATTTAACCGCGAGGATGGCATCTTCATTGCAGGTGCACTCATTAAATTTTCAGAAATGATACTATGTTACTTGCAGGTCACAGGCATAATTACAGTAAAAGCTTTCCCCTGAACCCTGCTCACAAATAATTCTGCTTCATTTGTCACTAGACAGACTGAGCCCTCTCTTTCAACCTACAGGATGATAACCAGCCGTAACTACAATTGGAGGAAGATTCTCCAAGCACATCTTCCCCCTCTCCTTCCCTCCTCAAAGGGCCTGCCCTGCATCTTCCACTCAGGTTAGCAGGAGTGATGGTGGGTGCCTCCATACTCCACCATTGCTACTTCTTGAATCAGCCAAAATAATAATAATGTAGAGCTGCTATAAAATCTGAGCCTGCACCCACTGATTTGTATTGAGCCCTTATAAGATTTTGAATATATATATATATATATATATATCCCAAAGCACTTTACAAAATAATGTATGTTTTATAGAGGGAAAAGAGGTCACACAGCAATTCACTAACAGAACACTGGTCTTCTGCTCCTCTGTCCACTGCTTCATTCACTGCACCACCTTTCGAGTTTCCAACTATGCTCATAGCAGTAAGACAACACAGTGGCAAATATAGATGAGTTCTGTCTACACTACTGCCTCCTCAGTTGATACCAGAGATGGTGAATTGCAGGTCCTCATTCTGTACCTGAAGATACAGGTATGTTATGCTCTCCAAGATCCCCAAGCAGCACTTGCATTTCAGGGACTACAATGTCTGAAAGCTGAAGCTTTTCAGGGTTGACCCAAAGCCCATTTAAGTTGATAGGAATCTTTCCACTGACTTCAATGGGCTTTGAATCAGATCCTCATCAAATAAATAGAGAAATTCTATCCCTGAGGCTATCAATCCAACATCTTACATAACCATTAAATTGATTTATACCTAATTTAATAAGGAAACATTGATGTCACCTTGCACCAGTTATTTAATTTATACAACACTATATATAGGGTGTCATGTTATTTAGCATTTCGGGCATTCTATATAGGTACTAGGTTATGCATACGTAACAGGTCATATTGTATATTAAGGTTCCCATGGATAAATAGTTAATAAATGACCAGCAGATGTCCTAATAAATGCTTAATCAGTTGTTATACATAAGTATAGCATCTGAGTCAACAAGTTGCTTATTACCATGGCTTATAAAAATCAATTTCTCCTTCTACTAATATGCTTGTAAGCATTTATAACTCCTACTACTCATAGAT
Source organism: Pelusios castaneus (assembly GCA_007922175.1). Lineage (NCBI taxonomy): Eukaryota > Metazoa > Chordata > Testudines > Pelomedusidae > Pelusios > Pelusios castaneus. The sequence goes on from ML685836.1 coordinate 3,025,951, forward strand.
GTAACCTAGTCACAACATTTCTTAACTATTTATAAACCATTTATAAATGGAATCTTAATATATGCAGTGTGATTCCATAAAATCCATATCCATATCCACCTAGAATTTGAAGTCATTAATTGATTTAGGTCTGTACTCTGAGGCTCCTACTGGTCCATGCCTTTGCTCTTTTAAACTGTTGCTTGGCTGCAAGATTTGTTAACATCACACAATGCCGAAAGAGAGGAGTCACATGACATCTAGGATTGATTTCTTTTCCTAGACTTCCTGAGCAGGTCTTTAATAGCTGCCCATGGTTCAAACTTCAGCCAGCAGAGAACTTGCTTTCTTTGAAACAGCACGCTGGACATACAGTCATACCCACACACTTTGTCAAGTCAGGCAAAAAGGCAACCTAGGGCCTGAACATAGGTGGCTGAAGTCAATGTGAGTCTTTTCTTTGACTTAAACAGGCTATGGATCAAGTTCTTGGTCACTTGACTCCACTGGGTGGGGAGCTTGCTGTCCATTGCAAGAAAGAGCAGACCAGTGTTTGTGTGTCACCAATGCAGAATTAAAAGTTGCTTTTTCTGTTAAACAGTGTTTAAATTTCATTTAGAAACTTGCTTGTTTTGATTTGTAATAATGGTAAAGCAATCTGGGATGCTTGCAAGAAGAGTGTTATGGAAAATGAAGAGTATATTGCATTGCTTCTATGACATATTTACCCTCATTATGTGTGTGAATGCTCATTATCACAATTATTTTAGGTTTGAATGAATGATGTGTCAAAATGCTTGGCAGACAATTAGCTAAAGTGTGTATCAGCATGGACACCTGTTAACTCAAAGGGGACTAGGTATTTGGAACCTAAATGTTAATTATGTGTGACCTTTCAGGTACTTAACCTTCAAGTTTTTGTGAGCCCATAAGTTTCCTTCATATATTTTGTTCTTTAAGGAATGTAGGGAAACTTCAGCCTGATATGTGGCAGGCCTGAGTTTAAAAAGGATCTCTTAGGAGTTCTGCTCCCTAAGACAATGAAGACCAAAGGAAAAGTATAGTAATGAAAATGTTAATCTCCAGAAAGGAAAGCTCCAGCATGCAGCTCCCTCTGCCAATATAGTAGAAAGGTCACAGAGAAATATGAAAGATATAGCATATGTTGCTGCTCACAGTGGGACAACAGGTAGTGGCTGAAAATGGGGGCAGTATAAGGAAAAAAACATTCTAAGAGGAAGAAAGGACTTACAAAAGGTTTTTGGATATGCAGCAGGCATTTTGCAAGTGGGTAGGTATCAGCATTATACATTAGAAACCAAACTGTCTTATTACCTAGAAACATATATGAACAGAAGATATTCATACTCAACAAACCATAAACAGGAATGATGAAACTTGAAGTTTTATTGCTGTTTAAAGCTTTAAAAAAATGGTCAGCTTAGTGGTATTGTACTTGAGTTATTCACATTACTGAAATTTTCTCTCATGCTTTTTAATTAACTGAGGACATTTTATCCAAACTATTTTATCAATTTTTCTGATCCAATTACTTGGCCATTTTACCTAGATTTCAATTAATAATGATTGATGTGTAAGTGGAATTCATCTTCAATACTTACGCACTAAAACTAATTGTGGTACCGGGGTTTAATTTCCATTGTCAACTCAGACCTTAATCTTTTTGTACCCATTGAGTCCTTTAATCTTTGTAGTCTCAAAAAAAAAAAAAAATTACTATCTATTTAATCAAAGTAGGGTCCTTGATATTGTTTACCTCTAGAAAAGGAACATTTTATATGTAAGAGTATGAAATCTCTCCCCATCACACACATGATTTTAAACACTCAAATAAGGAAATTAAATATTGAATGGAATAGAATAGCTCTAACCTTATTAATCTAACAGCAATTGAAGTACAGGACTTCCCCTGAGGCCCTGGATTAATGACAAGCTAGGTGGAGCTGGTGACATAAAGCACAGCCAAGTGCCATTAACCCCAGCCAGTCATTATTTAATCCCCTAGGAAATGCCTTGTGCAAAATTCATTACTGCTTTCAGAAAATGAAAAGAAATAAGAGACATAAGGAGTTGGTGTGTGGATGACACCATTTCAACTGGTATGTGCAGGGCATTTTTAAAGAATTAATGCCCTGAAGGTTAACCAATCAGAGTGCCTGCATCATCTGACAACATTCCACTCATTTTACAGCCTATCCTACAATCAAAGCTGACCAGTGGACACATAATTAAAATTAATTAATGATCTGAAGCAGAAACTGTGTTTAATGAAGCCCCTCTCAGACTTATGAGCTGATGCCAAGGCTGTTTGCCTACAAACATTTACCAACCTTATGTGCATAAAGGGCTCAGCCACCTGTTCTTTCCTCTCTTTAAGTTTTTTTCCCCTAAGCCTAAAGGTAGCAATATCAGGTTAGACCTACACTTACTAAATTTCTCAGGCTTCTTGGAAGGGTTGCACAGGTCTAATCAAAGAGAAGCAGATCTGCCCATTAATATTTGTTTTAGCCCTTCTCTTTTTTAACTTCCGCAGCTGTTCACTTCCTAGATGTAAATGCATAACTAAACCCTACTGCTCTTTTTAGCATGAGAAGTAATTTCCCAGTTGAAGTTTCCCACCAGAACTCTCTCCATTTGTTCACTCAAAAACTGTAAACTTTTATATTGCTTTCAGCTACATATAGATGCTCTGAAGAAAACAGGAATGAGCCACAATGGTAATAATAATAATAATAATTAATAAATAAAGGACTTCTTGTGCCCTCATTGAAGTCAATGGGAGTTTTGTGATTTACTTCAGTGGAAGCAAGGTAAAACCTTATACAGACAAAGGTTCACATAAAAAAAAGAGAGAAAACAGAAGAAGATTAAGCTCTCTCCTCCAAATTAAGGAAAATAGGGAAAGTCTATAGAGCTATAAAGGAAATCAACAGGCAAGGATTAAAAAGCAAACAAACAAACATATGCACACACAAATATAGCACCAGTTTGTGAAGCCCTTTCTCACACTCATAAGAAGTTATTGCCCTGAGTAGTCCCAATACATCCACTCCTATGACTAAGTGTCACCCATGAGAGTAAGGGCTGCACAATCTGGCCCTTTGAAAGAATGAAGAAAATGCTTCATGTCTCATCTCCCTCCACTCCTTTGTTCATCTATTGCTTAATAATGAGTCCAGCCCCATGAGGTGCTGAGCATCCCATGCTAGGTGCCTTTCTCTCCACAGCCCTACAGATCCATTCCCCAGGAGTGAATGTTGGATCCCCTGGGATTCTGGGACAGAAAAGATAGTGCTATGTAGCTGAGTGACTTCTCTCCTTCTCCACAAAGACTGGTGCAGTTATGAATGGAGGGCCCATCCATGGGCAAATTTGGGAGAACTACTGTGGCTTTAATGTGTCAAGGATACAATACTGTAACTCTGATTTGTAGCAAATGAAGTTTAAATTAATGGAATATATAGTTGTAACATTTACTATGTCATGGAAGTTCCTATATAAGGATGCAGTTCTGCAATCTGTGGGATATATTTGCACTACAGAGACTATACCAGCATAGGTTCGTTGCCATAGCTATTCTGGCATAACTCCATAGTGTAGACACAGTCTACACTGACAAAAGGGATTTTTCCATCACTATTGGAATGCCACTTCACTGAGCAATGGTTGTTATATCAAAAGAAGCATTATTCCATGGACTCAGTTGTGTCTACTCTAGGATTCTGGTGGCATGGCTTCATCTGTCAGGAGAGAGGAATTTTCACTTTTCACTGATGACTTAACTTTTAAGTGTAGACGAGGTCTTACACTGAATAATGCTTGGTACATGACATGCAAGTAAGGACTATAGAATTTGGCCCTCTAATTGAGACATATGAATCCTGCATTGCTGGTGATGAAGGAGGGTCTGGGCAGGCTCAGTTACTCTTTTCCATCTTTGCCTTCTATGGCTATGTCTACACTACAGAAATTAGGTCGACTTTGTTAAGTTGACTTAACAAAATGATTTCCATGGACGTGGACTTAGTCCACTTTGTTAAATCGACCTAACTGCCCTTAGGTCAACCTAATAAAGTGGACTTAAGCATCCACACTGGGCTTAGATCGATCTAGAGGAGAGTTAGTTCAACCTAACTGGCAGGTCTTATTAAGTCGACCTAAGCTTTCATTAGGTCGACTTAAGGATTTTCTTAAGTCAACCTAATGAAAACCTGGTGTGGACAGGGATTAAGTTAGGTCGACCTAAGCCTCCTTAAATTGACCTAGCTTGTAAGTGTAGACATACCCTATGATTCCGCAGTCAGCTGTAAAGCATTTTGTTGTGTTAGCAGTATGACACATAGCAAAATCACATGGTACTACAAAGTCAAAATATGCTTGCCTGCCCCTCCATCTAACCGTATTCAAACGTTCACAGCTGAATGTTCTTTTGTAGATATGTGGCTTCTTCGAACTTCGTTGTGCACAACGTTTTTTGGTCTCCCAGCCATGAAGCACAGTGGGAAAGCTAGGATAAATTTGAAAACATCAGTCACAGGCTGTAATGGAGCTGAAATAAATATCAACAACACGTACCGGAAAGGATAATGTATAACTGAAGCTAGGGGGAAGGTGGGTGGGTAACATAAACATTCACGCATGCACATCTTAGATGATTCTCTCATTTCACACTGACTTTAATTCAGAGTATTTATACGGTCATTTCCATTTATTTTCCCAAGAGGGTGCTGGGACTGGCATGGTTGTCAGAGGAGTGTGAGAAGATGCCAGCACAGGCAAGCAGTTTCCAAGGCAGAACTACAGCAATGCTTGATATTGTATTAATGGGAGTGCTGGCCATCTGGCCATTAGGGACAAGCTGCTGCCAGGGTGTCTCTCTTTTTCCATCTCATTTCAGGAGCTCTGGAGCCTAGGATAGAGACCCCCAGGGAGATTCTGGCTAAAGATCATTCCAGCATCCACTCAGATGTTAGAGAAAAGGACAGAGAACTGATAAGAAAAGAGAATGTGCTCACACCCACGCAGAAAAAAAGCAACAGAGAGCACAACACTCAAACAGAGGACTAGAAACAAAAACAAAAATGAGAGCAGCTGAACAAGTGAATGGTTTAAATAAATAAGGGAAAGGAAATGGGCAAAGGAAAAGAAAAACAAGAAACAGCACGTGATTCAAAGAAATAAAGAAGCTAAATTGAGATGGAATGGAAGAAAAAGGAGAGACAATAAAGGCTTCAGTGGGAATACACTGTAAACATTAAGGATGAGAGGTAAAGACAAGAGGCTGAATTCATTAATGGGGAATAACTTTAGTTTTTCAAATGGTTATGCTAGACTGTGTGGTCATTACTCATGTGAATAGTATCTTACACCATGAGTTCACTGAAGTCAGCATGTTTCGGCTGGAGCCCCGCTGACCTCAGTGGCAGACCTCTCTGCCACTGGATAGGGCCCTGGGCTGGGATGCAGTGGTGTTGGGTGGGCCTGCATCTCCCTCCTTCCCCCTCCTGATCCCTGAAACTCGATCCTTCCCATCCATGAGCTTCTACTGACTCTGAGCGTTTTCCTTACCCTGCCTGAGGGGCTGAAGGCTACAGACGCTGAGTACTTGTCCTGCCCTGCTTGAGGGCTGGAACTGCCAACAGGGACCTCGACCTTACTACAATCTTAGGCTATGTCTACACTGGCAAGTTAGTTCGAATTAAGGAAGCTTAATTCAAACTAACTAAAGCCATGGCTACACTAGGCTTTAATTAGTTCCTTAATTTGAATTAATAACTTCGAATAGGGTATTAGAAGTAAGGGTTAATTCGAACTAGTTAGTTCAAATTAACCAATGTGGCCATGTTAGTTGGAACTAATTGCTTAGTTCGAACTAACCGGCCCATTGAACTCAATGCAATTCACTAATTCGAACTAAGCAAGTGCCATAAATGGCACTTGCTTAGTTCGAACTAAATTTTGCTAGTTCGAATTAAGTTAATTAGTTACTAACTTTAGTAAGTGTAGACATAGCCCTAGATAGATAAGAGAAATGAGACAGAGAGAAAGAGAGACAAGCAAAATTGATCAGTCTTGTTCCACTGGGCTAAAATAATCATTTTAATGATGAAAAAGGAATTAGAAAATTCCAAGCTTTAATAATCTAAAGCGGGATAGGTAACATTGGGATTGTTATTAAATCTATATGATTTCTGTTATGAAATTATTTCTATAATACTAATTAGGCAAAGCATATGGAAATACTGTAGGAAGGGGAACAACCCTGAAATCTCTTCTGAGGGAGAAACGAGATTACCTAAAATGTCTTTTCAATTTCTGAATTTAATAATCTCTTTCTTACATCTTTCAAGCAGAGCTGGCCCCAAACCAGAAAAACAATTTCACTAAAAATGTTTAAATTCCAAAGTTGCTTTTGTTTGGTAGAATTTAATGTTGGATTCATTCTCCATATTTTTGCACTATTTTCCATGACTTTTTCACTGAATGTTTGGCCAAAAACTGAATAGAAATTTGTACTGACATTTTTTAAAATCATTATAGCAAGCTTGTGTTTACCCTTCTGCCCCTCCCCTTTCCCGCCCCCCCCCCCCCCCAAAGAGTTTTACAAGACATGTTTATGGTAAACAAAAACAAACAAAAAAAACAATTTGGTTAAAAAATATTAGAGAACATTTGGCAAAACAATAGAAATTTTCAATAGTGATGATAATTTTTAGCAAAAAGTTTGTATCTGGAAAAAAAAGGCCATTTTTTGATTAAATAAACTGTTAGTGTAAAACAATTTGACTTGTTCTTGGGGTTTTGGTTAGGGGCAAAAAAATGTCTGTCTTAACTGTCTGTCTTAGCTGCATCTTCAAACAAGAGTTTGCCATCTCATATATGATGACACCTTATTTCCATGCTATCTCAAAAGAACAGGTATCAGGAAACAATTTGCTAAGGGGGTGGGATATTAGTTATTAATTAGGCGTTAGCATGCCTATTTGTGTATTTTCATCATGTTGGCTCACAGAGACCTAAAAAACAGTTTCATATACTTATGTCTGAGACACTGCAGTTCTGGGGACAAAACAAAATATGAATACCCTGTGCAGGAGGCCAGTGTAATGCCTGTGCTACCACTTGAATTCTTAAAATAGATTGAAAATCAGAATGAAATGGTACATGGACTTGTGTGCTTGGCCCTCTGCTCAGAGAGCAAATTTACCCAATGAGAATAGAGGTGGCAGAATCACAATCAAAATAAATGATACAATTAAATAACGCAGGATCAAATTCAGACCAGGCCCTACTCAAAAGAAGAGAAAGCAAAGTATTTCATTTTCAATGCTGTACATAAGCAAATCAATATCATATAAGGGAATCCAGTTTGTGTTCCCTCCTCATGCTTCCAGGTGTGCTAGCTCTTCAAAAAGAGGATGGTGAGGGCAGAGTAATCATCCAGTCCCATCCACCTCCCTACTGCACCCCAGAGCTGGCTAGGCCTGGAGCAGTGAGCACCCCAGAGGAATTCTCACTACTTAGTCAGAATTCTTCATGAAGGCTCCAGCCACAATACAGTCCCCACTGCACTCTCTCCAGTGTATTTGAGGGCACCAAGGGCAGAGTATTGCTTGTGAAATGTAAGAACTCAGTCATGCAGCTGTCTCTGACATATAGTTACTTTCTTCATACAGCAGTCTGTGTTCTTATATAATCCAGGTAAATAAATCTCTTACAAAACTTGAAGTTTAGAGTTTTTTTTAAAAAAAGGGCAGAAGAAGTAGAACAGAGAGGAGAATAAGGGCATGAACCTACTTCTTGTAGAAATGGGAGGTTTGCAACTGACTTCTTCACAGGGTGCTTGACACAGAAAGTTTTTAAAAACCTGCCTTTGGGACAGATCTAGCAGGAAAACAAATATATGGGCTTCAAATATCATCTTTTGTATTTGGAATCTACTGGCCTGCCCGAAGATATTACTCAGGAGGCCATTGAAATCAATGGGACTTTTGTGTGAATAAGTACTGTAGCATTTGGGCCCAACTAGAAACCATGGGTCCAATCCTGCTCCCATTTAAATCAGTGGCAAAACTCACATTGATTTCAGTGGTGCCAGATCAGGATCACAACTTCTAGGATAATTCTGGATAATTTCTACAGTAAACTTTTACATTGCAATCCATACCAATGCTGCTATTCTATAGCTTCATCCCTGTGATTCTGATGTCCATTGTTCAGGGGGGAAAAAGAGTCCAGATGGACAATAGAGAGGGATACATCATTTTGTGTTCTATATTGTTTCTTCTTGTTAAAGAGGAAAGATATTATTAATGGTTTTAGTATTGCATAATCATATGTTTTGCATCACAGAAAAAAATCAATCCAAGATTAAATATTTAAATGTAAATAAGACCTTATATGTAAAATACACTTTGCCATTAGGGGCCCGATTTTGTCATGTGAGGTGCCTTTCCTGAGAATCTGAGTTCAATGGAAAATCAAAGTTCTCATCACCTTCTAGGCCAGCCTTTAGCCTAGGTTTCTGCTTAAATTTAGTTATGGAGCTTTCTCCCCTTTTAGGTTTGTTTTTGCATTTTAACCAAGTGCCAATTAGACAGGTTTTAAGTAAAGCTGGAGTACTTTTTGTTCAAATGAGAAAATTTTAGTCCCTTGAAGTGTAATGGATTTTAAACAGAAATTCTCTCCTGCTGTGCATTGATCAGCTATTGATTAGTGAGGGTTTGAACTAAATTATCACTGCCAAATAAAAGGCCTTCAGGATGAAGGAACTGAGCTGAGCACAGTGTTATATAATAAGTAAGCCAACCTTTTGTGATGGGATCGAAAGGCCCTGGTCACTCTTGAGGAAAAGAAATGTTAATTGAAAAATTCCTTAAATAGGTAACAGCTCTGGAAGTCTGCTTTACATAAAAGGTATGAAATCACAATCAGCCGATAGGAGAGAAAAGGATCCTGCAGTTCAAGTGGGAGTTTTCTCTCTAATGGTGCTGATTAATTTCCCATTCATGGATGACATGGAGTGATGGAAATGAGTCCTTTCAGAAGAAAAGACTAATGACAATTGGACCTGTGCAACCTGGGGGAAGTTTGAATTAATTGGCTCCTTGACACAGAAAGTTAAAACAAAAGAACTTCCTATTGGGTGGAAAGATTTATCCCAGATCTAGCAGGAAAACAAATATATGGGCTTGATTAAGCTTCAAAAGTCTGGCCCATTTTTTATTTTACACTTTCCGATCACTTTAGAAAAGGGGCAACAAATATAACTGAAATATGTTGACCACATACCCAAAGCTATTAATAAAAAATAAATGTTCCCAAACAATTCTCTTTCTTTCCAACATGGAAATGAAAACTATGGTTGATGGTTCATTTACAGATGAGGGCCTAATAAAGGTGCCCCAATCCATGTTTAAGAATGTAATCAGTGGCTGTATTCGTTGAAGTGCTGAGCATTGGCAGATCACAGTGACTTCACTTGGAGCTGCAATTGCTTAAGACCTCTGATAATCAAGCTAGATCTTTTTAAGTGCCTGACTTTAGACAACCACTTTCTCAAATTGTGGCCTGTGTCTAATGCAAATAGTGATTAAATGCCCAAGAAATAAATTTGAAAATGACTTGACTGAAGTGTATAAGTATTTCCATTGGAAGAAGATACTAGGTGCGAAAGGGCTCTGTAATCTGTCATTAAAAGGCCTGGTAAGAATCAATGGCTGGAAGTCGCATAGACCAATTCAAATTAGAAACAAGGCACACATTTTTAACAGTGCTGATTATTAACCACTGGAACAAATTACCAAGGGAAGTGCTAAATTCTCCACTTCTTGATGTCTTCAGATCAAGACTGGATGCCTCTCTGGAAAATATGCTTTAGTCAAATACATATTATTGAGCTCAACACAGGGGTAACTGGGTGCAATTTAATGGCTTATATTATACTTGAGCTTAGTTTATGGTAGAATGGTCCATTTTGCCATTAAATGCTAATAATCTGTGCTGTGTAAAGGAGCATATCCTTTAATTTATTTTAGTCCTTTTGCCTTTTAATTTAGAGTATCACTCCTTTAAGGTAGTATGGGAGGGATAAATATTTAGAAGCATCAAGCTAGTGTATACTCCTTCTGGAGCACATGCATTACCCCCATATCCGTTAGATAATTATAAACGAGGCTAAACTGCAGAAGAGCAGTCCAATCTTGCTTCCACTGAAGTCAGTAGAAATAAAGTGAGCTGGATCAGGCCCTAAACCCTGAAAACTGACTTTGACAGTGCAGAAGATAACAATCTCGAAAAAGAAAAGCATACTCAAAAAAGGACTGAAATACTTTTCTCTTTGTCAACTCCCAAAATGTCTGTTTCATTTCTCCCTATCAAGGTTCATTTCTCCAACAACCAGTTTAACAAATTAATTACTGGATTTCTAATCTCTAGTTTATCCATGACCTATGTGTATGATAAACCCCAACTCTTTAGTCAGTATTGACAAGGACCAATTTTAGAAAAAGAACCAAAATTAAAAAAAAACTTCTAAAGTTGATTTAAAACTTTATCAACCACACTGCAAATGCCTAGACTCAACAAATTAGTATCTGAGATCATGTCTACTGCTGTGGTTATAAATAAAGATAATCATTGGACTACTGTGTGGGATTTCCCACCTGCTCTCCAGCCAACCAGGGTTTTGTGAGGTCACAGAGGACTGCTACTCCTCTTTGCCCCTCCCCCAGCCAATCAAGGCTCTGTGGCAGTGTTGGGCTTAACATCACTGCTGATGACATGAGGAATGGGACCCCATACAAGTCTAGGAGCAAGGCAGTGTCTCATGAAACATTGAGTACAAGGTAGAGGGACTGGTCTGGCTCCATGACTAGAGAGCGAGAAGCAGAAAAGAATTGTACGTCCATGTAGAGTGCTGTCTTCTGGGTAGCATGAGCAACAATGGCATCTTCTGCAAAGAGCTGCAGACAACCTAACAAACTTTTTCTCTGTGACTTCACCAGGACACAAAATAAGAAGTTGCATTATGAATCATTTTGTGTTAGCTATTGATAACTTAGGTACCAAGCCACTCTTACATCATTTATGAGGACATATGAGAATTTCCTATGGGAGCACAAGTTGGTCAGGAGAGTCACCACTAGACAAATTATTTACGAGAAGAACAAGGGATGCAAGAAGGTGTCCACGCAAAAGCATGTGTTTAATAGGGATATGGCCAGCTCTACTTATGCAGTATGAGGGAATATGGCCTCCAAAATACTTGTATAGAATATTTTTTCCCTTCAGGGGATGGGGAATCCTCTGTGTCCCTTTCAGAGCCCTGAGGGTCCCAGCATATTATCAAAGCCTACCTCGTGACCACCATCCCTTTAAGGTTTGGAGCCTTTCAGCTTTACTGCTTCCCACACAGCCAGTTGACAGCTTCAAAGAGCTTTCCAAACAAGTAGGGAACAATTTCACCCTGGCTGTTTAAGCCACATAACACCCATATGAGGTAGGAGCAGTAGCAATTAATATCTCTATTTTAAAGATGGGGAAACTAAGGCACAGAGAGGGCAAATAACCTTACCAACACCAGCAAATCCAGTACAATCAATACTATAAACTGGCCTCTCAATTCCCACTCCTTTGTCCTACCCACCAGACAATGCTGCCTCTGTAGAATCAGTATTATTACACTTTGATGATGATCTCTTTTACAAAATACATTGGCATTTTAGAGATCACAATGAGAATGTATTTTTCATTTTTGAAAAATGAAAGAGAGACTATTGAAGTGTCCTCCCACAAAAGGATCTTTGTCTAAGCCAAAGATTTGGACCCACTCAAGACAAAATGAAAGACTCAAACACACACAAAACATGGGTCTGAAAAGGAGTAGTCTATGTCACTCACTAAAATATACTTTTCATGTACATTCCTTAATGGTTTTACTGAATTAGACCAAATTCACTCTGCTACATACATAAGAGAGCTCATTCTAGGTTGTTTTTTTTTTTAAATCCAGGGAAGCTATATTATTGACATCAGTATTTCCTTCTGGGTCCTTAGTATGGCATAAAGATGGAAACTATAAGATAAATGTTCTAAGGAATAGATGGAAGATGAAAGGTGACAGTATACGTTCAAGCCAATAATAAAGAGAGCATTTGTCTTAGTAAGTAAAAACAAACGACTTGGCACAAGTGTGTGACAGAGAACGAAGTCGTTTTCACATGAGACTTTTTAAATTTCCTGTTCAGGATTGGCTGGCTTATTAATTATTTAAACACCAATTGAATTAACAAAATATTCAACATATGTTCTTTTAAAGTCTCTTAAAACTGACAGCCTCACGCAGGAGCTCTGTGCAGCCGTGTTGTTTGAAGTTCGGAGGGGGCGGGGGGAAGGGGGCTTGAGGATGGCTGGGTAAGTAAAACATAACCTGAAGGTGGTCGATTTAAAACTGTGTTAGTGGCCTGAACTTTCAATTCCCGGAGGGAAAGGATGATTAATGCCACTACCAAATGTATACCCATACCTGACCCTGATCTCATCAAATCCCGCTGCCACCATCTGCTGTTTTTAATTCCTCTGCAATATTTGTATTTGCTACCTCCCTCCTACAAAGAGAGGGAGAAAAATGTCCTCTTCTCATGAATGGTGTGATCTGGTTGTACTGACTGAACACTGGCCAGGAGGCATCTGTTGCTTATAGCCCTGACAGCATCTGCTACTATTTCTCACTTTTCCCAGCATGCTGTGAGATATGGTTTCTCCCAAAGGTGGCCTTTGTATGCACCATTGTCAATTCCATCATTGTCTGCCACAGCCTGTTCCCACGATGCAGTGCTAGTTATTACCACACTGCAAAACCTTTCTTGCTGGCTATCTGTAATCTAAGATATTGTGTGATTGAGTTATGCAGTTAACCCTTTTCCTATGCATCAAGCTACTAAAATAAAAAAGAAATGGGACAGCCCATTTTGGAAGGAAAATTTGGGGGGCTGGTGATCAATGGGAAGACTGAAACAGATTAGCTTTGTTTTTTTTAAATAATGACATTAGTAAAGTCCATGTTTTAAGTAAATAAATATATAAAGCTCTAACAAGAAGTTTTAATTCCTTTTTTAAAAATCCCATAAAGTATGCATTGTTTTTCTCCTTATTCCTGTTATGGCTATTAAGCATTGTAACCAAATGTGTGTGAATGCTATTATTTATGTGTCTGATCTTTAAATACCCTCTGCTAGTGGGATACGCACTGAGGCTTCTGATGGACATAGGCGTCGCAAGATGACAGCTGTCCTTCTGTCAAACAGTTAGTGTGTCAAGCACTTCTCCTGGGAACTTTTAGACTTAGAGACTGTAAGTGCAGAAAAGCCCAATCACCAAAGAACTACTTTTAACTCGACAATATCCTTGGTGTCAGCTCAGAATAGCCCACTATGGGGCAGGAAGAAAAAAGGCACAACAGATGTTACTAGTAAAAGCATGTTTACAAATCTGTTAAGTCACCACCCCATGCACCTACAACCAAAACCTACTTAAAAGTTGACCAGATTCCTTAGAATTTGAATTTGTCAGTTCTGTTCACATAAATCTCAATACATAGAACTAGAACAAGTAAAATTGACATCACATCTTTCACGTGGTTATGTTCTTCCCACTACTTCTGGTTCAATTCTTATAGTTTATCCTTTGAAGACCTATATCATTTCCTTTAAAAATATTTGTTCCTAAAAGAGGAAGTACATAAGAATAAGGTTTGACCTCCCTCTATTTTATGCGCCCCCCTTTTTTTATTAGTAATTACATAGGATCAGATTGTGAGCCACTTATAGACACATCTCTTCCTTCACAAATAGTCCCAGTTATTTTAATAACTTCTACAATAAGATACTACTCAGAATGAGCAAGGGATTGATGCTACAGTCCATAATTATTATTGGGTGACTTTCTTTACTCTATAAAATCCTTAAATAGGAGACATCATGGACTATGTCTAAAATGCTGCAGAATCAGCAAAAGGAAATATGTAAGTTGTGAAAAATGTTATAAACTTAAATCTTCCAGAAAGTTTCATTGGGACCCAATTTGTCCCTCCTCAGGCTTGATTTCAGATTGTCACACGAAGGAATATCAAAAGGTATGAACAGGACACACTCTGAGAAGTCACCACCGGATTCAAAAGATATCATCTTGCTACAATACGCATAGCCCCAGACCATCGGCATTACCACTGCATTTCAGTAGAGGTATATTTTTTTGATCTTTGGGGAAAGACCTGAGGTTTTTGGCTGGACCTTGTTTCATGTCTTGTGATTCCTGTTTTAAGGAGGAGCCTACATTTTTTTTTTTTGTACTGTGTTTTCATCCTCAGATGGTAACACCAGTGCAACCACATTGCACAACTGATGAGGACATGGGGTAAAAATGCGTAAGACTTGCAACCAAACTGTGAGTGACATGAACAGGGTAGTAAACATTTGGGGCAGACAGTGGCACATGGGGGGGAAATCCATAGCTGTAAGGCTCAGTTGAGGGCATAGTGGCAGGGCTGGGCCAACCATATAGGTGAACTAGAAGGTCACCTAGGGCACCAAGCTTTAAGGGTTCCAAATAAATTTTGTTAGTCTTTGAAAGTGCCACAGGACTCCTTGTTTGTTAAGCTTTAAGAGGTGACAGAAGTGAATTTTTTTCTCTATTGAAAATATATGTTAATATGTTATCTCTTATAAAGGAAAATATTGCCCGCTGATGGGGGCGCCAAAGTTATAGTTCGCCTAGGGAACCAAAAACCCTTGAGCCAGCCCTGCATAGTGGGATGGGGAAATTAGAAGGCAGAGCAGAATCCAAGCAGTCAAAACTCTGTGCAGGAGATCCCCAACCTCCTTTACATCCCTAAAAGCCATGTAGATCTAGTGGTATCTACATATTCCAAGAAACTGACCACCTTGGCATGAGTGTAAACAGACAATGTTTCCAATCCCTTGGGCAGGATTGTGGAAACATGCACATAATTAACTTTCAGCCAAAGAGTAGCCTCACTAAAATCTATGGAACTATTCACGGTCAATGTTAAGCACATGTATAAATGCAGTGCTAGATTAGTATAAGAGTATATTGCACAGCAAGCTGGTTTGTGCTATTTTTGGGTTTCATTTGACAGTAGAAATGTATGCAGACAAGATTCCGTTGACACAGGTCACACCTTTGTTTCAATGCAATTTGGATGGAGGACTAACTACTGTGTTTTCTTCTCACTCTGACATTGTTTGCAGCAGCTCCATGCACTAGCCAGACAAAAATCCTACAAACATGTGCATGTAGCGCTCAGTTACAAATGTGGCCAAGGGCTGTTTCAGATCAGGCATTGCCTGAAAAGAAAAGGATGTACAAAGAGCTTTTAGCAAAACTGTTAAGGCTCCCAATGTACAAAAGTGAAATTAACATAAAACTACATTGAGGCGTGAGCAGCATTTATTTCCATCAGAAAGCTAGCTCAGCCACCCACATAAGAAAAGGCTGACCATGATGGCTAAAGGCAAAGTGTTATGTTTACCCAGGGTCAGGCCAGGGGAGAGAGTTTGTATGAAGGACAGTGAAACATCATCAGATTAATTCAACATCATTATCGTCTTTTTTTGCTGCAGAAATTGACCAGTTCTCTCTTTCTCTCTTGCTAACAGAAAACTTTAACCTGATCGTGTGCCATTACTTTTTTCCCCCTAACTTGGAAATTTTCACAAGACAGTGCAGGGTGTCAGTCAGTGTTAATAAGTGCTGTTTGTGGAACAAAACCAGACTTTTGGGGATTTACCGAGTTTTTGTCCTGTGGCAGTTTCTTTACCCTCTGAGAACCTTCTACTATTATTCTTCTGTTTCCTGCTAAGGATACAGCATGCTGTCTTCATCAAACCTGGCCTCAGGTCCTTACCACTGCAGTGACCCTCCTTTCTCATTCCTTCGCATTTTTAATTGTGCTGATTTTCTATCCCTCCCCACAGACACTTCCCCTACCATCCCCTTTCGGGGTAGAGGTGGGAGGGAGGGGGGAGTTTTCCTAGGTTGTTGTTTTTCCCAGGACTTCCCCAGCAACAACTCAAACATGGTCTCAGCCAATCAGAAAGGTTTTCAAAGGTCAGGTTGAATCAGGAAAGGAGGGGGTGGGGCTCGTGCATTGTGCTCAATGGCAGGTGACCACTATGTGAGAACAAAGACTGGGTCAGGGCTGGAGCCAGATCCCTTTTCTCAGGCCCATGTTCTCCACTCCTCACAATCTGTCTAAATTTAACTTGCCATTGAAGGCCTCGGCTGCAGAAAACAGCTTTATGTCGACTAATCCAGGCAGAAGTAAGGGTAGACACAGAGACAGGTTTGAAGGCGGGGAAACTGCTATTCTGCTCCTTTTTTTCCCCCTCTGCCTCCAATGAAAAGTTTTCTGAACAAAAAAATTGGTGACAAGATTAATCAGCCCGTGGAGCTGAAACACATGCTTGACTTAAACAACCTCTTTGCTGTTATTAACAACTGCTCTAGCATTGCTCTTGTTATGCTAATGTTACAGATTAGAGTAAAATCTATTCCTTCTTTACTGAACAGGCCAATTGATTGAGGCTGGTCTATTTTTTATTTTCTCCCCTTTTAATTCTTTTTTTCTCCGGGCGCAAGTGTTTTCAGCAGCAGAAGAACAACAGAACGTGTAAAAACAAAACGTGTAAAAACAAAAGTGACTAGCCCTCGTGTATGCTAAAATCATTAATACATACGAATATATATCAGTCTCATCTACCACCTTGTTCTGGGTGTTGTAACACAGACGGACAACAAAAGACAGGAAATTCAGAGTACCGGCCAATGTCTTACTTTTAACTCATTTATTTAACCTACAGAGGCGCAATAGTAAATGGGTTAAAGGAAACCTGCCATGATTAGCTTTAATAACTTAGCTGAATTGAAAATGGGTTGGAAAAACTCAGCATTGTTCTAGGGCCCTATCTAATACAATATGTAGAGACTAACGTATGTATCAGGGTTCGTCAGAGTTAAGGATGAAGGAGTTCAGTCTGTTCCTAATTAAGTCAATAGGACTCACTGACTTCAATGGGAGCAGGATTGGTCCCAAAGTGGCAGCCTTGGCTTTGAATTTTGAGTCTTTTGTTAGTCTGTGTCACAACCCTAATGTTATTTAAATGTTTCTTTTTTATTTAATTTCCTCCCTCTTTTTTTATTCAATCGAAAAGAAAAGGAAAGAGAGAAATCTTTTATGGAGAGCTACGGAACTGGATTTTTTTTTATTCTAAGACACCGTAACACTGAGTTGTATTTTGGCTTTTGCAGAACCATAATGTGTGTGCTATTTTTATTAATTTACATATACACCATGCACACATTTTCATTCTTACTTACCCTCCGTGCCAGAACTGCTCTGACAGAAATAAGGGGGAACACGAGGGGCCCGATCCTGCAAACCCTTTCTTACAAAAGTAGCCTCTAATCATGCATGTCCTCAGCCTGCTCCTATTGATATCTAAATGAATTTGTTTCAGTGGAGCGGGAGCAGGTCAAATAATATTGTCTCAGTGACATCAGTGGGATTGAGTAGGAGTACTCATAAAAGGGTTGGATTCATCTAGCCCTGTATTACAAAGCATATTGTATCATTAAAATGCCTGTACGTCTAATCTGCTATATTATATTATTCAACTATCTAGCTGTCAGTATAACATTGATTGATTGATGTCAATGGACTTTAAGCACACATTTTAATTTAACCATATGCACACCCCCAAAAAAGTGCTTGGAACATCGGGAAGGTCATGATCTGGTTGCATAATCTTGAGCTGGACCCTATGATAAAACCCACTAACATATTTTTAATTCCTTTCCATCCAATCACTGTATTGTCAAACTACTTTTCTACACCCACATCCATATTTCCAATTTGGGCTACAGAACCTCAGCTTCCAAACCCAATATAAAGAATCATAGCTGTTGGGATTACCTCTGTATCATAGTGGTGGTGTTTTGGCTTCGATGATTCTAAAAATACCATCAAACTACCATATGCAGTTCAATAAATCTCATCTCCATCACATATGAGCCTCATATTCCAGCATAGTTCTCCTGTTGATTGCAAAAATAAATCAACCTTTAGCTTTATGACCCTGCATATGCAGACTAAAATAGATCTTGGCCTCAATCATATCATGTGGCTGTGAGTTTCACAGATTAAATGCTGTGTGAAAAAGTATTTCATTTTACCAGTTTCTGTTCAGCTTTCTCCACTCTCCTATCCTTGCATTTTAATATTTTTATTTCAGCACTTCCATTTTATTTCTTTATTTGCTATTGTTTCTTTTTCCTTATGCCTCTCTGCTCCTCTCTACTCTGTTCTGCTAAATCTCTTCTTGTAAGAATGTATTTTCTTTAATTGCAACATGGAAAAAAACTTAGAGAAAATGCTGCAGCTGCACCTATGCTTAAAACCAGATTCAGTTACAAATTTAAAGGCTTATTGCTCTTCTAATTACTATTTATTATTTGCATTGTCCCTCTCATCAAGGAGTCCAAGCCAACATTGTGCTAGGTGCGGTACAAACAACTATCAAAAAGATAGTCCCTGTCCTGAAGAGCTTGCAACCTATATATAAGATTATAAACAACAGGTGGATACACCAGACAGATGGGAGCATAAATTAACCCAGGAAACAATCCATACATTGTTGTGGCTGTGGATGGTGCATGGATTAGGCAAATACATTCCAACCCCAATGTACAAAGATGTGGTGTGGACCCGTGTGATAGAGTGTGCCTCTCTGAACCAAGTGGACTATGCTTCACTGACCCAGGTTTTAAAAAGCGGAGTTCAGCTATATTTTCTCCCAAATGCAGTGCCTCCTTTGTCCCTCACCCCCCAATCTCTCTCTTCCCTTTCTGCTCTCCCACATAGTTAGTCCCATCCCCATATCTATTCTTTCCTTCCATTCATTATTTTTCTTCTAATTCTCTCCCCTAAGCCCCAGATTCCCCTCCTCCCAAGGTCTGGCTCCCTCTAGATTCCCTCAGATTAGTTTCCAGATTTCCCTGTCCTATTCCCTCAAGGTTTTCTCCCTCTAACCTCAACCCACAAAGTGGCCCTCAAATTTACGTGCCTCCTCCCCTCTCCCCTTCAAGGCCCTCCATACTTGGGTCTCAGGAAGGCAACATAGTACTTCTATAAGCCATGCTGTGAAGTGCCACCAAGGGGAAAAGGCAAACACAGAAGGGATGGCAATTGCTGTCTAAGGCTATGTCTACACTTGTAAAGTTAAGTGAACTCTGTTAAGATGACTTAACAAGGTCGACTTAAAGTCAACCTTGTTAAGTTGACTTAACAGAGTGGCTACACTTTAAGTCAACTTAAGTTGACCTTGTTAAGTCGACTTAACGTAGACATAGGCATCCACAGTGGCTTTAAGTAAACTTAAGAAGTCGACTTAAGCCTTAAGTCGACCTTTCAGAGGTGGTGTTATTAAGTCGACTTAAGGAAGCGCTTAAGTCGACTTAATAAAAGCCCATTGTGGACGCGGCTTTGTTTAGGTCAACTTAACCGTCCTTAAATCGACCTAAGTTGCCAGTGTCGATGCACCCTAAGGTAATGAATAGTTCCTAGCCTGGGGTATTTGTACCCCTAGTGATATGCAAAGGTCTCCTGGGGGCACATCAACTCATCTAGGCTATGTTTATACTGGCAAGTTAGTTCGAATTAAGGAAGCTTAATTCAAACTAACTAAAGCCATGGCTACACTAGGCTTTCATTAGTTCGAATTAAGGGCGGTTCAAATTCGAATAAATTCAAATATGCTATTCGAACTAAGGGTTAATTCGAACTAGTTAACCAATGTGGCCATGTTAGTTCAAACTAATTGCTTAGTTCAATCTAACCAGCTCATTGAACTCAATGAAATTCGCTAATTCGAACTAAATTTTGCTAGTTCGAATTAAGTTAATTTGAACTAACTAAAATTAGTTCAAATTAGTTAGTTCGAATTAACTAAATCGAACTAACTTTAGTAAGTGTAGACATAGCCCTAGATATTTGCCTAGTTTTACAACAGGCTACATAAAAAGGACTAGCAAAGTCAGTACAAACTGTAAGTTCATACAGACAATATGAGAAAGTAAGTGATTTTTCAGTAATCATGTGCTGTGCAACTTTATATTTTTATGTCTGGTTTTGTAAGTAAATAGACCAGTAGTTTTTAAGTGAGGAGAAACTTGGGAGGACCCAAGACAAATCAGTCTCTTGAAAGGGGTACAGTAGTGTGGAAAAGTTGAACACCACTGGACTAAGGCATTGGTTTCTCCTGCTGGGTCTGGTGCAGACTCAATAGGGAACTCCACAAAAGGAAACTCCACTTGGGGAATCCAAGAAATTTCTAAGAAACAGCAAAAAATCAGTGACTATAGAGAAGATCTGTGCATCTTGAGAAGATGATCTGCTATGTAATCTAAGGGTCAGACTTTTAAAGGTGTCTAGGTGCCCAACAGGAGCTCGATATCTGAATAGCTTTTAAAATCTGGCCTTAGGTTCTTATCCTGTCATTCTTACTCTTCATTTAGGCAAAACTCTGATTGGCATCAATGGGAATTTTGCCTAAGACCTAAGTAAAAAAACAAAGATATCCGGATTTTACCCATATCCTTTTCTAAATGACTTTTCAGGAGCTGCACTCCAGCAAAATATTTCTATCAGTAGACGAACTTCCCTCTGTTTAGCACAAGGACCAACTCACCATTTCATTACCTATTGACCATTCAAAATAGGATAGAAGCAGATTAATAAAGGGGGCTACAACTTACAATTATTATCCAAAGCTTGAAAACTCCTTCTAGCCAACCATGGTACAGAGAAGCATAGGGAAGAAAACGTATGTGTTTCCCTTCAAAGGGGACTGTAACAAAATTGCCGCACAAGAGGAATTAAATTCAGCTGGTCTTGATTTCAGGATCAATATTTTCATTATTGCGCTACTTCACCTCTCTAGGCCTTAGCATTCATCTTCTGTGCTCACTGTTTATATGTTCATTCCCTTTGGGATAGATTGCCACGTTAAAAATCTGTCCTAAGTATGGGGTAGTAAATACTGTACTGTCTCTGGAACAGTCCAAGGAATGAATTGTGACTCAAAGTCACAATCTGCAACTGGATTCCTCTGAGAGAGAAATAAGAGCTTGTTGACATGGGGAAATTTCCCAGCATAGCCAGACTGGAATAAGTATTCCACTATAGTTATACTGCTGTAAATCCATGTGTGAACACTGTTCGGGAATAAAAGTGCACCCAGACAGATTCTCCGGCAAGGGAATAAAGGGTAGAGCACCAGGGCTCCTTCCACTCCCCACTCCTCTCTGCCCCTTCCTGCCCACTGGCTTGCAGCTGGGAGTGCTGAGTAAGTGGCTCTTCTCTGCACTCTGACTCTGGAGTCATAGTTCAAGCAGAGATGTGTAGAGGAGTCAGAAGAGTTTTACTTCCCCTTACTGCCTGTGCAACCAAATAAAGACTGAGACAATCTAGCATTCATCAAATAGCTTACCACTAACGTATATGCCTGCAGAGGTGTTATCCTTATATAAATGTACTGCAGATTTAACTCCCTACTACATTTGTCCCTAACAACTGATATGTATACCAACCATTTGTAACTGGAATCCTAGGCTATGTCTATACTCGCTAAAATTAGTTCGAATTAGTTAGTTCGAACTAACTAATTCGAACTAATTTTAGTTAGTTCGAATTAGCTTAATTCGAACTAGCATGGCCCCACTGGAACATTAGTTCAAACTAAGCAAGCACTTTCATTTCAGTGGCCAGTTAATTCGAACTAAGAAAGTAGTTCGAATTAGCATGGCCACATTGGTTAATTCTAACTAGTTAGTTCGAATTAACCCCTTAGTTCGAATACCCTATTTGAACTTATTAGTTTGAATTAAGGAAGCCCTTAATTCAAACTAACTAAAGCCTAGTGTAGCCATGGCTTTAGTTAGTTCGAATTAAGCCTCCTTAATTCGAACTAACTTGCCAGTATAGACATAGCCCTAGATTCTCCCGACCTTCATAATGATCCTTTTTGCTGAGTCACAGTACAATACACCACAATGGCCTTGCCCCAATCTTGCAATTCTCAGAATGGGTTTGGAGAAGCTTAGGTAGCGATATTGTCTGTGGAATGACTGTGCCGAATCAGGCAAAGAACGTGAGTGAGGCCAAGCAGCACAAACTAAAATGTTTATATAGTAACGTGAGAAGCCTGGGTAACAAAATGGAGGAGCTGGAGCTACTGGTAGAGGAAGTGAGACCAGATATTATAGGGATAACTGAAACATGGTGGAATAGTAGTCACGACTGGTGTACCAGTATTGAAGGCTATGTGCTCTTTAGGAAAGATAGATATAAGGCAAAGGTGGGGGAGTGGCATTGTATGTCAATGAGGAGATAGACTGCAGGGAAATTCAAAGTGATGGAATTAACAAGACAGAATAAATCTGGATAAAAATCACGTTAGGGAAAAAAACTACTAAAGTTCCTTCTGGAATGGTGCTTGGAGTGTGTTACAGACCACCGGGATCTGATCTAGACATGGATAGGGACCTCTTTAAGGCCTTTAAGGAAGTTAATACTACTGGGAACTGTGTGATTATGGGACACTTTAACTTCCCAGATATAGACTGGAGGACGTGTGCTAGTAGTAATAAGAGAGCCCAGTTTTTCCTGGATGTGATAGCTGATGAATTCCTTCTCCAAATGGTTACCGAACCAACGAGAGGGGATGCCATCTTAGAGTTAGTACTGGTGAGTAGTGAGGACCTCATAGATGAACTGGTTGTAGGGGACAACTTAGGTTCAAGTGACCATGAGCTAATTCAATTCAAACTAATCGGAAGGATAAACAAAAATAAATCAGCGACCAGGATCTTTGACTTTAAAAAGGCTAACTTTAGAAAATTAAGGGAATTAGTTGGGGAAGTGGACTGGATAGAAGAACTCAGAAATGTAAATGTAGAAGAGGCTTGGAATCGCTTCAAATCAAAGTTTCATGAACTATCTGAAGCCTACATTCTGAGGAAAGGGTAAAAATTCATAGGCAAGAACTGTGGACCAAGCTGGATGTGTAAGCACCTCAGAAAGGCGATTAGGAGGAAGCACAGAGCCTACAAGAAGTGGAAAAGGGGAGAGCTACCTTTTGGAGGTCAGAACATGTAGAGAGAGAGTGAGAAAGGCAAAAAGTCAAGCTGAGCTGGACCTTGCGAAGGGAATTAAAACCCATAGTAAAAAGGTTCTTTAGCCATATAAATAGGAAAAAAACAAAGAAAGAAGAAGTGGTACCGCTAAAAACTGAAGATGGGGTGGAGGTCAAGGATAATATAGGCATGGCTCAATGTCTAAATAAGTACTTTGCATCTGTTTTAAATGAGTGTGAAGTTGAGCTGGGGGATAGAGGTAGGGAAGCTAATGGGAATGAGATCATGAATATGGAAATTACCATACCTGAGGTAGACGTCAAACTTGAGCTGCTGGATGTGACTAAATCGGGGGGCCCGGACAATCTCCATCCGAGGATACTAAAGAAACTGGCTCATGAAATTGCCAGCCCTTTAACGAGGATTTTTAATTAATCTGTAAACTCGGGGGTTTTACCAGAAGACTGGAGAATCGCTAATGTAGTTCCTATTTTCAAGAAAGGGAATAAAAATGATCCAGGTAACTACTGGCCTGTTAGTTTGACCTCGGTAGTATGCAAGGTCTTGGAGAAAATTTTGAAGGAGAAAGTACTTAAGGCTATAGAGGATAATGGTAACTGTGATAAAATACAACATAGCTTTACAAAAGGGAGATCGTGCCAGACCAATTTGATCTCCTTTTTTGAAAGGATAACAGATTTTTTAGATAAAGGGAATGCGGTGGATCTATTTTCCTTAGATTTCAGTAAGGTGTTTGATACAGTTCCACATAGAGAGTTACTAGTTAAGTTACAGAAGATGGGGATTAATATGAATATAGTAAGGTGGATAAGGAACTGGTTAAAAGGGAGACTACAGCGGGTCATACTGAAGGGTGAACTGTCAAGCTGGAGGGAGGTTACCAGTGGAGTCCCTCAGGGATCTGTCTTGGGACCGATCTTGTTCAACCTTTTTGTTACTGACCTTGGCACAAAAAGCGGGAATGTGCTAATAAAGTTTGTGGATGACACCAAGTTGGGAGGTATTACCGATATGGAGAAGGATCGGGATACCATACAGAAAGATCTGGATGACCTTGTAAACTGGAGTATCAGGAATAGGATGAAATTTAATAATGGGAAGTGCAAGATCATGCATTTAGGAACAAACAACAAGCATTTTTCCTATAAATTGGGGACGCATCAGTTGGAATGGACTGAGGAGGAGAAGGATCTGGGCATAATGGTTGACCATAGAATGACTATGAGCCGCCAATGTGATGTGGCCGTGAAAAAAGCTAATGCGGTTCCAGGATGTATCAGGAGAGGTATTTCAAGTAGAGACAGGGAGGTGTTAGTGCCGCTGTACAAGGCACTGGTGAGACCCCATCTGGAATATTGCGTGCAGTTCTGGTCCCCAATGTTTAAAAAGGATGAATTCAAATTGGAACAGGTGCAGAGAAGGGCTACAAGGATGGTCTGTGGAGTGGAAAACCTGCCTTATGACTGGAGATTCAAGAAGCTTGGCTTGTTTAGCTTAACCAAAAGAAGGCTGAGGGGGGATATGATTGATCTCTATAAATACATCAGAGAGATTAACATCAGGGAGGGAGAGGAATTATTTGAGTATAGCACCAATGTGGACACCAGAACAAATGGTTATAAACTGTCCATCAAGAAATTTAGGCTTGAAATTAGACGCAGGTTTCTAACCATTAGAGGTGTAAAGTTCTGGAATAACCTTCCAAGGGGAGTTGTGGGGGCAAAAACCATAACTGCTTTCAAATCTGAGCTTGATAAATTTATGGAGGGGGTGGTATGATTAGCCTATTTTGGAAATTGACTGATATTTGGCTACATGTGGTGGATTTACAAGTGGCCTAAGCGGGGAGAGTACATGGGATGGGTTCTGAGTTATTACAGAGAATTGATTCTTGGATAACTGGCTGTTGAGACTTGCCCACGTGCTCGGGGTTTAACTGATCACCATATTTGGGGTCAGGAAGGAATTTTCCCCCAGGGCTGATTGGCCTGGGCTCTGGGGGTTTTTCACCTTCCTCTGTAGCACAGGGCATAGTTCACCTACCGGTGAATTCTCTGTATCTTAAAGTCCTTAAATCATGATTTAAGGAGGTAAATAACTCAGTCATAGGTTGGGGGCCTATTGCTGGAGTGGGTGGGTGAGGTCTTGAGGCCTGCATTTTGCAGGAGGTCAGACTAGATGACCGTACTGGTCCCTTCTGACCTTGGAGTCTGTGAGTCTGTGAAGTAGCAATGGTGATAAGTTCCAGAGAGGTAACCATCTTAGTCTGTATATAGCAAAAACAACGAAAGTCCTCTGGCATCTTAAAAACTAACACATTTCTTTGGGCATAAGTTTTTGTGCAACCCACTTCATCAGATACATCTGCCTGAAGAAATTTGTTAGTCTTTAAGGTGCCACAGGACTTTCATTGTTTTGGGTTGCAATGAGTTTTGGAGCACACAATGCTGAATGGATGTCAATAATGGTGACTGGGATAGCCTGGATCTTATTGCTGATCTACACTTAAAAATTACATTGACTTAGCTACATAGTTCAGGGCTGTAAAAAAATTTGTGCACTGAGCTCCATAGTTAAGTCGACTTTACTTCCAGTGTAGACGTGACTAAGTCAGAGAAGAATTCTTCCATCAACCTAACTACCACATCTCAAAGAGGTGGATAACTACCATGATGGAAAAAACCCATCTGTCAATGCAGGATGCACCTACAATACAGCTATTACAGCAGCAGAGCTGCAGCCCAGACTGTGCTCTTGTGGCAGCAGTACATGGCCTTAATCTTCCACTACACCTACAAAATAATGAGTGGTGGGAGTGCTGTCACACTGCAGCTTGGTCTGTTGTTCAGATGCCACTCTCATGTGCAGACACATGAGTTCTCCAAACATCAATGTAGTCAGTTAAATGTCATCAACATAGGCCACTTTCTGGCACATGTAAGATGACATTACTTCTTGCTCCAGTGTAGCCATGGAGAAAAAGAATGTTGGAAGATGCTGCCAAGTCTCTGAATCTAAACACTGTGGGAAAAGCGCCAAGATTGGGATTAGGTGCTGTAAGAGCCAATATGGGTAAAGCCCTGCAGAAACTTGATGCCAAGAGATTTAGTGAAAATACTGCCATAATAAATGAACCAATGAGTTTTTAAAGAAACTCACCACTTTGTCTGATAGATGCTAACGTCGACAGTTAATCCAGTGGCTATGTCTACACTGGCAAATTAGTTCGAATTAAGGAGGCTTAATTTGAACTAACTAAAGCCATGGCTACACTAGGCTTTAATTAGTTCCAATTAAGGGTTTCCTTAATTCGAACTAATAACTTTGAATAGGGTATTCGAAGTAAGGGTTAATTCAAACTAACTGGTTCGAATTAACCAACGTGGCCATGTTAATTCGAACTAATTTCTTAGTTCAAATTAACCGGCCATTGAAATGAATTGTACACTCTGCGTCTACACTACATTTTCCTTAAGTCGACTTAAGCAGCTTGGGGAGGGGTCAGGGCTGGTTGCGGAACCCCTTCACTATGTCTGTGAAGAGCCAATGTTTCGCGGAACACCACTTGAAAAGCACTGCTTTAGTTCCATTAGTTCTTCTTTAGTAACAGGACATTTTTCTCTCATAAACAAAACAAAAATTAAACTAACTGAACCCAGGAATAACCTCTTAGGTCCTTTCACAGACTTAGAACTATTCAGGACTTTGTGATGTCTCTCACTTGCAGGACCCTTCCGTTCACCCCATTTTTTAGAGGTTTTAAAGGGTTCATTTTCCCCTGCTCTTAAATGAATAGCACAGATATTGAGCTCCACCACTTAAATCAATGTAATTGTCAAGCATTCAGAATAATGCATGTTCCAAGGGACTGTATTCTCCTTCAGGCATGATTTTTGAAATTCATTATCTTCAATAAACTATTCATTATGATGAAACCTGTAATCCCTCCCCTAAACCAGAGATTATTATCTTCATTACTACTGTTAGAACGGTAATACACTTTGGTATCATCAGCATCGTCACCGCTATCATTACCATATGAATTGCTGGTAATAACTAATTTCTTTGGGATAATTGCTTCTTTGTAATGTCCACCACAGTTAAACTGGCAATGCATGGGTTATGGTGGAAGATCAAAAGCAGCCAGTGGAAGGAACCAAACTGGCAAGTTGATCTCTGCACAGTCCATCTTAACAATATGATTCTCTCATTTAACCTTTCAAAGACTGTACACACAAGGCTGCCCTGAACCTATAGCTCTTAGTGCTGAAGAGCTGGAACAGGCTAACATGGGCCCCTTGCTAACAGAACCAGCCTTTGGGCCCTATGAGGGAGAAACTCAGCTTTCATTTTAAGAGGAAGCAGGCGTTTAGCCCCTCTCCTTGAGTTGAGTGCCTCAAAAACATGAACCAGCATAAATTAGGGTTGAAAGGAACAAACAGCTAACTATGCTTTCACACGTCTTCTGTAGAGTAAATCAGGTACGGTTGGGGTGTATCCCAAAGAATTGTTTTACTAACCATCCCCCAGATCCTGTGCATAAGAGTGGTAAACAATAATTGGTTGTTCTGACAAACAATATTTCACAAGCCTGCTCTTGGTTGCCTCCTAACTTGTGCATCTGGCTAGAACCAACCAGGATTCCTGAAGCACTTTCAAAGACTAACACATCTAATTATTGCACGAGTTTTCAAATTTGTTAGTCTTTAAAAGTGCCACAGGACTCTTTGTTTGTTTTGCTGAATTAGACTAAAACGGCTACCCCTTTGGATAGGACCAGTCATTATCTAGCCCTAACTAAACCATCATTACAACAGTGCTGTGTGGTAGGGAAGATTAATTGGGAGTGGGTGCCTGATGCCATGAAGGTGTCCTTGTTACAACTGGTATTAGACATTAGGAGTTCCTACCTCCCACTCTGTTCTGGTCTGGCCAACTCATGTCGTTTTCTCACATAGATTAGATTCTATATGGTTCCCAATCTTTTTGGATCGAGGGCCACAGATATAATTTTACAACCCTGAAGGGCCACCAGTCTCCACCAGCAACCACCCCTCCCCCCACTGATGCCAGATGGAAGTTGTTCGGTGAGGAAGCTGCCTCCTTGTTGATCTCCCATCTCCATGACTGAAGCAGGGAAACAGCACATGTCCTCAGGTTCCAAAGGTGTAGCCGTGTTAGTCTAGGCCAGCAAAACAAACAAGGAGTCCTGTGGCACTTTTAAAGACTAACACATTCATTTATTGCATGAGCTTTCGTGGGAGAAAATCCCACATGTCCTGTAACCGTGTGCACTCCACCTGGGTCCCTTCCTCAGTCAGGAGGACAGGAGATCAGTTCTTCCCTCTCTCTGGCTCCAGAAGGGACCCCAGCACCTAGGGACCCAGGCTGAGCAATTTGCTGCGCTCCTTGCTACAGTCACGGGGAGGGCAATGCTGATCTCCCATCCCCTTGGCTGCAGCAAGGAGCCTGCATGTATCTTGCAGCCCCACAGAAATGTGCTCCTCCTGGGTCCTTAGGCCGGGGCTCCGTTCTGCAGCCAGCAGGATTGGAGCCGCGGCGGGCCACTTTAAAAGTTCCAGTGGCCAATTTTTGGCCCCTGGGCCACATGTTCTATAGTATGGGTATGGTCAGGGTTTCCAGGAGGTGCTTTTACACATAGATTTACAAGTTCTTCTTAGCATGTGAACAATTTTTAACCTTTGAGGAAATACTGCAGTGTTATTTTTGAGTTGGGTATCTTACTGGGGAGATCTACTGCAAGCATCAAGAGAATTTAGTCTCTGCTTTAATCATCTTCCTAACTATAGTGAACTCTTGAGACTCCCTGGGTAGAGATGTTTTTGCTGAGACTCACGAAAAAGGGTCTGACTCTGTGCTATTTAATTATCTCTGTTCGAGGACTAGTGTATGCAGTGGAAAGGAAACAAATTACACTACAAAAAATATCCAGACTATATGTCACTGATCTCTTCTACAACAGAAAACTGACTTGGAAGGACCCAAAAGTCTACCATTGCTCATGACAGTGGTGATATCAAAGGCCGAGCATGACAATAAGGACAGTGTGTTAGAAGTTAAATCTTAGAGAAAGGCTTATTGTTAGATGTGGTACAATTCTTCTCAGAAACTGCTCATATAATCAGCAAATTCCATTTATGATTGCATTAAGTCTCTCTGATTGAGTCATTTCCTAGGCGTAACTGCTGCCTAAGGATATACTTATGTACGGAAAACAAAGACACTACATAGTGTCAAAACATATGAACAAAAAAAAAAGTCTTATTAATCTTTGGGAACTAAAACAATAGAGTCTCACTCAGCCAGTTTGAATATTGCTAATGAAAGTGATTTCATCATCTTCTTTAATAACCTGTTCTGTTCCTTCTCTGTTCTGATGCCTAATGACCCTGATTCACCACTACACTCTATTCCAGTTTTAGGATGAATTAATTCTATTCAATTCAGTAGAATTACACCTACATAACATTGGAGTAACACAGCAGTGAACTGTATGTGTCAGGTTTATACAGTTTTTCTTACTATTTTGTCTAACTAGTTAGTCTCTGATATTCCTTGATGCATTGTAAACTCACTCTTCATTCTATTCTCATTGACTTACGAGAATACTTGGCCTTTGCCCTTTGTACCACACTCCTTTAGGTATCATAGGCTATGTCTACACTTGCTAAAATTAGTTCAAATTAGTTAGTTCGAATTAACTCATTCAAACTAATTTTAGTTAGTTCAAATTAGCTTAATTCGAACTAGCATGGCCACACTGGTGTAGACGCACCCATTGAGTCCCATGGGGCTTAACCACAAATGTAAATGTTGTCAGGAACAGGAAGATTTTAATGAAGAAGAGCCCAAATGAAGATGATCTAGTGCAGTATGTTATCACTAAAATGTTCATGAAATTTAGTGCTTTCCCAGTATAATCGATTTTTCTAAGCAAGCGTTAGGGGTTTAATTTAATTCTCATAGAGAAAGGCTGAGAAGAAAAGGAAGAAATGGGATGTGATATGGGAGGGGAGATAAAAAAGCTGCCCAAATGGGCATAGAAATCTTAATATTTTAAAGTAAAAAAATATAGCAGACCCAAAAGAAGAAATAAGTAAGTGATGCAAATATATCTCTATTACTATGCTTAAAACTTTTCCTTCTGTTCATTGAGTGTTCAAATCCCACTGAGACAATCCTGATATTGTCCATTCTCACATGCTTTTAGGATTGATTTAAAAGCAGAGAGTACTTTGCTTCACGAAGTCCCCTCCAAAATCTATCAGGCTTCAGAAATGCTAAAGACAATACATACTCTTGAAAGATAAACCTTCTGTAACACAAGGGAAGAGTGACTAATAGATTTCTGGTGCCATAACAAAAACTTAACTGATCCCCATATGGTGCATTGCAATTAAAAGAGCAGGGAATAGACTGGTATGTTTTTTAGTGGGGGAAAAAGAACAAGACTTTGGACAAGGAAATAAGTGCAGTGGAGACAGAGGTGATGTGTGACCATACACAAAATAGAACCTTTCCCCTCTAAGCCTTTCATCTCTGGGTCACTGTTTCCACATAGCCTAGGTGGACTGTGAACAAAAATCATTTTCATCTGATGGCTATCTGCTGGCCTATGTGAAATAAACTGGTCATATCAGCCCACTTCCCAGTTGACAACTGTCCCCATCATCAAAACTATCACTATAAGCGGTAATTACCAAGTTACCCTCTTATCCTCTTGAACTGGTACCTCCAGTTATATGTTGATGGACACATGATGTACAGACACTATGGGGAATCTTGCACTGTCATTGCCCATATTATATCTGCTCTGTGGATAAACAGAACTTCAGAGGTCCAAATAGGTCAATCTAGCACCTCTCATGAGCAAAAAGCTGGCAAATGTCTTGCAGAACAAAATAATTACCTAAGACCTCTGCCCTGCTATTGGCTTGGTGATGGTGAACTCTGAGCCCTGTTTGGACTCCCGTTAGTCAATGAAGCTCTATGTATGCATAGAGATCTGACTGCATAAAGTAACTTGGGGGATCAGGGCCCACATTTATAATTCTACCTACAAAATATGAGCAAAGAGGACCAAATCCAACTTCCATTACAGTCAATGGAATGACTCCCATCCAAGCTAGATTTCCTGACACTGGGAGGATCAGAGATCTCCTGCACTTAGGTGGAAAAGCCTCTTTCCATTGCCCAACCCCAGCAAACCTAAAATAAACCTAAAAATAAAAAAGCATTTAATACTATTCTCAGCCAGTTTCATTTTTTAATAAAACTGGCTCGGGGGGGGAGGGGAATGGCCATTTCCTGAGAAAGAAAGTGGAGTCCTAGATGTCCATATTACAAAGGAAGAAATAAAGATGAATTTGTAGAGGTTTAATGAGGAGTGATGCCCTGGAGAAGACAGCTTTAATTACAAATTTTATTTTAAGTTTCCAGGAGCAACTGATACCTTCCCTAGCAGAGACTCTCCAGTATTTGTTAAGAGGCAGGCACCCTGCCCCTCTCAACAGACAGACCCATAGAAAGGTGGACATTTCCGTGCTGGATCAGGCCGAAGGTTCGTCTAATCCAGTATCCTGTCTAAGCCAAAGGCGCAATAACCCAGGCACATCCTGAATCCTACAACTGAAAACTATTTGGATGAGAGCTGTAGGCTCCAGGTGGGTAAACTAGAGTGACGTCTCACTGGGAAATATCAGCCATCCTTCAACTGAATAACATCCCATCAAGGATTTACAAAACTGAGAAACCATATGCAGCAAGTAGATTTCCTGACACTGGGAGGATCAGAGATCTCCTGCACTTAGGTGGAAAAGCCTCTTTCCATTGCCCAACCCCAGCAAACCTAATGTTTGGGAGGCAGGGTGTTATGGACTACTGCTTTAGTGCTTCCCTTGGTGCTGAGAGGCAAGGAAAAGGCAAGAGGTTCTGTGAAACAGCGGATCCTTTGGTTCCACTTGCAGTGCATAACGAGGTCTGAAAAAAGGTGTGGTCTATTATAATCTGGGAGCAGCTCCTTTGGCAAGACTGTGTTTGAAGTGCACACCTCAATGACCCAACTCTATCTGAGGGGAAGGTGGAACGGTTTGCAACTCCTTACCACCACCACCACCCAACCCACTTTAAGCCCTGCCCTCCCATTGCTTTATTTATTTGCTTATTTTATTTTATTTGTCTTATGGTAGCACTTAGCAGCCCCAGCCACATTCAGAAGCTCTGTGTGGTAAGCACCATACAAAAACTCAGTAAAAGAGAGGCACAGCCTCAAATTGCTAACAAGCTAAATAGGCAAGACAGACAAATAGCCAGAGGGTAAATAGAAGCACAGAGAAGTGATGTGGTTTAACAGGTAACACAACTTATGAAGACCATATGTCCCATTTTAGCTGTGACAGTCCCCTTTTTAAGCTCTGTCCCGATGTCCTGACTTTTTTTTTTTTTTTTTTTGGCAAAACTGGGCATTTGTTCTGTTTGATCTTGCTAACTGATAGATCATTTGGTTTGAGCAAATGGGACAAATTCCCAGTTTTGCCCAAAAAGTGGGTCATGTAGGAACATTCGGGGGGAGGGGGAGGAGCAAGCGCTGAGGGCAGCCCCACACAGCAGGGCTCAGGTGAACAGTGATGCTTGGGCTAGCTCCATGCAGGGAAGGGAGCACTCGGGTGAGCTCCATGAGGGGGATGGAGCACTTGGGCAGACAGCTTGGGCTAGCTCCATGCAGGGAAGGGAGCACTCGGGTGAGCTCCATGAGGGGGATGGAGCACTTGGACAAGTGATTCAAGTCACTGGCTTGGGACAGCTCCAGACAGGAGCAGGGGACTCAGGTGATTGACCTGAGCCAGCTCCATGAAGGGAGGGCCTCATGCCAGCTCCCTGCAGATGGGAGAGCAGGCTCAGGTGAGCCCCGCACACTGTCCCATTCCCCAGTTGCCTTAATCCCAATTCAGTATCTATCCATGGGGCCATAGATCCTCTCTCTTGTCCCATGTATCAAGGCAACTAAATACATGGGAGAAATCTGATATTTCTATATTGAAGAAACATTTTTTAGACTTTCTTTGAAAAGGGTGATCACCTTACTTCTTGTCAGGGGAAGAATTTGGAATGCTTGAGTGACTTTTACCCATACCTTAAAAAGTACCAGGTGTTAAATAAGTGCTTTCTGTAGACAAGATTACACTTAGCTCAGTATCTGAAGGGACAATAAATATTCAGAATATATTCAAATCTCTAAAGCTGGAGAGGATTTGCTGTGTTCTCATTGACTAAAATGGCCAGTAAACGGATAGACACCGTTGCAGTAATGCTCCAGTCTAGACCTGTGATTAAGTAATCAGGTGAGAGGACAGAACCATGCAGAAGAGCAGCTTTGAAACTGCTAATGAGAAGCATTATGGCATATAAACTAGTTAGAGTCTTGTTTGTCTCTCACTCTTTGAAATCTTCCTTCTGTATTTAATCAGATGTAAGCATTTTTAAGGATGGGTACTTACTTTAAAAGGGTACTTGCAGTTCTTCAGGACACAGCAGTACTAGGGAAGTGAATATAAAATGCATTTCCTCACTCTCCTTTTATGTGTGGCTCTCTTAAAAGCTCCAAACAAAGCTATCTGAACTATCTGGGGCAAATTTTCCTGTTTAGGGCTAATATTCCTGTTCTTCTGTAGGTAAAAGTACCTCTTCAAATGATTCCTCCTTAGTCAGAAAAATACTTAGGTTCAGTATCGTATCTAACAACAATATGAAATACAGGCCAGTTAACGATCTAATAATAGAAAAATTCAGGAAAAGCTACTGAAATTGAAATGCCATAAATATAAAAATGATTTTAAAAAAGAAATATTTTTACACCAATGTAAAATTGATCTGTGGAACTCACAGTCACAAGATGTTATGGAACAAAAATCTTAGGATTCAAGAAAAGATTAGAAATGCCATTAATATTATTAATAGCATTTATGTGAATAACAAGAAGATCATCCATGATTACAGTAACTAGGATGCAGATTTATAAAGTATATCCTTTAGGATACAAGCCAAAACCTGATTGCCCAGATCAGGCAGAAACCTCCATCAGTGGAAATTTTTGTTGTTATTGTTGTTGTACTAGTGCTTAGGACCCTTAGTCAAGGACCAAGACCATGTTGTGTTAGGCTCTGTATAAACAGGGAACAAAAAAGCAATCCCTGGCCCAAAGATCTTAAAAGCATGAGGGAGATTTTTACACCATCTTCTGAAGCATTGGTATTGGCCTGTCAGTAATGGGATACTGGATTATGTGTGCCACAGGCGGAAGTGCCCAGTTTCAGTCAGGATCAGAAAAATTTCCATACTGACGCAGACTGATGGTCCTCCAGATGATTGAAGAAGGCCTAAAGCCCTCGTAAAGGAGAATTATTCAGTAACACGCCTATGGAGGAGTTTTTGTCCCCTAACCACAGATCATTATTGTGACACAGTGATCTGTACAGAATTGGAGTGAGCTACTATTACATTTTTTGTTTAAGTTACAGCTTTTTTCTCATTAACTTTTACATGAGACCACCTTGTTCATTAAAACAAAATGAAAACCAGATTCAAACCCAGGCTGTCAGAAGTAGACAGTGCATGAATTCACTGCCTCCACACTTACAGTCTTCAAAGACTTTCACTTAAAATCCTTTTCCACTCGGCAACTCAGCATGAGTCTGACTGCAGGGAGGTTTTGTGTGGTGGCCTGTCAGCTTCCATCTCAAACAGTGACATTCAACTAACTGTAAGTGCGCGTTGCTCTGATTGCATGCTACACATTGCTACTCGGACAATGCACACTTCACACCGGCTGCATGATTCCACCTCCCTATTACAAAATACAGTATCTGGTTTTGCTTACTTCAGTTTTAGGAAATGACAAGCCAGCCGCCTTAGTTCATCTAAGAGGACTTCGGTACCAAAAGGTTTAGTTCACCTTCACCTCCTGCATATGCGCCAGGAATTGCAGACACCATTTGACTGTACTTTCATAAAGAGAGCTACTCTGAGAGCACAGAATGAAGAGTACATTTGCCTTCTGACTTTGATTTTACCTGCTGTCGATAAATATGCCATCAAGCCATGTTATGTGTAACTGATTATCAGAATCAACTTCTAAAAAAAAGGAATAGGAACAAAAAAGAGGAATAACTCATATTTAGAGGCGCTAGCTGACCCCAAATAGCCTCTGTTAGTGCTAATCCTCAGAAGCTTGTTAGGCTTTGAAAGGTTAATAGCCAATGGGAGCTTAATTTATTCATTATGCAAAACTCTCTGACTTTCAGTTTTCATGCTCGTATTTGAGCTGCAGATTGTTGTTCTTAGAAAGTAGTCAGCTGGTTATTCAGAATTCATAAGTTGAGTTTTATGACAGTTCAAAGTCACTTGATTTTCCTTCTGTTCACTGATTGAATGGGCACCACGCTTTATCAATTACCTCTGCTGCCCCCCAAAATTAATTTTGTTTTGTCACTAAATTAAATTTGTTTCCTTGTTAAACTAATATTGGCCATAAGATCAAATGGTAGTCCATGCAAATATTTGAATGAACAAAATTTTGGTTGTATGAATGTTTACAAATAGGCTGAATCAAAAACCATATTCTAATTCAGTAACCTGTTCAAGAACATTCTTATAAACAGGGCCAGATTAATGTGCCCAGGGGGCGCTACCACCCCACTCACCCCCCACGTGACAGCAATCAGTCTGGGGCAGGACAGCGCTTGGACAACTGGTCCTCGGGCTACCCAGCAGACCCACCAGACATGCATGGCAGGCCAGCACTCAGCACTGGGGAGGGCTTGACCGGTGTTGGGAAATGGGGCCTTGGGCCAGAGACCATGGTCCACAGCACTCCCACTTCACCCCCAGGCTGGAGGGTCTGCTCTACCAGGTGCTGGACCTGCTGGGGCAGAGCAGCCAGCCCAGAAGTGGGGCAGGCCAGCACGTGGCAGCTGTACTCCAGGGGGAGGGGGAGGGGCAGGGGCAGGGCTGGCTGGCTCATGGTGTGGCCTCTGGCAGCCGTCCTTCAAGGCCAGGAGTGCTGTAGAGCCACTGCGCTAGGACCCCCAGGGTCCTGGCAAAGGAGACCTGCCAGGACAGCCTGAACTACAGACCACCCTCAGTGGGGCTGCATTATTGCAGGGCAGTGGGCCACCCTTTAGCCCAGGGCCGCAGCCCCTAAAGCCCCTGCCTTAATCCAGCCCTGTTTACAAGCTTTTTAAATAGCACTGATCCAGAGCATGAGTTGCAGTGCAAATGCACCACAGGCTGTAGTGCTTGCCACCTGAAAGCTGTTTGGTGGCCTATGTGACCAGACACCATATTCTAATCCATCTTCAGAAGCAGCATCCTTGTTGTCTATCTGAAGAGAGACTAATGACTTGATGGCTATAGAGAATGAACTGCCCTCTTTGGGAGGCAATCCCCAAGTATAGGATTAGCCTCCACTTAGATCACCAAAAAGGAGGCAAATTGTAAAGGTAGCGAGATAGAATACCTCCATTGTCAGGACTGTGATTCTGTCATGCTTAAAATTTCAGAGAAAAACACCCATGAATTGATCAGTTCTTCAGTTCATATCGATCCCTTTGAACTTCAGATCCCTTCTTAGGACTCACCTCTGACATAACACCTACAAAACAATAACATCAGACAATAGCTGGGCAGGTGGTGATCTGAGATGTCTGGTACAATTCAAAAGCTTCCTCATTCGATCATCCTGAAAGAATCCATCCTGAAACACTTGGAGGAAAATAGAGTGATCAGGAACAGTCAGCATGGATTCACCAAGGGCAAATCGTGCCTGACCAACCTGATTGCCTTCTATGATGAGATGATTGGATTTGTGGATGAGGGAAGAGCCGTTGACGTGGTATACCTTGACTTTAGCAAGGCTTTTGATACGGTTTCCCCCAGCATTCTCGTCGGCAAGTTAAGGAAGTATGAGTTGGATGAGTGGACTGTAAGGTGGATAGAAAACTGGCTAGATCAACGGGCTCAGCAGGTAAGAATCAATGGCTCGATGTCTAGTTGGCAACCAGTGGAGTGCCCCAGGGGTCGGTCCTGGGGCCGGTTCTGTTTAACATTTTCATTAATGATCTCGATGATGGGATAGATTGCGTGCTTAGTAAGTTCACAGATGACACCAAGCTGTGGGAATGGTAGACACACTGGATTGCAGGGACAGGATCCAGGGAGACTTAGACAAATTGGAACACTGGGCCAAAAGAAACCTCATGAGATTCAACAAGTACAAGTGCAAAGTCCTGCACTTAGGACGGAAAAATCCCATGCCCTGCTATAAGCTGGGGACCAATCGGCTAAGTAGCAGCACTGTAGAAAAGGACCTGGGGGTTATGGTGGATGGGAAAATGAATATGAGCCAACAGTGTGCCCTTGTTGCCAAAAAAGCCAATGGCATATTGGGCTGCATCAGTAGGAGTATTGCCAGCAGATCGAGGGATGTGATAATTCCCCTCTATTCGGCACTGGTGAGGCCGCATCTGGAATACTGTGTCCAGTTTTGGGCTCCCCACTACAGAAAGGATGTGGACAAATTAGAAAGAGTCCAGCAGGGGGCAACGAAAATGATTAGGGGGCTGGGGCACATGACTTACGAG
This sequence comes from Pelusios castaneus, assembly GCA_007922175.1. Classification (NCBI taxonomy): domain Eukaryota; kingdom Metazoa; phylum Chordata; order Testudines; family Pelomedusidae; genus Pelusios; species Pelusios castaneus. The sequence continues at coordinate 3,063,840 of ML685836.1, forward strand.
GAGAGACTGAAGGAACTAGGCTTATTTAGTCTACAGAAAAGAAGATTGAGGGGGGATTTGATAGCAACCTTCAACTACTTGAAGGGTTGCTCCAAAGAGGAGGGAGCTAGGCTGTTCTCGAGGGTAACAGAGGACAGAACAAGGAGCAATGGTTTCAAATTACAGCTGGGGAGGTCAAGTTTGGATATTAGAAAAAACTTTCTCACTAGGAGGGTGGTGAAACATTGGAATGGGTTACCTAGGGAGGTGGTAGAATCTCCATCTTTGGAGATATTTAAGGTCCGGTTAGACGAAACCCTGGCTGGGATGATTTAGTGGGAGTGGTCCTGCTTTTAGCAGGGGGGTGGACTAGATGACCTCATGAGGTCCCTTCCAGACCTATGATTCTATCATTCTATGATTCTATGATCCTCCCTCCCCTGCTTTCCCTCTCTCTGTGTTTGTTGTACGCCTGTTGTGTCTTGTCTCAACTGTAGACCGAAAGCTCTTTGCAGCAGAGGCTAGCTCACCACTGCTTGCATTCTGAAGTTGTCTTTTCTCCACGTTTGAGATTCACAGTATGATCAGCCCCACAAAATCAGAAATCATGAATCACACCTCAAAAAATCATGAGATTGGCTTTAAAATCACAGGATTTTTTTATAATAATAAAATGTGAGCTCTTTTTATTTGTCTTTTGACTTCTGAGACTTTAGGATTCATGTTTTCAACCTTTCACCTGCAGCCATGAGGGCTAGAAACTTACTCTCTTTTTTTAATGGAAGCTGAGAGTCTCACATAATCACATGACTCCAAGAACTGGGACTTTGTGAAAATCTTGAAATGTTACAAATCTTGGAGTAAAATTGCAACATATGGCTATGCTAGATTATCACACTATTGTATGACCAGAAACCCAATATATTCCCTGTGCTTAAGTGGAAAATTGAACTAGAGAATGACCTCCTACCGGGAAGTCACTCACTTTATTAAGTTATTCCAAGATCATATCCTGGTCTACCCTGGGAACTAGCTGATCAAGAACACTATATTTTTAACTTAACTCCAAAGAAACCATGTTTTTACTGTGTATTTGTGCAGTGTTTTGCACAATGTGGTCCTGATCCTTGATGGGAGTGTATAGGTACTAATGTTATGTAAATAATATCAATGAAAATAATAATTGGTTAATCACTAGCTCATCTTTCAGACTGGTATTCACCACAGAATATGCAGTCAACATCTAACTAGATAGATAATGAATAACCTTCTTGTAATCAACTTGTTTTCAAGAACCATGCAAAAATGTTTCTGCTTCTTCAGATCCATTGCTGGTCCTCCTTTCAGATTCAGCCAACATGTGTCACCCAGTACATCAACAATGCTTCAGTAAGGTGGAAGTAATATTGGAAGAGAGCAACAATTTAAATAAACAGTTCTGCGTGCTCACAAAGATTGCATTGTTCAAAGGCTTTTAAGCTCCCTGAAAACAGACCCTGCACCTTATTCTCCCCAATCATGCAACACTTTTCTTCCAAGCCACTGCATTTGAAGCTGCTGATCATGCTGTATAATGTGGATTGTGTGATCCCTTAAGTGGTTTGTATAATATGTATTAAGTTTCCACTCTCAAGAGCTCAGTGTAATCGTGATCCTACAGCTATAAACAGTTAGGTTTCGGGGGCAGAAGTGTTTGGGATTCAAAAGCAGAAATAGTCTCATGAGTAATTTTGATCTAATTCTGGGACCTCATTCTGACCCCAAATCAAAGTCCACTGAAGTCAATAGAAACACCCCCCCTCCCCTTGACTCTAATGGGCTTTGGATCAGATTTTCTCTGTGGGAGGAAAGTATTACCTGAACTGCTGCCGTTCACTGCATAATTCTGCCTTGTCATTCTATGGCAGTAGTATCCAAACTATACTTGCAGGAGAATTTTTTGGAGGGAGTCCCAGTTGCCTCTGTTAAATTAAAAATGAAATTATATATGTAATTTATATATGAGGAAGTGAGTATTGGAAGAACACACAATGGGAGCAATGTTAATACTTTGCACTTATATACTACCTTTCATCAAATTTCTGACTGCCAACCTTGGCATGAAAGCCTCTCCAATCTTCTGGCTACCTGCAGCTGTACAGATGTTCTGAAGTGAAGGACTCCCAGATCTCTGATTTTCACCATCACTACCATCTAACTCCATGACTGGGGATCTCTATTTCTCCCCTTATCAAAGCCACAATTAGCTGCAATGCATTCTTGATATTAGGAAAAAGTAATTTATCCTAGAAGACTATTTATCATGTCTATCCCCCACAGCAGTAATTGAAATCTGCTATAAGTGCATGGTAGAAAAAAGTAACATTCTATGTAAGTTCACAACACCAAGGGACTGCTCTTGCTGTTATTGACACCCATTTACACCAGCATAACTCCATGATCTGCAACAATTTAAAAACAAAAGAACTACTATACTAGATGAGACTAATTGTCCACCTAGCCCAGTGTACTGTCTCCAACAGTGGCCAATGCCAGAGCTTCAGAAGGAGTGTACAAAACAGGGCAATTTTGGAGAGATCCACTCCTGTCTTCCCCTCCTGGCTTCTGGGAGTCAGATCAACACAAGCATAGGGTTATATCCCTGACTGTCTTGGCTAACAGCCATTAATGGACTTATTTTCCATGAATGTATCTAGTTCTTTTGGCCTTCATAGCATCCCCTAGTAAGGAGATCAAAAGCTAACTGTGCATTCTGTGAGAAAGAATTTGCTCTTGTTTGTATTAAACTGCTGTCTATTAATTTCATAAGATGACCTCTGGTTCTTGTACTTTTGGGGAAGGGTAGATAACACTTCTCTATTCACTTTTTCCACACCATTCATGATTTCATAGACCTCGATTTATATTCCCCCCTCAATCATGCCTTTTCTAAGTTAAACAACCTTAAATTTTTAGTCTTCTCATACGGAAACTGGTCCCTACCCTTGGTCATCTTTGTTGCCCTTCTCCGAACCTTTTCCAGTTCCACTGTATTCTTTTTGAGGTGGAATGACTAGAACTGGACACAGTATTCAAGGTGTGGGCACACCATTAATTTATATTGTAGCATTATGATATTTTCTGCCTTATTTTCCATCCTTTTCCTAATAGTTTCTAACATCCTGTTAGCCTTTTTGAATGCTGTTGTGCATTGAGGTAAGTTTTCAGAGAACTATCCCTGGTAATTCCAAGATGTCTTTCTTGAGTGGTAACTGTTAATTTAGAACCCATCATTATATATGTGTAGCTGGGACTGGTTTTTCCAGTCTGCATTATTTTGCACTTATCAATGTTGAATTTCATCTGCCTTTTTGTTGCCCAGTTATCCAGTTTTTTGAGCTCCCTCTGTAACTTTTTGCAAGCAGCTTTGGACTTAACTACCTTGAATAATTTTGCATGATTTGCAGACATTGTCACTTCACTGTTCACTCCTTTTCACAGATCATTAATGAATATGCTAAACAGCACAGGTCCCACCTGTCCCACCACAGGTCCTTACATTTGTAACAATAAATGTCCTATATAGCTTTACTGTGCCCAATATTACCCTGTGAACATTCATCTACTGTTGTATATTTGATGAGAATACAAATAAATAATAATTACTAAAATTGTAATTACACTTTCTATTTGTGAAGCATGCTTCCTCATCCACCCCTCTCTCCCTCATCCCTGCTCTTGAAGCACTGCACAAGCACACATCAAACACAATACAGTTAAAACCATCCTAAAATAGCAGCAATTAATAAAGTAACGCATTATTATTAGCAAGTGCACAAAAGGTATGATAAAGATGAGGAAAAGTTCAAAATATAAAAGAGGGAGATGAAACAGTCAAAAAAGAAAAAAATGGCAAAAGGGCTTAGGTAGGCATCATGCCTAATTGAATAGCTCCAGGATCAGCAGTGAGAAATCTGGAAAGTCTTCCTGATGGACGATCATGAGATGAGCATGCATTTCAGTAGGTGTGCAGAGTCTTCAGCTGCACCACAGCGACACAAAGGGCTGCTCATTTGCCTCATTTGAATTGGTTGAGCTTGCACCACAAACAAGATGGTAGCTCAGGCTCAGGCAATATCTCTTCAGGGTGAGTGGGGAGAGAGGCGTTTTGTATAGCCAAACCAGCACAGCATTCGTCTGAAAAAGCAACCTTTCATTTTTCCAAAAAAATGCAGAAGCCAGAGCTTTCTAGTGCACATGTCAGAATGGTTGATTTCTTCAAAACTGTACAGTAAATAATGATTTACAATTAGAATTTTCTCATACAGCTAGAAAAAACTATTGTGCTTCTAATTATTTCTGCCTAATGTAGCCCAAGATACCCAGGCAGTGCACAAAGCTCACAACTATTCCACCACTTCATTAACATTAATGTTAATAAGCAGTAATGACTGAGGCACCAGGGCCAGGGCTTGTTTGGGGGGTGGATTAATGGCAAGTCAGGAGAAGCTATTGGTCTGAGATGTTGCACAAGGTCATTAACCACCAGACCATCCTAATCTCCAGAAAATGCCCTCGCAGAGGTCATTATTGCTGTTGGGATGAGAGCTAAGAGAGTATAAGAGCTAACTATTAATATGAGATGAGAACTAAAAGGGAAAAGGTATGAAGACTTTTTGGTGGTTGTTGTAAAAAAGTGGCCCTATTTGATTTGTTTCTTAAAGATTCCACACTCCAGGGAAACAAATATTGAGTTGTTTTAAACGGTTTCTTCCCCTGCTACAATAGGAACTCACTGATTTTGCAATTTGGTTTGCACAGGGATTTTTTTTCCCCTCTGGATATTGTTTATTTAAGTAATTGTCGGCTCTTTTCCTGTCCTTTGCTGACCCCAGGAAACAACTTTTTTTTTTAATATGTTTCCATTCTGGGACTTCTATTATCTACTGAGTCGAGCTGCATGCACTTCCGTGGAAAGACCCAGAAGAGAGAGAGCTGAACTTATTCTTGAACTAAAGTCAACTTATCTTCCATTATAAACCCCAAAAAGTCATCTCTTAATGTAAAGTATTTAAAAGGTGGTTAAAAAAAACTTTACTTAAACCATCAAAATAGAACCAGAATGGAACTAATGAAATTAAAAGAGGGGAGTTTACAGTTTGATGAAAGAATTCATGTAGTTAATTTGTTACATTTAATCAGTATGATTTGCCCCCAAAAAAGGAAAAGGGGAGAAAAGAAGCGAGGAAGGCAAAGCAGAGCAGAAAAGGAAAAATCTTTATGGGCAGTAAAACACTGCTGTGCACAATGAAGAAACAAAAGAAGGACTTTCTGCCTGTCTCCTGATATTTTCCAAGTCAGCAAAAAAATCCATTGTGTGGTATGAAAGAAAAAAAGTTAAAGTTGGAGGCTTAGTGTGTGAGAGCAACTGCTTATCCTTTGTTTAATAGGGGTAAAATGTAATGTCACCATTTCCCCATTATGTAAGTTGTAATTTTTGTTACAGTCGCCTTGGTCAAAGTTCTCACTTTCACTTTTCAAAAGACGGGAATACTTGAGATGGTGTTTCTCGTTACCCCCACTGCCTCCCCATCCCGAAACAAATACTTCTGTTATTAAATATCAGTGCTGACCAGATGTCATTGACTTTTTTTTCTGCATGTGTCCCTTAACAGCTGGCAAGAATATCAGCTCAAATTATTCACCACAAGCACACTCTTTCTGTTTGTCTCCAGATAAAGGGATTTGAAATCCTCCTTGTCAGAAAGGGATGCTGAAAACTGTGGAATGGATTTCTGCTGACAGAAGAAATACTTCTTTAAGATAATTAACAAAAGTGCAATAATTGCCATAATGAACAGAAGTAATTAATTACAAAAACAGCCAGGGGATCCTTTCGACATCCAATGTCTCCAGGAAATCTCTTAGCCAAGAACTTTTCCTTAGCTCCATTGTTGAGTCACTCACAAATAGAGCTAACAAATCCTCCAGCCTACAAGTACTTTGCTTTTAGTCACGTCACCTGAAAAGAAAAATCTTGGACATGGTTACAGGTAAGAGATGTCATGAAAGGAGTGGTGAGGAATGAGGATAGAATTCATCGGCATGAGCCATGATCATCAGTTGCTATGGTGCTTACCCATGTGTTTATACCACCTTGTACTTAGTATCCTTAGATCTCACAGGTGAAGCAAGGTCAAGCCTATTCTATTCTTGGGTACAAACCCTCCAAAGAAAGCCCAGGTGTTGCAGGCTGTAGCAAGTGACACTGGTGAGTGAATACGTGGCACTGTTCCCACTTGAGTCAATGGGATGTACTGTCTTATGCATTATGTGTAAGAAAATCCCTGGCTGCTTGTGGTTATTAAAGATCGTATGGTTCTTGCCATGAATTTCAGCTGGAATCTTTAAATTCTGCCTACCGTAGTACCACTGTACTTACAATTATATAGGTCATTCTCCACTTCTCTCCCCAAAACTGTTGTGTAATACTAATGGTGCAGAACAACAGTTGTGTTCTTCCCCAGAAACATCTGCATTTCAATGGGGAATACATTGTCCTTCTATAGATAAAGAGTTTTGGGAGGTCTCTTTGGTTATTATTATTACAATTGTTATCATAGTAATGAAATATTAAGATTTGGCTAGAGATGGGCTTGGATCTGAAAACTCCCAGTCTTTGGAGAAATCATTGTGAACTCTTCTACTCAGTCCTATATCTAAGTGGGATCAGATCAATGGTTCAATTAGTATAATATCCAATATTTGACAATGACCAGGATCAGATCCTTTAGAGGAAAGTACAAGGAACTCCATTACGAACTATTATGGAGTAACCTACCCATGGTATATAACTTAACACATGTAACATGCACCAGGTAGTCTAGGATTGATTTGTGCCCTGACATAGAAAGATTTATATGCCTTTATGTTTTTTTTATTCTCCCGAATGTAACTGTATCCATCCTCATTATCAATATACGGATCTAATCCTTTTATAGATCCTGCTAAAATCTTAGAATTATATCAGTGATATTCTGAGGCAGTAAATGGACCAGGTTAATAATGCATTGTGTAAAGAAGTATTTCCACTTTAAAAGTATTGCCCTTCCATTTTATTTAATATTCCCTTATTTTTGTATTATGAAATATAGAATAGGAGCACCCTATTCTTTATACCATTCACAGTTCAATATACCATTACCGTGTTCCCTCTTATTTATGACCTCTCAGTACTAAGTGGTCCCAGCCTTTTCAATTTCTTTTCATACAGAAATCTTCCCATCCTTGTATTCATTTCCATTGCCCACCCATGGACCTCTACAATTTCAGCTATATATTTTTTGAAATGCAGACAGTAGAACTTACCATAGTATACCATCAATTTAAAGAGGCAGAACAGTGTAGTAGATAAAGTTCTTGACTAAAAGCTAGGAGACTTCAGTCTGTGTAACTTTGAGCAAGGTATTTAACCGCCCTGGGTATGGCTAGATTACAATCAGAAGTGTGATTACAGCTTGGCTAGCCATACCAAAACTGAGCTTTAACCCAGCCAGAATGGCTAAAAATCACAATACAGACAGTGGCATGAGCTACCCAGGGTCCCAGGTGGGTTTGTACAGCCTGTGCTAAAGCTTGTTCCACTATACTTCACTGCTGTATTTAGCCATGCTACCTAAACTAAAGCTTGATCACACCTTCAATTGCAATGTGGATATATCCCAGATCATGAATTCCTGGCCCAACTGAAGTCAATTAGACAACTACACTAATTGGAATTATTATCCTATTTCCAGTATTATGTTCTATACTGTTCTTTGTACACAGCACATTTATTTACATTTATTTTGTTTGCTTCTTTGCCATTCTGGGGACTTTGAGTAGATATTTTCACTGAGCTGTCCTCTTATGACTTAAAAATTAATAAAGCATTGAAAACAGCATTGGTTCACTGCATTTCCAGCATTTTACTGTGATATTTAGTCTTCTTGTCATTTATGCACCCACACCTTTAGATTGGAACGCTAGTTGTATCACAACCAGTGTCTCATGATAGAACTTGCAAAGGGGGTGAGATGGAAAAATGTTTATTTAAAATCCAAAGAAAAATAGCCACATTCATGAGATCTAAGTTCAGAACATTTGGATTTTGCTAAAGCTTTGCTGCCCTTAACCTCAAATGTTATTTCTACATGGCTATTTTGACATAGAAATAATAACTCTTTTCATCATCAAAAAAAATAGCAAAACATATTCCTTGAATATCTGACAATGGAACACTACTGAAAACTTCTGATTCCCCGAACAGAAAACCTATTTAAAAAAAGAAGAGTCATGAATCAGTAACAGCTGCTCCCAGCACCTGTTATTTATTCCCATCATTAACATTTCCTATAACATTTCTGAAAGAAATGTGTATCTTTCCTTATGAAAGCACTGAGTTCTTTGGTACATCAATGGCATTTGGTGGCTAAATATGATCTACAAGATACATTTACAGACTGCCACTTGATGATATTTTGCAGTTATCTTGCAAATAAGATTCCTTCCCTCTCATCCCTGGATTATCTTTCTCTTAATCTAAAAACACCTTTAAAACAAATAGATACCATACCTCCTCTTAAATATGTATATGTACCCATTTATGCTAAGTCTTAAAGACACACATACAAATTGTATATAGAAAATACATATCAGTATCAAAGGCCTTACAGTTTGTCAGTGTAAGAGAAGAAGGGTGGTCCAGTGGTTAGGGAGCTAGCCTGGGACTCAGGAAAACAACGTATAATTATTGGCTCTACCACAGACACAATGTGGGACCATAAGCAATTCATTTAGGTCCATTTTTTTTAATCTATGTATTTATTTAGGAAATTATAACAGATCATTACAACAGGGAACTTCTTTTTAGGGAAACATTCTATATTAATATTATCCTTGGATCGCTCTTTTTAATACAGTGTTACTATATTGGAAAGGGAGGCTCTTTACACTATATGAGATGTATTGTTGGAAGGTTTTCAGGCATCTTCCCTTTGAGGTTGCAAAATGCTATTGTCTTCATTGTGCAGATAGGAATTGAGGCACAGAGAAACTAAGGGCCAGATTATTAAAAATATTTAGGTGCCTAAAGTTCAGAGATTTTCAAAAGTGCCTAGCACCTAACTCTATGTCTACACTAGAAAAAGTTAGGTCGACTTTGTTAAGTCGACTTAATAAGGTCAACTTTAAGTTGACTTAAAGTCGAGCTTATTAAGTCAACTTAACAAAGTGGTTATCCTGAACAGAGACTTGGTAAGTCAACCTAACTGCCCTTAAATCAAATTAATAAAATCAAATTAAGTGTTAATCCATGTCCACACTGTGCTTAAATCGACCTAAGGAGTCGACTTAAGGGTTAGGTCGACCTAACCGGCGGTTTTTACTAAGTTGATCTAAGATTTCATTAAGTCGACTTAAAAAATTCCTTAAGTCGACTTAATGAAAGTCCAGTGTAGACGGAGAGTAATTTAGGTCGACTTGAGGCTACTTAAGTCAACCTAAATTGCCAGTGTAGACATACCCTAGGATTCTTCTGGGGATCTCTCTCTGCCGTTAGGCACCAAAGAACCTTTAAATATCTGGCCTTCAGTCTCTCTATGCCTCAATTCCCCATCTGTACCATGCAGATAACAGCACTTTGCTACTTCACAGGCATTTTGTGAGGATAAATACATTAAATATTCTGAGATGTTCAGAGACTATGTGATGGTGGCACAAAAGTATATCATATGCTGATCGGTATGCGGGGGTGGTTATGCCTATGTGATAAATTGCAGGGCTATGAGCTAAATGTACCATTGATTGCCTCCACAACACTAATTCATCACTCCCCAGCTTGCCCCTCCTGAGAGATATTCTAATTTTCCAAACCTATTAGCAGCTTCAGATATCCATCATATATTCAGCCTGTCACAAAAATGTCCCACTGAGGAATTCCATCCCCTCCAAAATAATAATAAATTATTATACTGGTCACAGATATAAGTAGCTAACATTCAATCCTGGACCAACACCTGCTTTAAAGTCTGTTAGTTTATCACCAGGATGGGTCAGAAATGTGAGCTTTAAACCCTTAACAAAGAAACTCATGGCTTTCAATTGGGCAGAAAACATTTCTTTCAGTACCGGAAGATCATGAAACATAAGACTTAAAAGTTGTGACATGTTCATGCCTAGAAACGCTACCGGTTATTTCTAAAAGTGTTTTAAATGTGCCTGTTCTCATTTTGCCTTCCTCTGACCCATGCACTGTTCAGATCATGGTAATCACCTCTGTAACTCAAGATTAAACAAAATAATCTGGAAACCTTGGGAATACTTTAAAGTAATTGCCTGTTGGAAATGGTCTTTGTCCTGGTTTCACTGTATATATATATTATTTTTATATGTAAGGCGAAATTGCAGAAACACATGAATCTGTTCAACTCAACAAATCTTGCATCTATCATTTGGATTAATATCCATTTGATTAAAGGTATACTTAAAAATCATATGATGCAACCAAATATCTTTGCATATATTACTAATGAAACCTCAGATTATTAAAAGTGAGAGAATTGTAAACATTCAGTATTCTTGTCACTATTTGTACTCTTCGCTTCTTTTTTATATATGTCTGATCTTGGATAACAAAATCAATCAACTCTGTTTCAGTTTTGTTTATAGTCAGTTTCACTTTCAGATCTGGAGTGAGTTTCAGATAGTGTAAGGTCATGTATATTTATTTTTAAATTATTATTTTAATTAATTTTTTTAAACTTGTAGAAACATTTCCACTGGTCTTCAGTTTTATAAAAACTTGTTTTATGCACTATTTACATCAGAACAAATGTAAGAGGTCATTGTGCTTTTAATATAAACAATTAAAGAAGCAATGTAGTACATTTATCAAAAGGAAATGTCAGCAGAACTTTATAGTCTGGTAGTTAGATAACCCAGAAAAATCTGCCAGTTCTCTATGTTCTCAACTGCTAGCCTAGATAACACTTCCCAAAGTGAATTAGAGGAACTCTTACACAACATAATACATTTGGTATCATTCAGATTTAGATTTGTAGCGGGATGGGATACTAACACAAGCACTATATGAAGTGTTTTTTTATTTACCTGCTGCTCTGAACAGACCAGCTAATTTTCACTAACAGCGTCAGTTAGCTGCATTTTTCAGACAAGCTCAGCATCAGATCAGCAGCTGTGCCAAATCGTCACAATAAAGGACAGTGAAGAATTTCACAATCACTTTGATTTAAAATAAATGAAGGTAAAAACAGACTGTAACAAAAAGTCTGAGGGGATATCATTTGTCAGAGGGATGGCTTTCGTAAACAGATGCATTGTATATAGGCAAAATCTCTTGAAAGAATCTTGAAAGGGAAAATTTTGATGAAAGAGTCAGGTTATCTTGTGATAAATACCTTTAGGGCCTGAGTTTCAGTTAGACTAAAGCCCCTCTACACAGCTCTGGCAAGAGCCTTAGTGTAAACGAGAATCAGGACCTATGATTTTTCATGGTTGCTGGAGAAACCCTGGAGGTATTATTAATAATAAAGCCTATCATTAGCCTATCATTCTAGGGGCCTTCTTCTATTGCTTTGTGCCTTGTGTAATCATTTATAACAGTGCAAAGTTGATGTAACACATTGCTGGCCTGTTACATCCACTCTGCACAGGTGTAGATAGAGCTGGTCAAAAGAAGGAACACATCTGACATCTTTGTGAAAAAAATGTGTCTCTTTTTTCATCAAAAAGTTTTGAAAGTGGAAATGTTTCAACCAATTCTAGGTGTAATCATTGCACAATGGGGGTGGGGGAATCAAAACCAAGGATAACTCGGCTCCTAGGGAAGAATAAACAATATGGCATCATTGGCCATGCTGTTTGGCTCATATAGCAATTGATGCTGGAGGATGGCTCATGCAGGGCTGTCCCTAGGGGGGAGCAGGGCCCAGGGCCAACTGGCCTCGAGGGGGCCCCCACCCTACCCCATGGTGGAGGGAGTAAGGGTGGGCCTGCTCCGCCCTGGCAATTAAGGCTACCCCCGCGGGAGGGTGGGGGATAGGTGGGATAGTGGGCCGGGGCTCGTAGGGTGGGGGACACAGGTGGGAGCAGGGGCATTGCAGCCCCCCCAAAAATTGGGGCACACAGCCCCCCTGCAGCGTTCCTTGCCTCTCCACCCCTGCGTTCCTCCTCCATCACCAGCCCCTCTCTCAAAAGATTGGTGTGATGCAGGGAAGCTTAATGTTTCACGATTATCTTCCTATTCTTGGTTTCAAAACTCATTAAATTTCTCTTATTCAAAATGGCCACCATCTCTCATTACTTTCAATATGTCTGAAACCAACCGGCCCTCAGCCAATATTATCACTATTCCCCACAGGCTTTGCATGAGAATCTGAGACTGCTCTTAATAAAGAGAGTGTGAGAGGCTAGGAGAAAGTCAAGGAAGTTCCCATCCAAGCAGCCACTGAGGAGGCCCTCATTTTTACATATGCATTCCAGGTTGAACATGAAACCTGAAATGTTCATTCACAATGAAAGTAGGCAGGTTCTCCCAAAAAGTCAATTTATTAAACATATATTATATAATAATTATACCAGTACGAGGCACATTTGTACCAGTATAACTGCATCCACAGTAGGGGTTATACCAATATAACTCTATCAGTAAAAACTTACACCCCAACCAACAGTTAGGCCAGTACAAAAATCATATAAAGCACACCTTCATGTAGACAAAAACTTGTGTTTACCACAGTTCCACCCAGCTGACACGATACATACAGCATATGCCTTGTCTTCATTAAGTCCTAAGGCCTTGTCTATACTGAAAATACTGCGTCGAGGGATCGATTGAGCAGCCCACATAGACCCGCTAAATTGATCCCGGAAGCCCTCTCCAGTCGACTCATTAACTCCACACCTCCAAGTGAGTCGACCGGAGAGCCCTTCAAGTCGACGCAGCCGAGTGAAGACAGGGATGTAAGTCAAAGTAATTAAGTTGATGGGAGATATGCAGCCTGCAGCACACACATTGCATATCTCCCACCACTTAGCCCCACAGTGTAGACCAGGCCTAAGTTGTGTTTAGGTTGTGCTTGTAAAGGCACCGTGACAATACAAGCTTTGCTAACGCAGATAGTCAATGGGATTCCCAGTGTCTTTCAGTTTAGAATTTGTGTCTGTGTACTTTCTGAATCTTTCACTTTTTCTCTCACCTTTTGTCCCAAACCAAGGTTAGAATGTATCTCTGCCTGCAGGATGCATTCTAGGTAGCACAGCAGTATTCTTGGAAGGGAGTCTGTTTTAACCCCATTGTCTGTACACTTATTTGACAGTATTGTTATGTATATCCTGTGCAGAATGATGCATGCTTCCATTTTGTTATGGAATGTTACTCCACTCATAAAGTGTTTGACAAAGTTAAGTTGTCCTTTTGTAGATGGGCAAATTGAAGTGCAGGGTTTTTTATATCCCCACACACCATACTATCAGCGCACCTCACAAACTTTGATACAACTATCCTCATAACATTATTATGAAGCAGGGAAGTATTATAACCCTTTCTCCCCCCCCCCTCCCTTTTGCTGAAGCAGTGAGATTAAGTGACACAGATTCAAGGTCACTCAGGAAGTCTGAAGGTAGAGCTGGAAATAGGACACAGCTCTCTCTTTAATCCAGTACAGCGCCTTACCCATATGACCATCCTTCCTCTCCTGGGGTTACATAGGAAGTCTATGGTACAGTCAGGAATAGCTCCCCAATATCCTGATGCCTAGACCATTCTTTCTCTCTGCGTGCAACATTAAGACAACACCGCTTCACAACAACTTTTAAAGCTATTTTTTGCAATTAAAACTAGGACACACTCTCCATGGCCAAGACTCAGTATATCATCTATTGCTGTTGATACTCACTGTTTACAAAATCCCTTCAACTCACAAAGTGGCACATATTTCTCTGCTAATTACTTCATATTGTGTCAGCACCCTTATCTTCCTAACAGTACTTATTAACACTGACCTTGTTAAATATGGAGGCCCCTGAATGTCTCCACATCTCATTAAAAAAATTGCATCTAGATTCCCCAGCGCTGGTACATAAAGTAATATATCCCTTCCTGCTCTAACTAATCTCCTGGGAGAGAGTAACTCTAAGAAAAAGCAGTTATACTTGCTTCCACAAACTTCTCCATTTGGATTTTTCGCCTGGTGGGAGCATCTTTCTGTTGTTATTATCCATACGCACCATATAGGTAGAGGCAGATTAAGAGATACGCTGCTTCAGTAAAGGCCTGATCCAATGCCATAAGAAAATCAATCAGATTCATCCTATTAGTATCAATGGGCATTGGATAGGGCCCTGAATTCCCAGCTGAATTCACAGTGCCCTTGAGCCTCTGCTTCTCACCTTGCAGAAGTGATCTATGTTCTGGAAAAGCAGCTTTATGTTCTATCAAGAGGGCACATAAAGATACATTAAAAGAATTCTTGGCAGACTCTTGTTTAGCATTAATGACTTATGGCCTATCACTCCACCAGCAAGAAAGGTAAGAAATGATGACCCTTTTTGCGAGTATTCATTCATTCATTATTACTATTTGTATTAAGGTAGCCCCAACTGAGTTTGGGGCCCCCTCCCTGCATGTGTTCAATGCTGTACAAACCCACAGTGAGCAGCAATCCCTGCCCCAAAGAGCTAAGGGGGAGAAGGGAAATGGAAGCACAGAGAGGTGAATTGACTGGTCCAAGGTTCTATCATAGAACAATAGCAGAGCTGTGACTAAAACGGTTTCAGGCTTACCAGAGCAGTGTCTGAGTCACGAAACCACCCTACCTCTAGCCAGCCTCTCTCTTACATTCAATCACCGATGAGTCTAACTAATAACATGAGAATTTTGTCATTAGCTGAATTGCATGTACGTTACTGATTATGGAGAAGCCATTTTCTTCTCTCTGACATTTGCAGACTGCTTTCATCTCTTGAAAAACTGAAATGAAACAGATTATACAGTGGAATCTATTACTTAAAATAAGTCTTAAAATATCTCATTTAATGATAGATTTGGGGGATGCTTTATAATTTTGTGTGGCAGAACACCATTTGCAATGATTCTTTACCTACATGTGTTCCTTTTTGTGGATAGGGCCTGATCTGATCAAGTCAATGGGAGTATCTCATTGACTTTGGATTAGGTCCATAATGGTCACCCACACTCAGTTCTAAAACCTCAGGTTGGAAATGATTTTTTAGTTTTCTCAAAAGTGCATTGCAACTTGTGGGCATGTCAGGTAGTAAAAATTATAATTCAGTGAAGTTGGCTTGATATTAAAGGCCAAATTAACCACTGGCACAATGGGGGTTTGACTCCACTGTGTTTAGATATCATGGTGATAAGTGTAGTTCAAATATTTAGAGACACTAATATGATAGATAGATAGATAGATAGATAGATAGATAGATAGATAGATAGATAGATAGTCAGTCAGTCACTGGAGTTGCAACCACTAATACCATCAATTCACTTAGCCCCATATACCTAGTAGAACTCCCTCTTCTTCTAAGATGGAAATTTGCATTTATTTGGGTTTAAGAAACTCCCTTTTTGTGGCTATATACGAAGGCTTGAGGCAACACTGCCCATACCGTCATGACTGGTGCACCCAAAATTCCTATGACTCCCAGGAGAATTTGAGGATGAAAGAAATGATAATCTGAATCCTTAAAGTTTCCATGTGTTGATCAAACAGGATGCCTAAACTGATCCTTCTAAGAAAATTACACTGTGTGTGTTCATATACATGCCAAATGTCCATATACACGAACAAATATTACTCAGACCTTCCACCGAAGTTCGCTTTTTGGGTAAGACAAAGCATATGTAGTTCCAACCCAAAAGGCCGATCATTCAGAAAGTTAAGAGGGAATAAAAAGTGTACAGAGAGGTTTACATCAGAGAAGTTCTTTTCCATCCTTTCTTTTAACTCTGGATTCTATTCCTACTCCCCATAATCTGCCACTGAAGTATGTCAGATCTTTGGTTGGCCATTGATGGCAAGAATGGATCATATCTTTTTTGTAAAGCAAAGATACCTTTTTGATTATCATTAATAATATTTATTTTGGAAAAATATTTTAAAAATGAATTTCTTCATTAACAAAACAGTAAAAAAACTCAAATAACATTTGCACAATATTCCATAAATACATTTATATACAAAAAAATATAGTCACATAGACCCGAAGTGCCTTTGTACATATTTACCAAAAAATTTAAATTATAAAAAAATGAACATCACAAAATACTCAAGATTTACAATTATCATGAAAATATTTTTACAGATTCAAAAAAATAACACACTTTTTTCACCTAGTAAAAACACATTTTAGTATCAAAAAAGACATTAAAGGCAGTGTTTGTGTCACTAATTCAAGAAAAGACTGGCTCATAAGAATCCAAAATATACACCTCACGCAGTGCATGCTTCTTATGTAGTAATTAAGTCCATTCATTTAAATATATATAGAAAAGCAACTGACCATAGTGCAATGATAAAATTCATAAAGGCAGTGCAACAGTTTATTCTTGAACACAGATCCTTGCCTAGTGTCCATCTTGTGTTTTTGTTTTTTTTGTTTTTGTTTTTTTGCAGTCACTTTGCTAACTTCAGTAGAGAACCAGCTCAGCCTGAATTTAGTTTCTCAGCAGCAGTCAGTGAAGGAATCTATCTCCCTTTCCTCTTTCAGCAGCATTCATTGGGGCATATCTCCTTTGAAAATGTTTTGAACCACAACTTTACCATATCACTTCTGTTTTACACCTGTGGAGATTGAGAGAAGCCAAGACCAGAGAGAAGAAGAGGTCAGTAAAATATACAGAGGATTTCAGTGATTAAGACACAGGCAGAGACCTAGGAATCCACCCAAATGCTAAGGCAGAAGAGACTCCACAAATAAGGGATAACTAACAAATTAAAATAATACTACAACTGTATCCCAATCCTACAAGCTCTCTGTGTATGGAACTCCCACTACAGCAAATCATTTGCAGGACTGGGCTTTATCTTTAAAAAAAGCTATCAGTTTTATTACCTCCCCCCAAAAATAAATCCATATGGCTAGATCTCATCAAGTGTAAATTGGTATAGCTCCAGTAAAGGCAATTGAACTGTGCTGATCCACACTAACTCAGGATCTGGCTCAATTATTTTGATTTTCTTTTACAACCACTAGGCATTGTACTAACCTCAGTTGCTATGATGCATTCATCTTTCTCTTCTGATATGACATACACCGACTGGTACTTTGTGTCCTTTGAAGTAGAATACACTGATTCTGGTCGCTTTCTTTCAGAAGTCTCACTAGTGGAGAGAAAACCAACAAAAAACGAATCAGATGGTTGCCACTAGCACCTCCTAGAAAACACACAGGCTATGTCTACACTTACTAAAATTAGTTCAAATGAATTAGTTCAAACTAACTAATTCGAACTAATATTAGTTAGTTCGAATTAGCTTAATTCAAACTAGCATGGCCACACTGGAATGTTAGTTCAAACTAAGCAAGTGCCATGAATGGCACTTGCTTAGTTCAAATTAGAGATCCCCATTCATTTCAATGGCCGCTTAATTCGAACTAAGAAATTAGTTCGAATTAAGATGGCCACATTGGTTAATTCGAACTAGTTAGTTCAAATTAGCCCCTTAGTTCGAATACCCTATTCGAATGTATTAGTTCGAATTAAGGAAGCCCTTAATTCGAACTAACTAAAGCCTAGTGTAGCCATGGCTTTAGTTAGTTCGAATTAAGCCTCCTTAATTTGAACTAACTTGCCAGTGTAGACATAGCCCATATACCCTTTACTGTTCCCCCAGAGCTATTAACAGAACGGTACCTCTTTAGTGGTGCTGCACTTTTCTCCTCTGCCTCTGAATCGTATGTTTCACACTTGGCTTCACATTTGCTATGTTCCTCTTTAACAGAGTCCTCATTCTTGAGTTCATGCACCAAATTGTAATCCACTGATGGGTATCTAACTTTGTAGCCATTTTTATCAGCATTATCACTGCGCAAGTCTACTTTCTTATTTGTGTTTTTAATCTGAGTGGCCCCGATGACACTAATTGAAATGTCCTTTTCGCGTTGGCAGTTGGCCAGGTTGTTCATGGTCTCCGTTTCACTCCTGCATGCATCAGGCTGATGGTGCCTCTTCTGCATTTTGAGTCTGACACAGACAACAAGAGCAGCGCACCCCAGCAATAGCATCAGGACCAGAATAATCCCAGCACACACTGCAATCCAAGGAAACTGTGCGTTCTGACCTTCGGTGTACTTCTCAGTGAAGTCAACAATTACAGGTCCCGGAGACTGTTCAGGGAGTAAAAACTGGCAGTTGAGTCCACCATATCCACGAGCACACTCACACACATAACGGTTGTTTCTTTCATGGCAAGTAGCCCCATTGTGACAAGGGCTGTGTTCACATTTGCTGACTGGAGCACTACAGTTCTTTCCATTGTATCCTGGGGGGCAGGTGCAAGAATAATCATTAACTCCATCTTGGCAGGTTCCACCGTTTAAACAAGGAAAGGAGGCACAGTCATCCACATTATCATCACAGTGTCTTCCAGTAAAACCAGCCTGGCATTGGCATATGTAGGAATTTCCAAGATCAACGCACTGGGCTCCTGCAATATATTAAATATGATAGATAGTGGATAAATGTTTTTATAATATTAAGCACAACTCTTCAGCTTCACAGTGTACTTAAAATGATGACAATCAGGGCCTAGTCTTTCAAAAAATGGGTCCCTAGAGACAAATATGGAACTAGAAACCCATTTCTGAAAATCTTAGCCCAGTCTTCTGTTATCAGTAGCAAAACTTTTATTATTAAAACTGCAATAATTTTCCAAATCTTATTTACTTTTTACTACTTTGCTTTCTCTTTTTGCCTTTTACTCAGCTACCTCAAGGAAACTAGGATGAATCAATTTGGCATCCTGCTTCTCATACATTGGCACAATGTTGCAGAGTCCAGGTTGCACCCGATGTGTAGGAATGTTTTCAAAAACATGAAAACAGCTTTGCTACTATTAAATAATAAAAATATTTAGCATATCTATCATACATTTCATCCATGGATCTCAAAACAATTTTACAGGGGCATTTTTCAAATATGACTATCCCCATTGTAAACCTGAGGCAGGAGGAGGCCAAATGGCAGGCCCCAGGTCACACTGCAAGATAATACTATTTACAGTGTGGAGCCAAATCATGCCATCAACTTTTAGCCAGAACTGCTCAGGTTAGTGAACAGGGGAGTGCTAGATAGAAACCGATGGCACAACTCAGTGGGAAGTTCTGCTTAAACACAATGGATTGACCAGGCCTATGATTTGTAATTTTATTATTATATAAACCCTAAAATGGGAGCCTCAACTACTTGACAGCATCCTTTTAAGAGAAAAGGGCCGATAGTTCACCTTACCATTAGCACAAGGGCTGGAGCTGCAGTAATCAATTTTCTTTTCACAGTTAAACCCAGAGTAACCCACTGGGCAACGACAGCTATATCCACCATCAGGGTTGTCTGTGCATCGCCCTCCATTGAAGCACGGGCCATCAGCACAAGTCATAGCACTCAGCTCACAGTGTTTACCATAGAAGCCAGGTGGGCAGGTACAAGAATAGCTGTTTTCAAGATCCTGTAGAAAAGAAAAGATATTTTTAAAAATTGTATTCAACTTGAATAATTTAAAATCAAAATAGCTGTAAAAATGACTTTAGTTTATATTCAAGTATTTTAAAATATCATTAACTCCTTTAACTTACAGTGCAGCTTCCACCATTCTTGCAGGGGTTGGCATCGCATTCATTGATTTCAATCTCGCAGTTGGAGCCAGTGTACCCAGGACGGCAAGAACAAGTGTAGCTTCCCTGGCCAGTATTGGTGCAAGTGGCCCCATTCTTGCATGGCTTATGATGGGTACAGTAATTAAGATCTGGAAAAGATGTAAAAGGAGAGACAGATCCATAAAGATGTGTTCTAGTTTGCAATTGTTATATGGCTTGAATGAGAGGTACTCTAGAAAATGGTGTTATTTTCTAAAAGATGATCATAGCCAGTGATCAGAACTTACCTTGGTTACAGAAAAGGCCACCCCAGCCTTCCTGACAGTTGCATTGCCACGGTTGTTGACAGGTACCATGAAGGCAGCCTGGATATCGGATGCACTCGTCACAATATCGCCCCTGCCACCCAACCCTACATCTGAAAAACAAAACAAAGGATTGTTAGATTTGTACTTCCAACAGTTAGAAATCTTATCTCAAACTCTGCAAACACGCTGAAGCCAAAAACCAGGAATCAAGTTTCCTAAAAAGCCTTCAGGGATCCTTCATGTGGGAAAGTCACTGAATCTAACCATAGCATCAGCTTTCATCAGTCCCAGCTACCTCTTTCATGGCCTTAGACAGAGCCATTGTTCTACGTACTTATTTTGTTTACTATCATAACAAGCAGCTAACCTTACATATACTAGTGTAAACTCATTACGTTAATATTAATGACACTAATGTTTGACATCCAGATCTGGTATTATCTGGATTTCTCAGGTTACCATCTCCTAGGAAGAAAACCACTTAAGCCAACCCTCACATGACTTCTCTACCGCTAGAGCATCAATCTGACATTATAGACCAGAAAGAAGGAAAAACTCAGAAAACTTACTTGCATTCTCCAGGTTTGTCACAAAACCCATGTTGTTCATCACATCCAGGCAAACAAATTGCTGCAGACAAATAAAATATAGAGATACATAAGCTCCAGGGTCAAATCCATCCCTTTCTGAAAATTCAGTGTCGGGACAAACCCTCTGTCACTAATTCAGTCAGTTAATAGCAGCTGAGTTAATCTCTGAAGTCTGGTGGAGTATTGATCTTGCCTAGTAATTGGGTACTTTACTTATCACTAAGGATGAGCATTCTTCTTAATACAGTTGCACACAGACAAAAGAGGGCTCACAATTGCTCCCTTTCCTACAGCCCCTCACCCCCCTTTCCTTCCCAGTGAGGGTCAGAAGTCCTTTTTTCCAATTCTATGCACACAGCTCCACATCTTAATATCCCCAGAAAGTGTGTGTGTAGATAAGAGTGGACAGCTGGTGTGCAGGGTGCCAGTGCAGGACAGCTGCTCTATTGTCTATTCTCTCCCAGCAGCTGCCCCACTGCAACAATACCCCCAACTCCTTGCAGCCAATCGGGGTGAAGACATGCCTCCCCAGCAGCCTATCCCCACCCAGATCTAATCTATGGCACGCGCGTGATTTCTCTGCAAAAACTTTTTTTCTTATTCAAATAAATAAGTCTAAAGTTCTTCCTCCCCCCTGAAAAAAAATAAGGGGGTGGGTAGGCACAAACAGAGTAAAGCAGGCCAGAAGGAGGGGAGGCAGGGGGCAGAGGAGATTTCTGCTCATTACTTTGCCTGGTTATGAAACTCATTAAGCAGGGACTGCAAAGTTTTAATTCAACAAAGCTAGCGGGAGACAAAGAAAGAAAGAAAGAAAGAAAGAAAGAAAGAAAGAAAGAAAGAGGCAGTGATGATAATCAGATCGTCTCAAAACTGGAATGAAAGGAGATGAGAAAGTGTCTAAGGGTCTCACTTGCTAACCAGAAAACATTCTTTTTGCACAGGCACACATTCCCTACTGCCTAATAAATATATTGTTTCATATATTTTAGCTGATTTTTCATAAGACACAAAATAGAATGTACTGCAGGCACACACACTACTTCTGAAAAGAGTAATAATATTCTGCATGGCTACTAAAGACGCAGCAAGATACAAATATCAAAAGGTGCTAACATCCCAAAACAGTTCAAAGAAATATTTTTTCTACCACACCTCCTAACACTTCTGCAATAGAAACCTATAATCCTGAGGCACGGCAACCTTTAAAGCATTACAGGGCAAATTCAAGCCCCAGTTTTACTATGCAAAATTGTGCCATGTTACTAGTCCCTAACAATGAGAATAAAGTGCGCATCTTTAATAGCAATCTATCCGAATTCACAAAATTTAGCTCCTTTTCTGCAAGCCAAACAGATAGGCTGCCTTGCACATTGCAGCATCCAAATTGTTTTCTTTCTATTACCCATTCTGGTTTGTGAGGTTTGGAGGAGGACATTCAGATAGTGAGTTGTCTGCCAATGTATTAAAGACATACACACAGCTTAGAATATCATTATATACCACAGTAGAGCGAGAGTGTGCACTACATTTATCTTCAATTTACCTGACTTCTTTGACCACCTCAGCTGCATTGACCACTTCAGATGCAATCTGCCCACTGCTCCATCTCTGCCAGGGCTACTTCTAACATTCATTCCAAGCTTCCCAGCAGGTTTTTCTACCTCAGCCCACATTTAAAGCTTACTATCCTTCATTTAATAATGGATAAGCTATTTTAGAGTTTTGGGGGTTCTATTAGTTATAAGTCATCCTTCTAAGGCTCTTGACTCATGATGTGAAGATACCCTGGGTTAGTGGTAGAAGGATACTACAGATGGCCTCAATATGTTTTCTTTTAAGCTTCCTAAAACATTTTTAGAATAATGTTTCTATATAATTTTTGATATAACCAAAATATGTGATGGTGTCATGTGGCATTAAGATCTATTGGTGTAAAATTGGGTCATTCCAGATAACTAACTTGTTGCTTTGCTACTTCTCAATAATGAGGTCATCCCATGGTTCATGCAAAAAAAAAACCCCAAAACCACCCTTTATCCAGCACCATACCATCACATATTCCCTTCCACCTTAATTTTTATTCTCATTTGGTGCCTGCACCCCTGCACAGTGAAATCAATGGAATGTCTCCAATTGACTTCATTGGGTGTCAGAATGGATATGACTACTGTGGCCAAGGAAAGATTGAATAGTCTTTCTTTGTGGACACTCACGTTCGGTGCAGTACTGGCCCTTCCAGCCTGGGTTGCAGACCTTCTCCCCACGCTCTCCGCAAGTGAAGTGGCCAAAGGCATCATCCCTGGGACGGCAGAAGACAGAGCAGCCCTCTCCATAGTAGTGCTCATCACACACAAAGCGATAGGAGTATTTGAGGTCAGTGCGGCCGCTGCTGTGCAGGTCCTGGGACCACTCCTCGCCTACTGTCAAATGCCTCTGTGTGGCCAAGCGACTGATCAGGCGCTCTGGGTTCTCTGCAAGGAGAAGGAAGGAAGGAAGAAATGCAGTTAACTAACTGTGAGTCATGAGGATGCAGTAGGAATAAATGTCATAGATTACCTGGAGGAGTTCACAGGAGGGAAGAATTGTAAGTGGAGAAATGTTAAAGCCATGTTCTGACAGGGCTCTCTTTCTTATAACATTCTTATGAAGAATAGTAGAGTAAGAAAGGACAGGGAGTGGTTGAATTGAGAAAGAAAGGAGAGTGAGCCAGAGAAGTAGCAGGTTTGGATTTAATCCTGGAAAAGGATTTGCACCAGGGTATTTACCTGTGTTGAGGTCATCAGGAGAATCCGTATGCAGAGCTTCAATGATGAGAGAGAAAGTGCCCTGGAAAATTAAAATAAAAAAAATATTGCACACAATGAGAAACAAATCTAAAGTCAGCAAAAATGTGATCACAGGCAGCAGCAACCGGAATAGATGTGCCCAGTCAGTGCAAAGCTCTCATCCCTGACTCTAACCTGTTTTCACTTTTCTCAAGGAAATGGAAGAGCTTTTTGAAGAGTGGTTTCCTGGCCTGTTTTTTCAGCCTGTTAGGACAGGATACGGTGTAAAAAGAAAGGGAGGGTGGGAGGCAGTGGGTAGGATGTGAGGGCAGTTGTCATTAATCTTCCCACTTAATTTCCCCCTGTTTCACACAGTGGGAGGACAGTGGGGATGGCTGAGAAGTCCTTTGGGAATTTCCCGCAGGGCTCACAGTTAAACAGCCAGCTCCAGGCACGGAAAGGGGGGGAGGCAGAAGGGGGGATCAGGACTTTCCTCCCCACACTGGGAACCGTACTAGTGCGTTGGCAGGAGATGGGGGAGCCGCACAAAATGAAGCATACCCTACCCCTCCCTCCACTCAGCTGACTGGAGCACCGGTTTGATGGCCTGGGGAGCTCGGTGCACGGCGGCTCTGCCCCGACCCCCATCTGGGGGCATTCAGCGCATCCTGCCCCTGATTCACCCCCAGCCACCCGATTGCTCCCCGCGGGCGGCGGAACTTACGGGCCAGGTGAAGCCGAAGGGGAAGCGGATGGGGTTGCTGAAGGCGGGCTCGGCGCTGGCGGGGGAGCCGCCGTCGGGCACGCTGAAGGAGTTGGCGCCCAGCACCGGGGTGATGGCGCTGCCGTAGGTGCAGGGCGGCTCGGGGGACACGCTGGCCTGGTAGTGCTTGAGGCACACGCGGAAGAAGGTCTTGCAGTCGCACTGCTGCAGCCCGGCGCCGCTCCCCCCGCGGCAGCAGTTGCGATTGCCCAGCAGCCCCTTCTTATTGACAAACTCCTGCAGCTTCAGCTCGAACACGCCGGAAGAGCCAACCTGCGGGGGGGAGGACAAGAGCCGTCAGAGGCGCGGCCGCTGCCCTGCTGAGGCGGGTGGCCCGCAGACCCCCCTGGAGCGCGGAGCCAGGGGCTGGGGAACAAGACGAGGAGGCGCAACAGCTGGATCTAGGGGCGCCCCCGGCTTGAACGGCTCTAGGTGGGCTCAGCACCAGCCCAGCTGGCCGAAGTGGGCCAGCACAGGGTGCCGTTCTTCGCAGCAACCCTGCCCTTTGCAACAGAGGCCCCGATCCCCTCCGGACCCCCCACTTCCCGCAGCGTTATTCTGAGCAGCCGCGTTGCAGGCACTCGGGACACAGTCCGGATACTCACCTGGCAATGGCAAAGCAGCACAGAGAGGACAGCAAGAGTCAGCATGGACTGACCTCCCATTTTGGAGGGGAAGGGGTCTTCTCTTCTTTCCCCCCTTTTGAGTCTTTCTTTCACCGGCCAAAGACCAGGAGAAAAGTGTCTCTCAAGAAACTTGGGCAGAAGTCTCTGGTCCCAGTGGAGGGAGTGTTAACCTTTACCTCTCTCAAGAGTCTCTTTTTTCCTCTTGGAAGCTTTGAGGTAAGCCCTGTGGGTGACTGACAGCTCTTCTGGGGGCGTAAAGGAGGGGAGAGAAATGGGTTTAGGGCTGATCTTCTCACGCCACCTTTCCTCTCCCTTTCTCTTCCAATCCTCGGGTTTTTTCTCCTTTCGCCTAAAGCGTCTTCCCCCACCAGCCAAAAAGGGAAAACAGACGGAAGAAAAAGCGCCACTTAATTCCCAACAGAGAGATGGCTTCGCGCGGAAGATTAAAAATCAGCGATCTGGAAATCCTTGCCGACCAGGAGGAGGAAGCGATAATTCCCGGTGCCTTCGAGCGAGCGGGCGGGGGAGGCTGTGTGCGGTGGAGCTCGCCCCTCGTAGATCAGGGGCTGGGAGGTGTCAAAGAGCAGCAGCAATTTGCAGGTCACGTTGGACTTTTATCCCTGTTTTGCAAGATGCAAAGATCGGTCTGGTTATTAGTTGGGGGGAGGTGTTTTTTAAAGGAATCCAAGCCGGAAAAAAAACATTCAAAGGATCAGAATGTCTCCACGGAAGCAAGCTGAGCGCGCCCCTGAGTGCTCCTGGAGTGTGTGATCTTTGCTGCGGCTCTCTCCGAGCGTGATCTGCCGCTCATCAGGCGCCTGCCTCCCTTATATCCTGCCGGCCGCCTGCATGGCTAATGAGATGCAAATGAGCAGCCCCCCAATCTGGCCAGAGCTGTCACAAAGGAGCCACTTTTCCGAACCCTCCTCTCAAAGGCTCGCCAAATGGTCAGTGAGCTGTAAAATGTGCAATCCTCCCCCTCCTCCCTTACCCCTCTCCCCTCCTGCGCTCCGCCAGCGCGCTCATTTACATCCCTGCAAATTTGGTAACCGCAAGAATCCCCCTTCTGCTCTGGGGAGATGGTAACACCCTCTCGCAACAGGCACACAGAGAGAGCAACATGCTCCGGCTTGGAAACAGCTCCGAGCCCGGAGATCTGTAATTCCCTCGTGCAATGTGTAAAGCCCCACTGTGCCCGGGAAAATAAATCGATGGTGATAATGCCCATTTCCAGGGATATCCTTTAGCGGAAAGGGCACGAGAGGGAGAAGCAGCCGGACACGCAGGAGAAAGCTGATCTCTTCAAATTCGCACCATCTTTCCCATGGTACAGTCTGGATAATTAAAGGGGGGCGCACACGAGTGTGTTTGTGGGAGCAGAGAAGGGTTGCAGTGTTGCTATCCGCTTCTTGACACACCAGGTTCCCTTCAGGTTGAAGGTGCAAAAATAATCTTGCTGGTGCTTCCAAGCTGGGAAGTACAAGATCCTTCCCGACTGGGCATTACACTACAGAGATTTTCGTAGCCAAGGGAAACCTGGGAAGAGGCATGTGTTAGTGTCAGGGGGTGGGCAAAGTGGCCTTTTTTATTATTATTATTTTCTCCTCCTTCAGAATCGGTCGTGAACTAGTGAAGGAAGCAGTTAGCAAAGTCCATTTGAATCCCACATCCTTATATTATTATTACCCTCCACCTCAGCAACCTTTCTCCCTTTTTCCCCCTCCTCCTTCAGCTTAGTAAAAAGTGAGTTTGGTGTGTGTCGTTCGCGTGGCTGTCATTAAGGCAGTTTGTTATTGTGTGAGGGCTGAATCAGTTGGCTCTTTGTGCTCTCAGCTGTATGGTAATGTAGACCGCACCTGCTCCCTGCACAAAGCAAAGGAGAGAAAGAGCTCCCCTCGGCGCACGCTACTGCCTCTACAACAATGTCCGCACATTTTTTAAAGAAATCCCTTCCAGCACCATCCCCCCCACATTAAAAAAAACTTTACACCAACCGCCAACTTTTTTTTTTTTGCACGTCCATCAGACACTGGAACGTTTGAGCTTAAAAACATGGCAAAGAGTTGGGGGGGGTTTTTTGGGGGGGAGGCTTCTCACTACGAAATTTCTTAATTGTGGGTGAAAGTGGAAGATAAAAGTTTGCAGGCGGCTTTGATGTAAAACTTGGAGCGGAGCCTTTCACTTGTTTGGGGCCCTTTTCAAGCACCTAGATAGGCGCGGGCGGGTTCATTAGGATGCAAGGTGTAACTGTCTATGTAAATGTCATTTTAATTGTAACAGAGCATTTCAGCACAGATTAAGCTTGTGTGCAAAGGAGAGGATTTGGCTACAATAACCTCACTGTAGGTATGCCGTGCTAAAAGCCTTATTATGGCTACTTTATTGGGTGGAAACGTGCGTTTGCATGGCAAAATGTGACTTTCATTGAAGCAGATGTCTTGATCGCAAATTATCTTACAATGCACTGGAAAAAAATTCTCAAACACTTCTTAAAGTAAAATCACGGGTTAATACCAATTAAAAGAAAATCACTAATGAATGCATTCAGCCTAGTGCATCCTAGCTACCACACGCCTGTAACTGTACAACTTCCCGGTGTGCGCTTTTCTTTTTTCACTTCTGCTGGCACCAAAACTTACCAAGTATCAAAATATTGCAGCCTTCCACCTTTTAAATCTCCTTCGTGTATAGATAACTTTGGTCAAAAGTATAATTTATACCCAGACATCCCCCACGCCCGCCGCCGATTATAAAGAAAAGCGTATGTGCACAGGAATGTTTGTTTCTAAGCTACAGATACTTCTGGGATAACCAGTTTTAAACATAGGATCAGATCCTGCAGTCTCATTCCCTCATCAGTGGGAATCTTGCCTGAGTAAAGACGGCAGGATCGGACCCAGTTAGCATGTTCATGCCTATGAAATAAATAGCCACCTACACTCCCACCTTCTTTAAGTAAGGAACATGTGGATACCTTAACAGAGTGAAGAGCAACGCCAGATTTAACTTGTAAATTACTCTTGCCACCTAGCGTCAACATCCTTTTTTAATGGCTTGCCTCTGCTGAAACTTCGCTGCCGTCTTTTATCCCTAGCAAAGCAAATCTGGTTCCATTCGGTTTTCTGGGCACGTGGGAGGAAAAAAAATATGTTTAAAGTTGGGATCGTCTATGGACTGAGGTTGGAAGGTACAGATCAGCCCAGATATTTCAATCTGGTAGAGACAGAAAGTTCAGTCATTTGCATCCCTGTTTAAAAAGCTGGAAATAAAACGTTACACGCGCAAGGGCTTAAACCTACAAAAAAACAAACCAACTTGCCCCAAATCTTTAACCACCCCCCTTCAGTATCAAATATTTGTTAAATTGACGTGGCACAGATTTCTCGATTACTGCTGCAAAGCGTAACTGAAAGGAGTCGTAAAATCCATCAGAATCCTGCCCAAAGCACTCATTCTTTTCCAACTTAATTTATGCCACGCGATTCTGTATTGGGGAAATCAAGCAGAAAGCTCCTTTCTTGCTTTTTTCCCCCCTCTCCCTCTCTCTTTCAGATGCTGGGCTAACGGGGAGACTGTTTAACTTAAGTGTTTCTATAGGAGGCTGTTGTAGTTTAACTCCTGCCCACCAGTAGCTGGGCCGAACAAAGGAGGGACTCGAGGTCTAACTATTCATCCTTTCTCTGCACTTTAATTTTCATTGATTTTAAAGACAAGGGGAGCCCTTAGGGATTCGAGCTGAAGGGGGATGACACGCCTTTAGACGCGATCAACCCCCTAGCCAGCCATCTGCTCCTAACCAAATGGCGTTTTTTCACTCCCAACTGCATGTCTCTATACTCCTCTATCCAGCCCAAGCAGAGCCCCCCAGTTGCAGAGGCAGCTTACGCTGAAGTATGTTAAACAGACTATCGGGGGGCTGGCCAGAGCAGCCAAAGTCCTGCGCTGGGAGAGAGGTAATAAATCCTCACCTTCCTCATTAAGAAAATGCTGAAACCTCCTTTTAAATACTTTTTGATACCTCCGCAAATTTACTGTACAAAATGAGGCTCATTAAGGGGCAGAGAACATCCTAGGCAGCAGCCATGGGGCTGGAAAGAAAAATCTCCCTGCAATTTGGAGTCTGGCCATTCAAGACACTCCTAGGTAGGCGCCTGGCTTTTTTCTAAGGGCGTGTAGCAGAAATGGAGTGCGATCAGGGGGAGCACACACTCCATGGAGGCGGTTCAGACACGTAGGACTACGGGCTGAGCCGGATCGATGAACACTTCTGGAGAGCTGAGCCTTGCGTCTCTCCACCGGCCTGAATACCGTGCACGCTCATTTATCGCCTCCCGTCATGACAGGCTCCCTCTGCCCGAGCGAGAAGCCACAGTCCAATCTTTTATTTATAAACATGCCAGAGTACAGGCGTCGCATGCCGAGACCTCGTCAGTAACGCGTCCTCCGCAGGGTCCTGCTAGCTAGGTCGCCGGCCACAGGCTTGTATTCGTCTCCGGGTGTAGCCATATGGCGCATGTTGACAGATGCATACGTGCGGGGATGTGTGTAGTTATGTGAATCTGATTGGGTGGAGTGTTCTATATAATACAGTATATCCCTAATATATGTAGGTGTGGGTAGGTGAGACATATTTGACATAGAAGTACATTGGTAACGTGCAGCCGGGTTAGGTATGGTGAAGAAGATTGTATTCATACTTTCGGACAACGGTGGTGTCAGGGGAGGTGATTGGAAATAGTCCCACATAAACTCAGCGCAGGTCCATGGTGCCTTTACATTTGTTAGTCATTCTAAGTGCCCCAGGTCTCCTTGTTTGTTTTGCTTGAACTAGACTAACAGGGCTGCCCCTCTGGATCCTTTCTGACAAGGCAATCAGGATTTAATCCATCCTTCTACACCTTTCTGATCTGAAACATTTAAACCCAGCCACCTTTTCACTAGCAAGTGGCAGACCAAGCACTGGTGTGGGACAAGATCCTCCCCCCCCCCCCCCCCATGCTATTCAGTGCAAACTTTCGCTGGAAGCCAGTCTTGTATAAAAAATATGGTGGGTGGGGCTGGAGGGGAAGAAGGGAACAGGTTCCAATAAAACAATTATGGGGTAATATGACTGCTCTATATTTTCTGCTGGCTGTTCGCATGTTTTACTGGGTGGGGGGGATTACGAAGTTTAGCATGAAGGTTTGTAGAAAGTTGCAAAGGCATGTGCTGATTAGAATAAGAAAGGGCAGTCGCGTGGCTCAGCTGGCACACAGAGAGGCCAGATGATAGATAGCAGCTCGGTGGCTTCTCCCCCTCCTCCCCCACCCCTCTTTTTCAAATCGCAAATCATCTGCTCTAGCCCCATCCTAGCCCCTCATTTTCATAACAAAGGCTGTGTGTTTACCTGTGATCCTAGAACCGACGGGGCATTCCTTTGTCTCCAGATCAGATTACCGCAGCCAGCTGCTCTTCAACCCTTTCCTGTGCAAATCCGAAAGTGGCCCCTAGATGTGTTTTACTGACTGAACAGGAGGGGAAACCTTTTCCCTCTGCTCTGGCTGTTTGTTTGTTGGCTTGTGTCCGACTCCACTTTGGCTGTGTGTGGGAAACTGTGAGGAGGGAAGTGGGTGACTATCCTTTTTGTGCGTGTACTGTTCTTGCTCGTTATTTCCAAAGGGCGAGGATTATTGGTTGAATATTCTTGCAAGGGTTGAGGTCAGTCGCGTGCCGATGTCTACCAGGGGAACATCTGCCGGTTCCTTAGGGCAAATTTAGCAAATGTGGTGTGCTCTGGATTACACATACCTCCGGACCATAGAAGGAACAAAACCAAACACACACATAAAGGCACCACAATAGACTGGCCCATCTCCCCCAACAGATTGCCATCGAGCCCGAAAAAAGAGAAGCGAACAGCACTCTCCCCCCCCCCCCCCCCCCCACAACATAGCTGTACAGTCAATATTTTCTGATGTTAAACTCCAGAATCTCGTATTTATATTCGTTCTCCCAGATTGCCTTTCCAAATGCAAATTAAAATGGTATCAAATGTCCCCAAGAGCGTGTGCATATTACATATGCACCCAAACATCACTGTATAAAACGCACATGCTCTCATCGACTATTTCGCTTACATTTTGCTTTGTAACCACGCCTTCTATGCAATTTTAGAAACAATTCTAGTTGTTAATAATAACTCAATAGCAGATGAGAGAGAATTTTGCTGGGAAAGACAAATGCCGACAGAGGCTCTTTTGGGCAATTCGATTCGAGTTGGTTGGTTGGTTTGATTAGGTTTTGTTTAGCTCCTTTTTCATCTGATGTCTTGTTTTAAATGATTAGGTCAATGGTTAGAAGTTCAAACGATGTAAAAGGATTCGACAGCACGTGTGAGAATGTCGGTCATTCGATTCAACCTTCCAATACTTATCAATAAGGGCCCAAACTTTGTAGTCCTTACTCAGGACATCATAGGAGTTTTGAGGAAGTAAGGACTCTAAGGTTTGAGCCATCGGATAGTTCTCTCGGGAGAATACAAGAAAGAGGAAATGCTTAGGCGTCCTCCTCCCTCGTCTCCACTTGTTTTTCAATGATTCCAAAAATCTGTTCTCCAAAGTTTACTTTAATTTATGAGAATAACTTCATCTTGGAAGAACTGCGAGTAGCTTTCATAAAGCCTTTCTCGGGCTGATTTGATCCTGTTTATACCCATTTCTGACTGTATGCATTAAGTAATGTACTAGAAACACTTGGCAATTAAAATTGCTATCCCCTTCGCACTATTTCTGGGTGGATTCAAACCATTAAAATAATTTAATTTATATTTTCCCTTTTATTTTAGCCCCACATTTGACTTCATGAGCACAATCATTACTTGATACATTCCTTTAGAAACAGTCTATAGTGGAACAAATCTTGCTCTCCTTATTTATGCAAAACTCTCATTCACTTGAAAGGGAATTCTGTCTGAATAAAAAGAGAAAAGTTAGGATTCCTATCAATTCACTATCTATATTTGCCAATAGAAATCTTAAG
Organism: Pelusios castaneus; assembly: GCA_007922175.1. Taxonomy (NCBI): domain Eukaryota; kingdom Metazoa; phylum Chordata; order Testudines; family Pelomedusidae; genus Pelusios; species Pelusios castaneus. The sequence continues at coordinate 3,095,760 of ML685836.1, forward strand.
TCATCAGATGTGTTAATTTCTGAAGTGGTAATGATTATAGACTGGTTACTGCATTTACAGAAGTCAGTGGCATCGACCTCAGTAGGTACATGAAAGTGATTCCAGGCATTTTGGTTAGATAAAACCATTCTCTTTTTCTATCACAGTGGCAGGATCCATGGAGGGTGAGTCAGGAAAAAACTTTTCATTTATTAATTTACTTGGTAAGTAAGTTTGTTCATTAGTTTATCTGAGCAAGGATCCTGCCTATAGTTAATTCAGTCTAATCTGTCTACTTGGCACTGAAAAAGTCAGAGAGATTGTGGCTACTTGTTAGTTTCAATATGTGCTAGAAAAATATGATTTATTCACAGATTATGAATTTTCAGAGAGTGGATCTAAATATTCCCATTATTATAGCCCAAATTTTAATAACAATGTCATCAGTGTTCGCTTGTTCCCATAGGGAAAGAGATCCATTCTTTGTTCCAAGTTTAATTAATCAGTCATTAACTGTAACATTTTAAACTCCAAATAATAGCTTCATACATCATTTCTTTATTACTGTAAGTATAGCACAGTTTATACTATGCTGTACTATAGTTTGAGAATTGTCTTTTCTTGTTATTTGGCCACGTAATATAGCCAGATTTACACGGCAGTATCAAAACTTGGATTAATCGTGCATTTTAGTTGTTAATCATGCTTTTTGATTGTTTATGCTTTGGAAGTTTTGTTGGTTTGTTTTCTTTGCACTTGCACTTTCAAAACTTCCTTTTTACTTTCTTTGTGGCTATCTCCGCATGGCTCATATTTACACACACACACAAACACACACACACAAAAGCAACTACTTTGCAGAAGGTGATTGTGAAAAGAGGATGGGTTTGGATGGGGCGGATCTAAGCTTTTGGAAATGCTCTCCCCTTTTCTGTGAGCATCTGCCTGGAGAAGAACAGATGTGGGCACCTGCGGTGACAGGCCGCATATGTTTCATCCTATTCACAGGCATTCAGACGTAGCCACAATGGTAAGCCTTTGTGCATGCAGAGTCACTAAATATATTAATCTGTACTCCCTAGAGCACTGCTCTGTTTAATTTTTCACTGGCAATAACATCTGATCTAATCCTGAAATTGGTTCCCAAAGTCCCTTCTTGCCCCCTGAAAATATGTGAAGTTATTTAAGCTTCCACCTGTTGCCTTTGGAGTTGGAGTAGGTTATGTGAGCATCTTGTGGGTTAAGAGAGGAGAGCATCAGTGTTAGTATGCTGTTTGCACACATAAAGAGGGGCCTGGCATTTTTATAATGATTGTATTATGTGTAGTCCACTGCTAGGAGAATAACTTGACAGAAACTAACGATGTATGGAGCATATATGTAAAATGTATGTAAACACAAAACAATAATTGTTAAATAAAACAACCAATGCCTCCACTATTTCTACTCAGCATCTTTTAAAATGGCATTATAAAGTTCCCATGTATCGCTTTGTTTATTAAACTCTAGTGGTTATTATAAACATTGGTCAATAGGCCAAGCTGCCAAAAGGTAACATAAATCTCAGATGTAAGACTTAGATTTTTTTGAACAATTTTGTTGCATGACTCTTTTATCTTATCATTTCTTATTCTATTTTGATTTGTTTTCGACCACAATGAGTCCTTTAGTCCCATTGTAGCCAGCACAATGCACATGGACATCAGGCTGTGAATGAAGACAGAAGCAGTTTAAACAAACCAGGCTTTTTCTTTCCTCTCTGCCCATTGTAATATGAATGGACCTTCTGCATTCTGCTGCTAGGAAACGCTTCTTTTAAAGCCCAACTCCAATAAATAGACATAGAGAAAGAGATCCTAATAAAAAAACCCTAAAGTATTAAAAAAGGGGGTGGGCATTTAAGCAAGTTCTTTTCACATCAGCAAGTTCTAAAATCCTAAAAGGCTAAGAAAACAAATACATCTTTGATAACGTTAGCCCCTTCCTCTGCCCCACCCATGAGTGGTACAAGCAATCAGGCTCACCAATAAGAACTGTTTTAACACACAGTGCTGCCCTTCAAAAGCAAAAGAGGTGTGCAGACTGGAGGCTTATAGTTTGGGGCTAACAGAAAGGCACATTTTGGGGCTCGTGGCTTGCACCATACTTTTCACTAGTGTAAATGACCAATTGGAGATAACAGTAAGAGGACAGAGACGCTATAGAAGACATCTGTATGTTAGGGTTACCGCGGGGAGGTAATGCACCGGTCAGGGCTAATAGCAAGATCCCCAGTAGCAATGGGAGGCAGGATACCACTGGGGATGTGCGAGACATAGTCGACTGGGCTCAGAGGTATCAGTGTATGGGGCGCCATGTGTGTATGGAGTAACAGAGACACGGCGTGCGATCTACCTACACTCCCCCAGGTCAGGGTGCTCTCTCTGGCACGTCTGCCCCAGCACCACACACGCACGCGCTATGGTGCCACACGTGCATGAAAATATTGGTCTTCCCACGTGACAGGACCAGCACACTCCCTCCTCCCGCAATAAGTGGGGTACGTATATTGGAGTCGGCGCCTTGTCGGTTACCCCGCACGCATCTGGGTGGTTGTCCGCATGCGTGTGGGGGCGCGCGCGCCTGTCCCCGCACCTCCGCCCGGAACTGATTTCCCGAGCGCCTCTAGGGGAGCTGGCCTGGGGCCACCTGGCGGCACAATCACGTGCTCCCCGGCCGGCCGTGGACCTTTCCTCTGTCAATCAGAGGCAGCAGCCAGGTCCGAGCCAATCGGCAATTGGCGCGTGCGCAGTCTCGCCCTACCCCCAGGCGGAAGCGGAAGTACAGGCGGTGCGTGTGTTGGCGTCGCTAGGTAGGGCCCCAGGTGGCTGCGGGCGTAGGTGTTCCCCTTTCGGCGGGGTTGTGCGCGGGGGGCAGGGCTTCTCCCTCTGCACAGCCCCCCCCACCTGGAGCGGGCTGGAGCCAGGGCCGCCGCACCAGCCCCCCGCGCGGAGCGGGCAGCAGCTCTTCTATCGCCTCTGGCTGTGCCCAGCCCCCCCCCCCCCCCTGCGGGGGGAAGCGTCCCCTGGTGTGTGTCTCGCGCCGGTGGTGCCCCTGGACCGGCCCCAGAAACAGGCCAGGTCCGCCCAGTGCCGGGCGGGCCTCGCGACAGGTGTGTACAGAGACACGAACCAGTCCTGCGTGTAGGCACACTGCCCTCTCGGGGGTCACCCTGGCCTGGCTTCACCTGGAACGAGACGGACGGCGGCAGAGTCGCGCCAGCCCAGCGGAGCTGGGATGGGAACCAGGCTGAGGGTGGCACCAGTGCTGGCCGGCGGGCGCGCTGCCTGTCCCGCAGGGAACAGCAGGGTCTGAGTCTCTGTTTTGCTGCACCTGAGTACTCGTGAACTACACGCAAAACGAGTGCAAGATATGTGCAAGACTGCAAGTGGTAACCATGTGGGTGTGCTTGTGGTTTGCACCATACTTTTCACTAGTATAAATGACCAGATTGATGTAGCACAGTAGCAAATCTGACTGCTAATTACATCAGGCCTGATGTGTACTTCAAGTTTCAATCAAGAGCAGTGTGTCACTCCAGGGTGTGACATATTCATGGTCTGAGTGCTGTAGCTATGCTGACCTCCACCAGAGATTCAACCTACCTGCTGCTATCCAGGGATGGGGGATTAATCTACAGCAATGGAAACCCCCCTTCTGGCACTGTAAGAAGAGTCTGTGGTGCTGTAGAGGCATGGTTATGGTGCAGTAGCTGTGCCACTTTTGTGCCCATAGTATAGCCAAGCCCTCTGTCTGTGTGTCTTGACTGGAGAGTCTGTTGGGAGCTGGAAATACTTATTTTAAATATTTTTGCCACTTAACAGTATAGTAGTGTCTAGGGCAGGGCAAACTTTTTGGTCTGAGTGCCCCATCAGCATCTAGGAGGGTCAGAGAGGGCGGAGGAAGAGGTGGGGCTGGGAGGGCTGCTGTGCTTCATTCAGCCAGGGACAGGTGCCACTTGGTGATGGTGGTGGTGAGGAAGCAGCTGCTGTTCTCTGGCCCGGCTGCCACTGGACCCTGTTGGGTGAGTGGTGGCTGCACTCTGGCCAGGGCATTGCCGCTGGGCCCATGTAGTGGGAAAGGAGTGATGGCTGTGTTCTGGCCAGTGCGTTGCTGCTGGGCACACGTGGGGAGAGGGGAGGTACATGGCAGCCATACAAAAGGTGGGCCAGGGTGCCAGTGCTCGGTGTCATAGGGGAATGGGTAGGACCAGGAGGGGAAGCAACTACCATGCTCCTGCCACCTGGGTGCTGCTGTTGCATGCAGTCACAGTGGTAGGGGGCAGAGGGATGGGGGAGTGGCTGCCGTGCCCCTGCTGGGGCACTGCTGAGCCCATGTAGTGTGAGAGGGGCAGGGCCAGGCAGAGTGAGTTGAAGCTGGGCTCTGGCTTGACCTAGTCGGAGGGCTGGATGAAAGGCTCCCATGGGCTGCATCTGTCCTGTGGGCCATACTTTGACCACCTCTGGTCTAGATATTGAATGACAACAGTGTAGCTTTACCTATGAGTCTAATAAAATTGGCCTAACAATAGGGTGGTTGTTTGCTGCTGACATACATGTAGGTTATCTCTCATTGCTGATTTGCCACCATGCCAAAATAAGGGTGAGGCATGCACATCTGTATATATATACCAATGGTTCTTAACCTTTACTGCAGCCTGCATCCCTTTGGTTCTCAAATATGTTCTCGCACCCTTTATCAGAAATTGTTGAAGTAGATCACTACAATTAGCTTAACAACTTGAAAATAATTTTTTTGTTCGTATATTACAGTAATTGTTAAAAATGTATAATGTTAATAAATACATAGGTTTGATGAAACAAAGTAGTTGTACTTATGTGCCTGTGCTTAATTTGTGTTTTTGATGATTTACCTTCTAAAAAAAATCTGGCATGTCTTGCACCCCCAAAAAGGGCATCTTCCCCCCAGGGGGTGCGTGCACCCCAGGTTAAGAACCACTGCTATATACAAAACTTAAAGCAAAAAATAGTTCTGATTAAATAGCTCTTTGGAGAAAATGAGCGCTTCCATGCAGGTACATACACTTGATACTTTGGTAATCAGGGCACCATGATAAGCTGAAAACTGTGTTTTTGTTAGCAGTTAATGTGTTATTTACCAGAGGATATAAGGTTAAAAATAAATGTTTAGCCTTATTTTGTGTTTGATGTAAATCAGTAATATTTGTGTTTGTATTTTCTGTTGTTAGAGATGGTCAGGTTGTTAGAAATTTACCCAGGATTTAAGAAAAAAGTTCTGTTCTGCTACATTTATTCAGGTTGAGTAGTCTTGAAATCCAGGGGGTCTGCTTGTGTAATAATCTGCTACTGAACCTGCATAACTGGCAGAATCAAGATCTAACTGCTTTAGGGAGACCAGATGCCTCAGAAGATTGACAATAGAATATAGAATCTTTAATCTCTTAGGTGTAAATTCAAGTTTTCCTAGGTCATTAATGATTACAATTATTTAAAAGTGAGTGCTGTCTTAACTATATAAAATAATTTATTGGTCTCAGCTCAGATCCCACAATCAGCAGAAAAAACATCGTATTGGACACTGGTTTTGTCTGCATTACAAAATGTTATGTTTAAATATGATTGTAAATGATCTGAGTATAATTTAATGCAGTCCAGGTCAAAATGTGTTTGGTATCCTGTTAGTTGACATGAAACTGAACATTATCTGTCTTGGTCTACAGTGATCACTAAGTCATGGTCATAGTCATGTAATCTTATTTTATTGGTCATAGTTATGTTAAAACATGATCAAATTTTGTAACATAGACAAACCTAGACTGGCACTGTTGTCAGTCTCAGCAGGGAGTATGAGGACTGAATGGGTCTGGAAACTGGGATTACCTAGAGGTAGTCTGTCAGGTCATGGTTAAGAGACAGTAGAGAGGTGGAGCAATGTGGGAAGCATTCAGTCTCTGGATAAAAAGAAGACTTAACCCGTCAGTACTCATATCTTTCACCGCACTACAGTTAATGCCCACAAACTTCATTTTTAGTATTGGATTGATTACATGTGCTTTTAGTATGGTTACATGACAGTGTTGAAAATGCTGGTGGCAGCCCGCAGTCTATCTGTCTGCTAGGTCCCCAGCATTGCTCTTATTGATGTTTCTGAGCTAGTACTGGCAACTGTGGGAAGTTTTCTGAAAATTTCCTTTGTGTAGATTGTGGTGTTATTGGGTGCGAAGTTATTTCAGATATTGGCATAGCCATGAAGGCTGGGGAGTATTTGCACCACTGTTAGCTAACACTGCTTCTAAATTATTTAATGTAGTTTCATCCTTCAGCATCTGGGGAGTAGAGAGAGTGTCTCCTTTTCCTGGATCATCATCAGCAAAAATTGTTGTTTGGATCCAGTGCATTTGTGCAGAAACAATGTAGGTTCCTTTCAAAAGCCCAATACCAGTGTGCAAAGACCACACCATTGGGATCACAGGTGTAGCTGTTGGTGAAAACCTCTGTATTATGATGACACAAACATCTGAAATATGAAGGACACCCACATGGCACTAAAAATAGTGCTTGGGAGAGCAACACAGTACTTTATACAGCTGTGTAGTAGTGATGGCGCTAAATATTTCTATTTTTACAAAAAGTAATATCCACGGTGTAGTTCTAGATTGCTTTAAACATTTCATCTCACGTCACACGAAAGAGGTGTTTGAAAACTGCATGTGAAAGATGTTATAATTCTGAGGAAGAAAGGCTCATAGGCACCTTTTAGAGTTGTAAATTCATGATACTTTTTGTATTCAATTTCTTTTTTTTTTTTTAACACTCTTGAAGTAATTTGTAATTGAAAATGTGAGAAATCAGCAGTGTGAAAGAGAGGAGTACTTGTATCTGCTTAATTAGAACATGCAGTGAATTTCTTCACTGTTTGTGTGAGAAGGAAGGGGGAAATTTTAAATAAAGTCAAAGTAAAAAGAAAAACAAGCTTGTCTCACTGCATAAAAAAAATCAGTATAGTCACCAGCAGGTTTTAGTAGAAAATCCTTTGAAATAAAAAGTCTTTGTGTTAGTAGAAAAAGCCAGCTATCATGAAGTTATGAAAATCCTCTAATAAGAGCAGGGATTTCTGTAAACTAAAATGGAGGTGAGTGAAGGTTTTAATTTTAATGCTCCTCCTATACTTATTTTCACAGTATATAAATTGGCTTCCTTTGCATGTTTTTGAACACAGAAAACTTTGGGGGAATCCATATTTCTGTTGTTGCTTAGCAGTTCTTTAGACAGAATTATCTGATTTCATCCATTTCTTATATTTATTAAGATTGTAGTCATAGAATCATAGGGTTGGAAGGGACCTCATGAGGTCATCTAGTCCAACCCCCTGCTAAAAAGCAGGACCACTCCCACTAAATTATCCCAGCCAGGGTTTTGTCTAACCGAGCCTTAAAAATCTCCAAAAATGAAGATTCTACCACCTCCCTAGATAGCCCATTCCAATGCTTCACCACCCTCCTAGTGAGAAAGTTTTTCCTAACATCCAACCTTGACCTCCCCAGCTGTAATTTGAAACCATTGCTCCTTGTTCTGTCCTCTGTTACCCTCGAGAACAGCCTAGCTCCCTCCTCTTTGGAGCAACCCTTCAAGTAGTTGAAGGTTGCTATCAAATCTCCCCTCAGTCTTCTCTTCTGTAGACTAAATAAGCCTAGTTCCTTCAGTCTCTCCTCATAAGTCATGTGCCCCAGCCCCCTAATCATTTTTGTTGCCCTCCGCTGGACTCTTTCTAATTTGTCCACATCCTTTCTGTAGTGGGGAGCCCAAAACTGGACACAGTATTCCAGATGCGGCCTGACCAGTGTCGATTAGAGGGGAATTATCACATCCCTCAATCTGCTGGCAATACTCCTACTGATGCAGCCTAATATGCCATTGGCCTTTTTGGCAACAAGGGCACACTGTTGGCTCATATTCATCTTTCCGTCCACCATAACTCCCAGGTCCTTTTCTACAGCGCTGCTCCTTAGCGTATTGGTCCCCAGCCTGTAGCAGTGCATGGGATTTTTCCGTCCTAAGTGCAGGACTTTGCACTTGTCTTTGTTGAACCTCATGAGGTTTCTTTCGGCCCAGTGTTCCAATTTGTCCAAGTCTCCCTGGATCCTGTCCCTGCCCTCCAGAGTATCTACCATTCCCCCCAACTTGGTGTCATCCGCAAACTTACTAAGCACGCAGTCTATTCCATCATCAAGATCATTAATGAAGATGTTGAATAGAACCGGCCCCAGGACCGACCCCTGGGGCACTCCACTCGTTACCGGTTGCCAACCAGACATCGAGCCATTGATTCCTACCCGCTGAGCCTGTTGATCTAACCAGTTTTCGATCCACCTTACGGTCCACTCGTCCAACCCATACTTCCTTAACTTGCCGACGAGAATGCTATGGGAAACTGTATCAAAAGCCTTGCTAAAGTCAAGGTATATCACGTCAACGGCTCTTCCCGCATCCACAAATCTAGTCATCTCCTCATAGAAGGAAATCAGGTTGGTCAGGCACGATTTGCCCTTGGTGAATCCATGTTGACTGTTCCTGATCACTCTATTTTCCTCCAAGTGTTTCAGGATGGATTCCTTGAGGACCTGCTTCATGATTTTCCCAGGGATTGAGGTGAGGCTGACCGGTCTGTAGTTCCCCGGATCCTCCTTTTTCCCTTTCTTAAAGATAGGTACTATATTTGCCTTTTTCCAATCCTCCGGGACCACCCCCGTTCGCCACGAGTTCTCAAAGATAATGGCCAGTGGCTCTGCAATCACTTCCCCCAACTCCCTCAGCACCCTCGGATGCAGTTCATCCGGCCCCATGGACTTGTGCACATCCAATGTCATTAAGTGTTCCCTAACCTGACTTTCCATCACTGAGGGCCTCTCTTCTCTCCAGTCCGCGTTACCCCTTGTAGTAGCCTGGGAGCTGGCCCGCCCTGTGAAGACTGAAGTAAAAAAAGCATTGAGTACTTCAGCCTTTTCCGCATCATCCTCCACGAGGATGCCTGCCCCATTCAGTAAGGGACCTATACCACCTCTGATCCTTTTCTTGTTGCTGATATACTTATAGAACCCCTTTCTGTTATCCTTCATGTATAGATGTAGTCAACATGTATACATGTAGTCAACGTATAATTTTTCCATTTGGATTAGTTGATTCAAAATGAACTTGTATTATAGTTACCAGCTTAAAGTGTTAGCTTGACTGTTAAAAAGGATTTATCATAAACAATTATTGCATATAAATAAGGACATAATTGTTTAAATGTTATGAAATTTAGCTTTTGAGTCTTTAAACTACATTGTAGTAAAAAGCCGAAGATTTTAAAACAAAAATACAAATGAAGCAACTAAAAACAACATGCAGAAATAAGGATCACAGTCTTGCAGTTGGGTTCAAGGATGGGTCATTGGTTCTTTGGCTATACTGAAGCTTCAGGGAGGCACGGAGTTCTGCCTGCATGAATCCACTTGCAGGATCAAGGTGGTGAGCTGATTTTCATAGTTGTTGAGCACCTGTTTCTCTTGAATTCAGTTAGAATTGAGAGTGCTCAGAGCCTCTGAAAGTCAAGCTAGTAGCCTTTTAAACCCCCTAGGCTAGTGGTTTTCAAACTTTTTTTCTCAGTATCCAGTTGAAAAAAATAATTTATGTCCGCAATCCAACAGCTAAATCTTTGGGCAATGCACTCCAATCTTTTGCTGGCAGCAGTAGGGGGTGCCACGACCTAGTACCTGAGGGTCTGCGACCCAGTACTGGGTCCCAGCCAACGGTTTGAAAACCACTGCCCTAGGCAAAGGAAAAGTTACCCTTTTTACTTACAGTATTTGTTTGTTCCTGTAAAACAACACATTTTTAAAAGTTTACTTTGTGTTTTGAATTAAAAAAAAAAATCTGTTTGAGCTTTATTCACCTTGAATGTTCAGTAATACTTTTAGCATTGATTGTAATATTTTGCACTGATACAGTCAGAACTAAATATGGAAGACAAAGGTATTGTGAAGATCGGTAAGTTTTATCCCCAGTTTAGAGATGGAAAATGGGTTTAGATATTAAGGCCCAAGATAAGACGGAATCAGTAGCAGAACTAGAAATAGAACCCCCTTCTTTGGACTTTTCTGTCACTTCTCTAACCATTGAACATTGCTTCTCTCTTAATGTTGTGGTTTAGGAAGCTTATTTTTATTTTTCCTTTTTCAGATTGCTGAGAGAATTTGGCTTACAAAGAAATCAGCTATGGGCATTAAAGGTTTGCAGTCATTTGTGGCAAATGCTTGTCCTGATGCATATACAATGGTAAATCTGAAGGAAATGGCAGAAAAACATCACATCAGTCATCCTGACTCCCCTCCTGTAATTGTGGTAGATGCCATGGGTTGTATTCGATACTGGTACAGACCAGAATCATGGGTCTGTGGTGGCCAGTGGCAAGAGTACCTTGTTAATTTAGAGGATTTTATTAAAGCTTTTATGGCAGCTGGAATTAAGCTGGTGTTCTTCTTTGATGGTGTGGTAGAGCAGAAAAAGAGAGATGTATGGGTCAAACGAAGATTGAAGAACAACAAAGAAATAGCCAGAATCTTTCGGTTCCTCAGATCCAATAGACAACAACCAGGGAGAGGGATGTTCTTTATTCCTTCAGGGTTGGCTACTTTTACACGCTTTGCCTTAAAGTCACTTGGTCAAGAAACAATATGTTCTTTGCAAGAGGCGGATTATGAAGTGGCCTCATATGGGCTGCAAAATAATTGCATGGGAATTCTTGGTCAAGATACTGACTACCTCATCTACAACACCTCTCCCTACTTTTCCATTAATGATCTCTGCTTGGACAGACTGGTCACCATTATGTACTCTAGAGAGAACCTCTGCCATGCACTGGGCATCAACATAACAGACCTCCCCCTGTTTGCTTGCCTGCTTGGGAATGATATAGTTCCAGAAAACATTTTGGATGGTTTCTGGCATAAGTGTATAGCTTCATATCCTCCAAAGAGACAGTGCTATGACAAAAGAGCTAACACAATTCTAGCTGTAGCAAGCTACATATCAAGAGTACCATGCTCATATGATAGCCTGAAACACTTGGAAGAATCACTGTTTTTGGCATCAGACAGATTACTTCACAGGGCTGTGGAGTCCTATCTCTTGCCTGGCCAACAGTCTCCATGGCTTCCTCCCAATATATCAAATTCTCAAACACACCTGGTCAAGCAAGAAGCATCCATGTGTTCAGAGCAGGAGATCTTTCAGGTATCTCATCTCTTAAAGCTTTGCCATAACCTGTTTGTTATAAATGTTTACTGACAATTCATAATAAATGGATTCTCTTAAATACATCTTTTTTTCTGGGCAAACTACTTTTTTCCCTACTGTATATATTAAAGCTGATTCTGAAGTGGTTGGGAGTTTTCTAGGCAACAGTACTTCAGATCAAGTTAAGAATAGTCATTTTCCTTGAATGAATCAAATTTTTGTTTTGGTAACCAAAACCACAGGGATTTGTTAATTCTCTAATATATGTTGTGAGACATCATGTTTATATGACAGTATTAAGTTCATGACAAGAACATTGAGACTTCTGGAAATGCCTTTATAGAAATTGTTGGTGTGATCTAATTTAAGAGCCATGTTTTGTTAAGTGCCCAGAGGCTTTGAACATAGGATTTCTGTCTCCCTTTCTTAGTTATCTTGATTATTTTTTAGAAATAATCTCTGCATTGAATATAATCAGAAAGTGTGTTTTATATTTACATTGATTTCTTTCCCCAAAGATTCCAAAGCACTTACAAACAAATCAAAATGACACAATATTCACTTAGTCCACCTCTGAAATGCAGCTATTGCTGAGATAAAATGCAGCAACTGTTTAAAAGTACACATCTGCATTAAGTTGATAATAAAGACTCTTGTTACAGTGGCAACACCAAAATGAAGGGTACTGTTTCTGAGTGAAAGGGCAAGGGAAATTTAGGTAGGTAGGATGTAATTATCTAGGTTGGAATATGGCTAGCATATCAGGATTAACACCCCCTTCTCTTAAGGAATGTACCACACAGTCAGAAATATTGGGCTGGAAGGAACCTCAGGAATTCATTGTGGTCATTACCTTGGTTTGGTCTTTAATCTGAGCGAATGCAGTTTCCTAAAATGATGAGGTATTAGTGTAATAAAATTAATAAATGATAACATCTGCAAGTTCCACACAAGATCGTGGCCCTGTTCTGCTTATTTCTGTATGAACTCTAAATAAAGAAGTCTCTGCCCTAAAGAACTTACAATGTAACTTCTTATACAGTTTGTTTTTCATGCTTAAATATTGACAAAGCAAACACAACTCACATTTTTGAAGGAATGCACAACTCCACTGTAAATAATTATACATTATTTGGCATGCAAACAAGTCCACATATTCCACAGTTTTAGCCTTGGGTACATTGGCTCACAATTCTTGCCTTGAAAAGTTTGCACCTTGTGTGCCTGCCTATTCATATACAGAGAAAACATTTTTAAGACACGGGGTCATACACACTTATATTCATGGTTAGTATGAAGCCTATCTTGTATTTTTGCTTTTCAGCATATTGTAAATCATGGATTTCTGGTACACTGTAAGAACCAAACGTGCAATTTCACAAAATTTGTTAACTCATGTCTTTGGAAGCTATATGCTTGAAATGAAGTGTATTATTAAGGTGGTGTATTTTGAGCCAAGTCCTAATGTAAATTTGTAGCAACTAAAAATGGGCTATTGGAATAAAATGTATTACTTCATTTAGAGTGTAAATTGGTAAAATAACTAAAGGCACCCCTTTTGGAGCAGCAATCAGCACTAAATGAATGGGTGCTACGGCTAACTCTTAGAGCAGTGAGTGCTATAGAAAACCCAAGATACAAGTCCTTCATTTATCCCATGTTTATCTGACAACTTTTCTGGAAGTATGCTTCTTTTCATTTGAATTGTGGTTGGTCCAACATTGGTTAATTTAATATAGACTTGATTTAGTAAACGGAAATCCTATTCATTTTGTTCGGACAGTAAAGATTTTGATGTCCTTTTGTGCTTAGCTAAAATTTTCCCTCTCCTGCTCCCGGCTGTTGTGCAGTGTGTCCTGATTGGTTGCCAGTGGGTGCCCATTAGATAGCTGCATTTCAGTGGTGCTATGTGGATCCTTTGGGATGAAAGATGCTATATAAATGTGAATTATTGCTACAGTAGGTTTCACTGTGGCATCTATGGGCTTGCAATTTATATAGCTATTTCTGAGTGTACATCTCGGGGAACTCATGAAAGCCTGAAATGATTTTTGCACAACAAGCTATACTTGTCCTCTGGTCTCGCATCAGCAAAGTTTCCTTCTAAAGGTGGGCTCCTGAGCTCCTAGGCTTTTAGAGACTGTAAGTGTTGCAGACATAATGAGTTTGGCCTTGGAATCTAGTATGTTGCTTTCCAGTGGCTGTCTTTAGGCCTTGTCTTCTCCACTAAAAAAGCGAGATCAGCACTTTACCTCAGCCTGGGGTTGTCCTCACCCCATTTACTGTGTTTTTACCTTGGCAATAGTTCACGTTAGTTACCCCAAATTAAAAAAAATACTCTTTTTAAATTTTTTTTTTTTTTTAAACCAGTGAAGACAAGGCCTCAGCTGACTGAGAGACAAACACTGGTTTTCTTTGATGAGAGTTACTGGTAGCAAAGACATTGCCACTAAGACTCTGTCTACTCTGAGGGCAGCAAATTGCTGCTGTCAGATCAATTTTTTCCCCCCTTGAATCGATTGAGTGGTCAGTAAAGACAAGGTCAGTCAGTTTGGAAATTGACTTAATAAAATCACCCCCTCAGGCACTGTGTTGATGGGAACACATTTGTCATTGGTGCAGCTCAGTGAAGATGGTGTGCTAAAGGGGAGTTGCAAAGTCTACACAAGTTATGCAAACTACTCTGTGTAGCTTGCATAACTCCCATCAACTGCTGCCAAACTTTACAAGCAGTGTAGACTGGGCCTCTAACTGCCATTAAGAATGGAGAGTGGGGGAATAATAGGACTCAGAATGGGTGGATGAGATTCTGTTACCTGCATTGTGCAGGAAGTCAGAGTAGATGATGATGGTCCCTTATGATTTTAAAGTTTCTCATCCTCTCTATGAAAAAATGACACAATTATTTCCCTAGTCCTTAAAGCAAAGCCTAGGATTTTGATATTTTGAAATATGAATTGTTACCTTCTTTTGTATCATTTAATTGAGACTGGAGGAAATACTTTAAAAAATGAGTTAATTTTGCTATTTTTGTTTGCTTAATTTCAAAATAGAATATCAATGGCTTTTTCCACATTTGAACAGCTAGCTAAAGAACAACATGTCAGAGCTGAAAATTATATGGTATACAGTGTCCTCACTAAAGGAGAGGTCGAATGCAGCAATACATTGGAAGATGAACTTGATACAGAACTTCCTGGACAGGCACTTATCTACCGTCCTGCTAGACAACATATTTATTCTGTTTTGCTGGAGTCCGGAAAAGGTAAGGGCTGTCCCTGTATTCACTGCTCAGTGTCAAGTAGTCTTTTAGGGCATACTGATTGGATCACCTATTTTAGTTATTCGAGAGACAGGATGGATAAGGTAATATCTTTTATTGGACCAACATCTATTGGTGAGGGTGACAAGCTTTCAAGCCACACAAATCTGCAGGTTTTGGCAAAGTGCTCCTAGCCTCACAGCAAAATGCAAAATGCAACGTGGAATAAATTGTTTAGCATAAGTAGTCAGCACATATTGTAAGGGACCATTTAAGGTAGAGTGGCCCTTTAACATCTGTGCAGTCATAGGACAAAAAAAGGGGGGTAAGTGAGTTACAGATCATTGTAATAAGCTATAAATCCAGTATCTTCGTTCAGTCCATGATTTTTAGTGTCTATCAGAGTGATAAATTTAAGCTCCCGGACTTGTCATTTGAAAGTGGTGTGCAGATTTCCTTTGAGGAAAATCCCTCAATTTTGAAATTTCTTCCTTAGACTATTATGCCAAATCTAGAGTGATTACTTAGATTACCCCAGCAGTGATAGGCTGTTTTTCACTTTTATCATTTTCCCGTGCAAATTCATTCAAGAGTACAGTGAGGGTTGTTATTGGGCCATTTAGTGCACTGTATGAGGTAAACCACATGTTGTGATAAGCATGTATAGGATCCAGGGATCTTGAAAAGTATGTTGTGGAGGTTGATCATTGTAGCAGTGGAGATTTGTCTGCAGATTTTACATCTTTGTTCTTGTAGGGTCGAGTGCCGTTTTGAGTTGGTGACTTCTGGTCTGTGGGAAGCTTGCTTTTGATAATGAGACTGGAGAAATTGGGGGGCTGTTTGAAGCCAGAAGTAGAGGTTCAGGAAAGATTTCTAGAAGTGGTCCGCATCGAGTATTGGTTGTATAATAGAACTTCAGAGTTACGAATTGATCAGTCAACCATACATCTCATTTGGAACCAGAAGTACACAATCAGGTTGCCAGAGAGGTGGGTGGGGGAAATAAAGTTGTGCTAAATGTAAACTAGTAAAAAAACTAAGGAGGAAAGCAGCATTTTTCTTTTGCATAGTAGTGTTTCAAAGTTGTATTAAGTTAATGTTCAGTTGTAAACTTTTGAAAGAACCATAACGTTTTGTTCAGAGTTACAAACATTTCAGAGTTACAAGCAAGCTCCATTTCTGAGGAGTTTGAAACTGAGGTTTTTCTGTAGCTATTTGATGATGTTATCCTTTGAGTTCCTTTGTGGGGTGGTAGCTAATAACTAGAGCTGTTTGGTCAAAGGGGTTTTATTTCTGTATTGAAGGAGGCTCTTTTGGGGTATTTGAGTGGCCCATTCCATGATGCAATCTACTTCTCTGAGGAGTGTCATTGTTTGGTGATAGCAGTTTTGAGTGTGCTAAGATGCATATCCCAGACTTTCACCTTGCAGCATAGTCTGTGATATATGAGTGTAAATAAAAGATGTCTTGACGTGTTTGGGGTGGTTACTGGATATATGAAGGTAGATTTGGTGATCTGTAAATTTCTCTGGTATGGTTGTCTGTAGGGTTCTGTGTTGTAGCTGATTGTGGTGTGCAAGAAGTTGATGCTAGTATGGGAGTGTTTCAGAGAGAGTTTAATGGATGGGTTGTGGTGATTGAAATTGTGGTGGAAATCTACAAAGGAGTTTAAGCTGTTTGTCCAGAGGATGAAAATGTCATTCATGTATCTGAGGTATATCATTGATTTTGTGGTGCATTTCTCCAGAAATTTCTCTTCAAGGTGGTCCATGAAGAAGTTGGCATATTGGAGAGCCAGTTGATAAATGAAATTAAATGAATAGGCAGCAGGTTTAAAACAAAAAAATAAAAGAAGTACTACGTCACACAATGTATAGTCAACTAGCGGAACTCGTTGTTAGGGAATGTTGTAAAGGCCAAAACTATAATAGATTTCCAAAAGAATTAGATAAGTTCAGAGAGCTTAGTCCACCAATGACTATTATTAACCAAGATGGACGAGGATGCAGCCCCATAGTCTGAGTATCCTTAGCCTCAGGTTGCCAGAAGCAAGAAGTGGATAACGGGATTGATCACTCAATGATTGTTTGTTTTGTTTGTTCCCTCTTGAAGCATCTGGCTTTGGCTTGGAAGACAGGATACTGGGCTAGATGGAGCATTGGTCTGATCCAGTATGGCTGTTCTGATGAGTCCCTTTCCCAGACCTAAAGAGAAGTTTTGTGTGGCTTGAACGCTTGTCTCTTTCACAAGCAGAAGTTGGTCCAATAAAAGATGTTACCTCACCCACTGTGTCTCTCTAGTATCCTGGGATTGACATTGTTACGACGGCACCTAATTTTAAGGACATTTAAGCTACATTTTTGAAGTCTAAAATTTTTAATTCTGAATGTCAGTGGCTCACATAGCATCAGATTTAGAATAAATGCTATTGGCAATCTACATGTAATTAGTAAGGAGTCAATCAGAAATCCTGAAAACTAGAATGCAATATTTTGACATACTGTTGAATCTTAGTACCTTTCAAGTTGAAAAAAAACCTGTGTATTTTTTGATATGTGTTAAAAGAATACATGTGGAAGTTGTTAATGATTAGAAGGCTGAACAAAGCTATTTTAAGTTTAGACTGTTTTAATAGGTTAAAAAATATGGAAACATTCTTTTTCTTTTGGGACAGTTTGTCTTAATACAAGGCTTCTTCAAAGGTTACAGTAACTCATTTATGAGATTTAAAAAAAAGTTTATATAATTTTACTCTGATTTTTTTGAGTTGCAAATAAAAGGAAGTTTTAGGCAATTCTTTTTATTGTGCTAACTATAAATAAAAATAAAAGGAGGGACTTTTGAGAATTGTGTTTATTTTATCAGGTTGTGAGTGAAAAAATATCATTTCTTTCCTCCATTGATTTATCCCCCAATTCTGTACCTAGATCTATGTGGAATTGCCTTGAAGTCAGTGAGACTCTGCATGAGCAGATTTGAATGGAAAATTCATATTCTTAAGTCTTCTGTTTCATAACGGTTGCATTTTTATGTGTCTTTGGCTTCATGCTTCCAAAGGTTTCTAGACAATAGATTGAAAATGAAAAACTGTTGTAGCACTTTTATGATGTTTAGTAATACGTTTTCTCATGCTATTTACTTTGTGTGGTTAACCATGGAAGTTCGATGTCAGATAAACTAACGTTTTAATTACATATTGAGAAATCACGTAATTAGACAACTGACTTCCTTTGGCTACTAAAGATTGAAGCCTTACAGTAAAAGGAAAAAATAGGAAAAAGCGAATCAGCGGTTCAAAGAAAGAACAACATAGATTTCAGCAAAAATAATGTGCAACAGCCTTTTTTTTTTTAATTTATCAGCTCACTATATCTCAGGTTTGGGGACCATTGCAGCCTGGTTGGCTTTTGTTTATTCCTTTCAGCAGCAGAACTAAGCAATGTCTTCAGGAACACACCCCCTCCACTACTGTCTTTAGTTAATACTTGCAGCTGCAGAATGGCAGGATGTTTTTTGTATGTGTGTCAAAGCAAGACAGTAGCCCTTAAAAAAAATTGAAATTCAAAAGCATGAGTTTAGAATCTGGAGAACTGTTTTAAGAATGATCAAATTTTGGAACTAAAGGGGGGTTCTTTTAAGGAAATGATGCTGTCTGTAGTTTCATTCCATCATATATTATTTTGACTTATGATTACAAACATGGGGGGGGGGGGGGAAATTGCTGTAAATAATGTTCCTAAGTTAAGTACTGTTGAGCCAAAATAAAATTTTTAAATGAGTATGTGTATTATGCTTTTAAACATATGCTTACTGCTAACTTCTTTGGACAGGTTATTCCACTTTTAAGGGTTTTCTTACATCTTGTTCTAGCAGTTGTTGGAGATGGGATAGTAGACAAGATGGACTCCTGGTCAAATGAGATGTGACAATTCATAATTAAAATGCTGCATTGTTTTTCCAGAAATTATTCTTAAAGCTTTAAGGAAAGATTGTTGGTGTTCATCTCTTACCAATTTCTCCCTCAAACAATGGCATCAGATAACCAGGTCTGAAATAGCGTGTTTTCTCAAAACCTCTCAATATCAGTAGTCTCTAGGTGTTTTTGAAAAAACAATTCAGAGTAGATGAGGAGGTCACCCAAACTCCTGCCTCAGTCCCACCAAAAATGCTCCTCAGGATTGAGAATTTAGGCTGTTTTTTCCAAAGGTGCCAAAGAGAATTGGGAATTCAGTGGCGGTGGGGACCTAGCTGCCTTTAGATGCTTTAATCCCCAACTTAAATTATGATGTTTTTCCTTTAAGCTCTGATCCTGCTAACACTTAAGTACGTGTGTGTCTTTACTAATGTGGCTGCTCCTGAGTAAAGTTGTACAAGGCCTGAAGTGTTTGCAAAGATAGGGGACTTACTTTGAGACCAATTAAAAAGCAGGGGCTTGATTGTGGTCTGGCATGTGACAGCAGATACTGGCTAAAATTTTAAATAAAGGTATTTAATTTGACTGAATTAGTTCCTTAAATATAATTTAACAGACACAGTACCTAGATCACACTGACCTTGTAGCATCTTTCTTTTACTAATGCTAGTGCAAAAATTATTTTAGACAGAAAAAAATTAATACTGGAAAATGCTTTTGTTAACTGG
Organism: Pelusios castaneus; assembly: GCA_007922175.1. NCBI lineage: Eukaryota > Metazoa > Chordata > Testudines > Pelomedusidae > Pelusios > Pelusios castaneus. The sequence goes on from ML685836.1 coordinate 3,114,939, forward strand.
ATTATTGAGGGGGTTATTTTTTTGTAACAGTTCTAAACAAAACTGATGGTTGTTTTAGAATTCGCTCATTACATGGAAATGTCCGCACCTGTATTGTGGTTGCTAATTAAAAGATTACATTGTGTAGCATAAACACTTGGCTGACTCCTAGAGATCGTAACATTACTCCCAGTTCTGAGCTTAGCCTGCCAAACTGATCCTCACTTTGACACTGGCAATAGACACCCTGCGCTCAGGATTCTGTGCTACTTGTCACCAACAGGCACTCAGGAGAGCTGAAGCATTTACAGTCGTAGAGGAGTATGTGTAACATAGCATAATTTTCAAAAATCTAAAATTGTGCATGTTGCACATGGGGATCCTATCCCATTAGGAATTTTGTTTATATTAACAGGCAACAATCATTCAAAAATTGTTATGGGGTTTGTTTGTTTTTTAAGTCTCCACTTTCCACCCCAGATGTGGATGGATTTCAACGGTGATTTCTGTGCATAAAGTACAGAAGCATTTTGAAAACTTGTCCTGAGGTTATCAAAAGTTTCTGAGGGAGTTAGGAATGTAATGGTATACCTCAGGATTGAAGGTGCTGTCTTTTAAGATTATGGTGTAAGATCTGAGATGACTATGAAGTCACCCAATATTCACATAGAGTTCTTCCGTGAAAATATCCATTAATTCTTGGTGTATTTTGGAATCATACCCCAAAAGGAAGCGCAACTGCACAGTTTCAATAGATGTTTTACTTGACGAGAGTAAGAGAAATCAGCTGGGTGATGGTTTGTTTCGTTTTTTCCCTTCTAATGTCACTCAGGTGTTACATTTTGGTCTTTGAATGGTAACTAATTTAAAATATACTCCTTTGAATGGCTCATTTCCTGGCATCCTGGGAGCCAGGCTGCTTAAAAAGGTTGTCATCAATGTTTTGCCAAAATATGTAGTGGTGTGAATAAAGGTGAATACAAATGTTTTGTTGGTGGGTAAAAGTTTTACAACTTCTGGCACTTAAGGCATTTCAGTCCAATTAGTACAGAAGGTTTTTTTATGCCACCTGAGCTACAGCCAGGATGGACCATTGTTTCCAGTATGGGAAAGAGGCTGAATTGGGAGTTCACATCCCTGCCCTGTTCTTGTTGCATTTTTGTGCTGTCACTTGTGCACAGTCATGCTTTTAACAGTCATTATTTATTTGACTACCTTGCTTGAAGAGTTGTGCATTTATGTAATTAATGGATTCTCAGCACAAGATGTTGGTGATAAATTTATTTATATATATAGAAATAGACATATATACAAGGTTTACTATGACTGCTCTCTCCTTTTTGCTATGTTAATGTTGGAGCAGCATGAGTACCAGAAAAATGCTCCATATAAAAGTAGTTTATATCACCCAAGCTTACAATCTGATTAAACTTTATAATCTCAGTTATAAAACAACATCTCAATTTGCATTAAAGTACCCTGACTTGATTATAGAATCATAGAAACTGGAAGGAACCATGAGAGGTCATCAAGTCTAGTCCCCTGCACTCATGGCAGGACCACGTACCCTCTTAAACCATCCCTGACAGGTGTTTGTCTAACCCGCTCTTAAAAACTTCCAATGATGGAGATTCCACAACCTGTCTAGGCAACTTATTCCAGTGGCTAATCACCCTGACAGTTAGGAATTTTTTCCTAATGTCCAACCTAAACCTCCCTTGCTGTAATTTAAGCCCATTGCTTCTTGTCCTATCATCGGTAGTCAAGGAGAACAATTTTTCTCTCTCCTCCTTGTGGCAACCTTTTAGGTACTTGAAAACTGTTATTGTGTCCTCTCTGTCTTCTCGTTTCCAGACTAAACAATTTTCAATTTTCTCTCATAAGTCAAGTGTTCCAGACTTTTAATCATTCGTGTTGCTCTTTTCTGGACTTTCTCCAGTTTGTCCACATCTTTCCTGAAATGAAGCGCCCAGAATTGGACACACTACTCCAGCTGAGGCCTAATCTGGTGGATTAGAGTGGTAGAATTACTTCTCATGTCTTTCTTACAATACTCCTGTTAATACATCCCAGATGGTGTTTACTTTTTTTGCAGCAGTGTTAACTATTGACTCATGTTTAGCTTGTGGTCCACTATGACACCCAGATCCCTTTCCGCAGTACTACTTCCTAGGCAGTCATTGCCCATTTTGTACGTGTGCAATGGATTGTTCTTTCCTAAGTGGAGTACTTTGCACTTGTCTTTATTGAATTTCATCCTATTAACTTCAGACCATTTCACCAGTTGGTCCAAATCATTTTGAATTGTGATCCTATCCTCCAAAGCACTTGTCACCCCTCCCAGCTTGGTATCATCAGCAAACTTTATAAGTGTACTCTTTATGCCATCATCTAAATCATTAATGAAAATGTTGAAAACAAAATAACCCACCAAATTTCAGAACTCTTTTCCAACAGTGATGCTACAATACTTAGGTGGCCATTACAGCTAATGAAAGAAGATTGTCACTCCAAAACATTATTGTTCCAAAATGGGATGTTAGTTCAGGAATTCAGTTGCTAGACAATTCCAGGGTATTTTTTCCAATATAGAGATTTTTTTAATGTGCTGTCTGCCTGATATTGACTAATCTGTTTTCTTCATGTCGCATATTGGAACACAGAAGTGAAAATTCAGGGCATACTCCACTGACAGTTGTGATGCAAGCAAAATCTGGACCAAAAGGGAGAGTACCATGTTTTAGGCGAATGCTATTAATTCTTATATTTTTGCACAATGATTAGGAGGTGAAAGCATCTATAAATCAAATTATAACATGGAAATGATGTGCTAAATACTCCAAATAGAATTGATACATTTCCAAATACTTCATTTTAAAAAAAAAAAAAACTTCAGATAGTTAAAGAATGAAAATAGCAAATGTAGCATTTAATTTCATTTAGGGGGGAAAAGGTTATATCTATTTCCATATCAGAAAACAAGGCAAGCCTGCCAGGTAACAACTAATAAGTCTAGTTAAAGATGTAGAAATGTATGCTGGGCAAAAGAGGCTTCTTGGAACTCCAGCAACATCAGGAAAACATGGACATGCCCAATACTCCTATAGTAAGAAATAAGAAGAAAAAGAAAAACTTTTATATTGTTGTGGGGGGTGGAGGACTGTGTGACTGTTTACGCCTTCTTTCTACAACATAATTCAGAAAAGACAAATGGCCATTTCCCCCATCTCCTCTTAATGTTTTTGCCTTTAAACTGGGACCCTCTAAGAATTAAGTACCATCAGATTTCACTGGGAGCTGGGTATGAAAATCAGTGGGAAATGAGAACTCTAACTCCCTTAGGCCCTTTTTGAAAATGCCAGACTAAATTACTAGCTGCTACCTCAATCTTTATATCAAGCATTTTTTTAAAATGTATTTTTGGATGAGATCCTCAGCCCACATGTTGGTCCCTTTATTCTAGGTGAGATGACTGGAATGGTGCAAAAGGGCCCTAAAAGTCTTGATTCTAGCCATAGAAGGACTCCTGTATTGGTTTGTTCTGATCACTTGTGAAAAGATTTTCTTAACTGTTTTGTTTTTTAAAAGATCTGAGCAACCAACTATAATGTTGTGCTTACAATGCTTTGGCAAACTCTTCTGTTATCTGAACATCAGTACTTTTTGTGGTTCATTGATCAATTTTTCTGTTCTTAAGATACCTGTGGAGCCTATCCTATAGTAAAAGAGTGGTTTGTATACTTTGGGAATCAAATGCAGCAACCAGACCTGGTACAGCCCATACAGCTTGACATCCCAGGTAAAATCTCATTTTTGTATTTAACTCCGAACTGATTTAATGATATTTTTTTGAATATTTGGTTACAAATCTGTTTAGAAAAATCTGTCACCAGATATTTGGTTGTGCAGTCAAAGAGGACTGTGGAAGACCAGTTGCTAAAATATTACTGCTGTATCTCCATAACTGCTTGGAATCGCACTATGTGTTTAACAGTTTTAATCTCAGAATGTAATATTAACACAGTATTAAATTAAAATCTCAGACAGGGCTTGAGAAATTGACATTTGAAGCAGGTGTGAACAATTTTTTTAAAGAAAGGTGTATTGTATTTGAGGCCAATGAAGCCTAAAGTTGCTGTTATAACAAATCACGGATGAATTACTATTTATGCAACTATATACCACTGCAGTTGCAGTCACCCCTCAGACTGAATGGGAGATCTTTCTAATAGCACACTACTGTACTTAAAATAGTTTAGGACAGAAATTGAAAAATACCATATCCAGTTGCACACTCAATGAGAATTCAGGTAGGCCAAAGCCATTTTTACCTAGCTGAAATTTGTCCAATATATTTTGAATGTAACTTTTTTTTACCTTTGCAAAAAGTGCCACAGGGCAACAAGTGTTTCAGGAGCTCAGTTTTATCTCTTGCTCAAAATGTGGCATCTCCGTTAGCGTGGTGCCAGCTAATAAAATACTACTAAAGCTTTGGTCACGACCCCATATCCTTTGGCCACGAGCTATGCGTAAGGAAACACCTAGAAAGGCTCATTATTGTTATAACATAGGCTCCAGTCATACAAAGCTATGGCAAAAATGACCAAATGCCAGTAAGTAGGTCTTTTGGCCTAATTTCAGACTTGGAATGAGCAGGTGCAATTCCCCATGACTTTTATGGGAGTTGTGCCTGCTTCCTCAAAGGTACATTTGGTGCTTAATTCACATTATAATTGTAAGGAGAAATGTGCAGCCAGCATAAGTTAAAGGTGGATTATTAGTCATTGAGTAACCTGCCATTTTTTTCTAGTTGTGTCATTTTTTAAAATCAGAGTATTTTATAATATCGATCCTGCTTGTCTCTTTATGGAAGCAAGAGTTCCCATGAACTGTTTGGCCCTGATTACTGCAGTCACTTTTCCTGCTGCATTTATGGAATTGGTTGTATTTATTTTTTTATTTTGGTTCTTTTTAAAATGAATAGGAAGTAGAAATGTGCCTTTGAGTTTACTCGACTATTACACAATCCAGTAAAGGAAATAACGGGTAAGACCTTCCTTCTTTGATCCCTCAAGCCCTTTTAAGAAGATGCCCATGAAATCTGGTGACCTTTCTACTTTTTCCAGCACCTCCAGTCTGAAATTCACATTTTGTCTGCTGTCAGTGCACTCCTAAGCATGCAGAGTTTGAAAAGCATGTTTATTTGATTTTCTTCATAGTATCTGGATACCTCAAAATCATGAATGGATTTTATTCTTGTAATACATCTGTGAAGTAGTAAATTATCCCTGTTTTATAGATGGGGAAATGAGGCAAACAATATTATGTGTCTTACTGAAGGTAACAAAGGAAGTTTGTAGCCGAGTTAGGATGTGAACCCAGGTCTTCTGAGTCCAAATCCTATATTCTGTCCAGGAGATTGTCCTTCCTACGCTAGGAATTCAGTGATATGAGGATTTTAGATTCAGATAAAGATAATAAGGAAATTCAGAAAAAGAGGAGCTGGCAAGGGTGTGAGATGCGTCCAGAGTTGCCCAGCATAATATAAAGCCATGGTGTAAGAACCAGTTAGTCTGTCTTATACAGCTTTCACTTATTTTCAGTGCACAGTGCTTCAGGTATATAGGACTCTGCATTTACAGAGCAGCTCGCCTTCATGTGTTGTTAAAAAAATAAATAAAATGGGGAGCAAAGTTTTATTCTCAGTCTGAGTACTATGGTGAAATCTTCCCTTCCAGGTGGCAGAGTGGCCTCCCCTCTTGTGAGGGAAGTACCTACATAAACTGGCAGCTCCTCTGGCTCCACCATTCTCCATACTTGCCAGAAATACTCCTCTTCATGTTGAGATAAAGATAAAGAATTTTAAGTCCAAAATATAATTTTATAAGTATATGTAACCTAAGAATGGGAGTTTAAAATGAAAGTGCCTTTCAGCTCTAATAACTACTAACTCAGTAATAAAAAGCTGATCTACTTACAGAACAGGCTGTTACAGAAAGGGAGGAGGACTTCATGTGTTTATTTTTAGTGCTCTGTTTTCATTCTTTCCAAGATCAAATATTTTTCTGTATTTTTTTCAGTCCATATTTGTATGACTTAAATTCTTTCATGCAGCTTTTATTTTCCATTGTATGTCTCTAATTCACCAAATAAGGATGTCAGCAGCACATCAGTTTTCAAATGGGAATCTGATTTGGAGATAAATTTAGAATTCAAATCTGTCAATCAAAGTCAGAGTAACAAAAAAGCGGAAATTTTGATAGATGCTATTATTTGAACCACAAGCATTTGTAATATGTGTGGTGGCTTTTGGTTTTGTTTGTTTGTGTTTTGGTTTTCTGCTGCAGATTCTGATAAAAATATGCGTCTTTTTGGAAACTTAATATTACATGAACATTTCACCTCTTTCTCTGGCTCTCAAAGAAGAGTACTAAGAGATTATGGATGAAAGCCTGGCCCTGTTGAAATCATTTTGCAAGTTTTGCTATTGACTTCACTAGGGCCAAGTTTTCACCTGATTCTTTCATGTTTCTTAATTTGTTAAAGTGGTTAAAGAAATAGGTTATATTTTGATGTACATTTTAAACTTTAATCTGGATCATTACAGATATCAGAAATTTAAAAAAACAAAACCAAACAAAACACAACACCAGGAATAATGCTACTAAAATATATTTTTTGTTACCGGACATAAAATAGCCAGATTGCTTAAATATGAAAATCTTACAGCTGATAGAAAATGGAATATGAGATTATTTTCTAACTGCTGTTAAGGAAGCAAACAATATTTTAAGATACAGCGTGTGCATGTATACACAAAAACATCCTTGTATATCCAGTCCTCTGAAAGAGTTCCATCTGAAATTTTGGAGTGTCCCCTTCCATTCCCTTACACATCTTAACAGAGCAAGATTAAATGTAAAGCTTAAATGACTTTTGTTTTCTTTAATTTAATGGTTGAGTAAAGATGGACATAAAAACTAAAAAGACCTATTAGGCTATCTTTGTCCACCACCATGCTATTGTGAGGGATATACAAATCTGTTTAAGGAAAATGCATGTATTTTTAACCTATATGTTCTAGCTTCCAGAAGTAATCTAACAAACAAGAAACTGATAAAGCATTTCTAAAGGAGATTAGATTTGATAGCAGAAAGGTGAAATGTATTAGGAATGTACCATTTAATGAGTTTGAAAACCTCCTTATCTTCTGAAGGAGTTCAGGGTCTGTAGTTTACTAGTGATTAAAAAGGTATTTGGCAGCCTCAGCTGTCACAAACGGTGTTCTCGTTCTGCTTTTCATTTTGTTGCCAAAAGTGTCTAAGATACTGTAAAGAACAACGAGAGTCCTGCGGCACCGTGTAGACTAACAGATTTTCTTCGGCATAAGCTTTTGTGGGCTATCAGATGCATCTGACGAAGTGGGTTATAGCCCACGAAAGCTTATGCCGAAGAAAATCTGTTGGTCTATAAGGTGCCGTTGTTTTTTGCTGTACACAGACTAACACGGCTACCCCTCTGGACATAAGATACTGTAGGTAAATTTAAATATAGCTCACTGCACATGGGAACAGGAGGAGTCTGGATGCACTGTCATTGTTCCAATCATTGCTTACTACAGACATATGCTTGGTTTCAGAGGAGGATAATTCAAAGATTTATTATAAATAATCAGATTTAACAAGTATTCTGGTTTAGAGCAGTAAACCTTTAAAAGTGCCCCAGACGATTGACAGGTTAATGTTAAGCTTTCCTGACAAGCAGAGTCTTCTAAAATCCTTTTTCAAGCTCTTTTTCTTATAAGTATAAAATAGCTGAAATTTTTGTTTTATTATATTGGCTCATTCTTTACTATAAAGCAACTCCAATTCTCATTATTTATTGCTTCAGGTTGAGAAGCTGTATTTTTTATTTTAAACAGTCCTGCTTATACCTTAACCATACAGTCAAATTCCAAAGGGGTAGCCGTATTAGTCTATTGTAGAAAGACAACAGAGTCCTGTGGCACTTTTAAAGACTAACAGATTTATTTATCGCATGAGCTTTCGTGGGAGAAAATCCCACTTCGTCAGA
>ML685836.1:3123390-3133935 GCA_007922175.1 Pelusios castaneus
TGGGATTTTCTCCCACGAAAGCTCATGCGATTAATAAATCTGTTAGCGTCTGACGAAGTGGGATTTTCTCCCACGAAAGCTCATGCGATAAATAAATCTGTTAGTCTTTAAAAGTGCCACAGGACTCTGTTGTCTTAGCCATACAGTTCATGTACCATGTGGTGACGTGACTTAGGTTGGTGTAAATTTATACAACACCTTCATGTAAACCTAGAGTTTAATGACACTGAGGTGTTAATGCATTCCACCAGTTTGTGTCTGAATGGATTACTTGCTTATTTTAAATCAATTATTGAAACTCAGCCAACCAAAATAGACTTACAATGCATGTGGGGTTTTCTTGTTTTTTATGAATACCTTATGCATGATCACATTTAAATATAGCATGTATTCTAGCATATGAAATCAAAGGGGAAATTAATTTGATTAACCATCTTTTCACATGTTGACTAAAAGTCTCTTTATGGTTAGAAAAGTACTAACTGTGGCATCATGTAAACAAGTCCTAAATAAGAACATCCAGCACTATTGGGAGAAGAATTTATTTTTCTTCCATATCCAAATAAACTACTCTCTTTCCTCAGGAATGTATTATAGTTATTGTTAAATCTAGTAGAGAGGCAGTGTAACGGTTAGAACAAAGAACCAGCAATCAGAACTTCTACATGCTAATCTTGGCTTTGGTACAGACTGTGGCTGACACCTGAGGCAAGTCATTAAACTTTGCAGCATTTCAATTTACCTCTCTGTCAAATGAGGTATATAATAGCTAACACCTACAAGCATTGTGAATTTAATTACTTATAAAATGCTTGGAGATCCCTGGATGGAAGTCTTATTGTTGGTTGGCAGGTTCTGTTAGAAGACAGAGTTATGTTTCCTTCAAAGGTGTAAATAACTCATAACACACAAGTTCTTCTGCTAACGGCACAAGTGGATTTCATTAGTGATGAAATTAGTAATTTTTTACAGTGGAGATGCATTGATTTTTCTGCTGAGATTCTTCAGCATACTTGCATGCATGTACATCATATTTCTCAAATGGCTGTATTGTGAAGGAGCCAGTCCCTTGGCTCTTCATTTCAGTCTCACATAACATGATTTCTTTTATTATTGCAGTTGTTAAGCATTACTAGTTTTGTCTATACTCTTGAAGTAAAATTTACGTATAGAATCTTAGAAATTAGTGATGAAAGAGAGAGGTTACTTTCTATTAACTAGTTCCAAAGGGGTAGCCCTGTTAGTCTAGTTCAGCAAAACAAATGAGTCCTGTGGCATGAAATGGGATTTTTTTCCCACAAAAGCTCATGTTATAAATAAATTTGTTCGTCTTTGGAAGTGCCACAGGACTTCTTGTTTGTTCTTCTGTTAACTGACTCTTAGAGTTTAGTGTCTCTGCTTATCTAGAGAACAGCTGCATAATTATTTCATTTTTTCCCCTCACAAGTCATTCTCTGTGCTTGCTCTTCTGAACTTTACCCAGTTTGTCAACTTTTTTCTGTTGCAGTGATTCCCAGAATTGGACTCAGTATTCTAGATCTCATTAACACTGTGCAAAATAACACTATCACTTCTGTCAGTGGTATTTTTAATCTTTTAATCAATATTTTCCTGAAAAATATACATATTTTTCCTACGAAGTAATTGAAGACTGAAAAAAAATCACCATTTATTTGGTATGGTAAAGTGCAAAAAACTTTGTCAGGGTTGCATGAACGATTCCTGTTTATATGATTGACATCTGTTGATGGGAACCATAGTTGTGAGACTAATAAAGTAAACATTCTGGAGGTGAGTGAGGAGAATATTTAAGGATTTGCTTTAGTCTCTCTCTAGGCCCAGTACCATTTCGTTAATGGCATTCTTTGCTAAATAAACACATCAACCATCTAGATCTCAGCACCATGACACTTCAAACATTTATTGTTGCCAAGTGGCTCTAATTGTAAAGACTGCAGCTGCTGCTCATCATAAAGGAGTATGTCACCAAATGTAGCTTTGTCTGTCCAGTCTTAGAACTTGCACCTCTCTGTTTATTCAACAACAAAAGCAACATTGCCTTACGGTAGGTATGAATCTTTAATTGAGGTTCTTTGGCACAGCTGAATTCAATATCCACCTCCTGGCATTTCACCCATAATATTTATTTTGACAGTGACTTAACTGAAATATAAGTGGAGAACAAATTGTGCATTTTCTAAGTTTGTCACAGACGGGGAGGTGGCAAAGTGATGTAAATATCCAGTATGTAGGCCCTGATCTACAGGTATTTAGGCTCCTAACTGCCATTGTTTTCAGTGGAAGTTTGGAGCCTAAATGCCTTTGTGGATCTGAGCTCTAGCTACCATGCTGAAGAATCCACTGAAAATGCCTAAATTGCTATAAGCTGGTGACATAATTGGTCTCATAATGCATGTGTGTGTGTATTAGTAGTGACCTCATACTATAGTCCAGGGAATAAATAAACCCTGATGGATTTGATTTAGCTCTAGACTATGCCATTGAATCTTATGCAGAGGGAGTAAAGGAGTGCTCAAGGGGAGTTGTGGTGGCAGAAATTCCTGCAATCTGCGCTCTGCCAGGAGTATGACAGTGGCATTCCTAAGCAGGTGCTCACCCACAGAGGAACATGATCACTGTTCCTGAGGATGCACTGATTTACCACCTGGGGGACATGCTGATTCCTATCTAACCCGTTTCAAGTTAAAGCTGACCTCTCCTCCCACACTGTACAGTACCTCATAGGAGAAGGGCAGTAATGCAAACAAAGTGTGCTGTCCGAAGAGATGAATGATCCCCTTTGACTCAGAGTTGTTCACATGTTCCTCAGGTGTGACTGTCTTCAGTGGAACTTGTTTAGATTGGAGCCCTCTACGTATTTAGGTTTTTTTTCCCTAAAACTAAACGTTGTTACAAATGTAAATTCAGTTAATTTTCACATTTTGGTCTTTGCAAACTTAAAGAGCAGAACAAGGGTTTCCTTTTAGAGATTCATTTAAAAGGCACAGCACATCTCGTCTTGTTACTGCAAAGATAAAAGAGTGGATTTCTTTTGTAGATGGAACACCTAGTTTGAGAACACTGTGGCTCACTAAAGAACCAGAGGTTGAAACACTACGGTATAGCACATTTCTGGCATGCTTTCGCCTGCAGGACATGATGAAGGAGCTCCAGTTGCTGGATGCACCTGTTGCAGCCGTCATCTGCCTGCTGACTTACCTCATCCTGCAGGTAAAGGGAATGGTCACTTTGTAACCACTCTGGCAGCTCACACTTGCAGTTGACTTTTCAGCTGCTCTTCACTAAAAATCAGTGCTAGTTTACCTCTTGATCTCTAGCCCAGGCATAGCTGATGAAATTAATAGTACCGTATTACAGTATTTTTAGTTACTCCAGTTTACTCATGCCACCCTGAATGAGAAAATATTATATTTCCTAAATAATACATCTTAATATTTGAACACACCTGGCAAAGACCTTTGGGTATCTTAACCATAAATAACTAACTAAAAATGTAATCTTAGGCTATTCCCCCAACCCTGGCTCCCTCATTGTAAATTGTGGCTGTTTTTCTTGTGTGTCATGATTTTTAAAAAATGAACATCTCTATTAATAGAAGCTGTCTATTCCTGTGGCCACTGTAGGCCTTCTCATTGGCTCCCATCACTTCTTCACACCACCTTCTGTCAGAGCTCTTGGTTCAAAGCCATGATGAGCGGCCACAGCAGTTCTTACTGAAATACTCGCATGCAAATACAAATTCTTATCTGACTTTAATAAGAAGTCCTGTAATTCCCCTATTACTGTAAAATAGTCCCTGCTTTGTTTTTTTTTTTCAATGAAATAAAAACACCTCGATGAGAGGTGTAGGGCTTATATCGGTTTAGTTAGGGCGAAGTCAGTGTAGAAAGAGTGTTCCCCTTGCATTGGCTGTGGGGCTGCCATTCTTGTTAATTTCACCTCTCCTGCAGCCATGAAACTGACAAGAAAGCCGCTCTGACAGCTGAGCAGCTGGACCCCGCTTCCAGCTGTGATCAGCCCTTGTGGCTGCACCCTGCTCTTGGCTGGGAGTGGGGCCAGAAGCCTGGGTGCTTCTCTGCCTGCTCAGGGGGCAGCCTCGTCAATTTCTCAGCCGAGCTGTGAAATTAACAGGGCTGCCCAGTTCAAGGGAGAAATCCTGGTATCTTTCCCAGCTCTGGGGAGAGGAGAAACTATGTGCTGCTTCTTTAACAGTTCCCTGCAGACAGTTGGGACAGTGTTGTCAGTTTCACAGCTGATTTATCTTAGGTAGTCTTAGGCTATGTACACACTACAGACTTGTCCCACAATAACTTTTATTGCGGGACAAGCAAGCGTTATAATTATAACGCTTTATCCCGTCCACACAGCACTCCTTCTAGCGAAAAAATTTTTGCTAGAAGGAGCAGTGCATGGTGGGCCTTATTTTACTAGTGTAGACAAGACCTAAGATACCTCCCCAGTATATGCAACTAATTACTTGGGGTTGAAGGAAGGGTAGAAGAGGGTGAGAGGAGTCTGGGAGTTTAAATTCAAACTTCACGGGATACTAAAAATCACACTCAGGCCTTGTACACGCTACAAAGTTCACGTGGTAAGGCTCCTTACCGCGCGATAACAGTGGGAGCGTACACGCACCAATGCTGCTTGTTGTGGGACAACAGCCCTCTTGCTGCGCAACTTGTAAACCACCCAAATGAGGGTGGTAAGGCTTACCATTGAACAGTTGTTCCGTGGTAGAGCCTGTGTGTACGCTTCTTGCGTTATTGACAGCCTCCGGAAATGTCCCAGAGTGCCAATCTAGGGCACTCTGGGACACGGGAGCTGTCAAATTTGTCAGTTTCACTGCTCTAACAAAGCAGTGAAATTGACAAATAGTGGCTTGAGCCAGATTTTGGCTCAAGCCGGCAACTGGGCCCCGGCTGCCACAAGGGAGCCCCAGTCCAACTGAGCTCCAGGGGCCAGACTGGGGCTCAAGCCGGAAACAGCACGGCTGGCAGTGGCAGTGCATGGTGGGATAGGTGACCACCGTGCACTGCTCCTTCTAGCAAAAATTTTTTTGCTAGGAGTGCTGTGTGGATGGGATAAAGCATTATAATTATAACGCTTGCTTGTCCTGCAATAAAAGTTATTGCGGGACAAGTCTGTAGTGTGTACATGGCCTGAGTAAAAACAGTGGATTTAGGGCTCATTACAACAATTTGTAATCCACCAACCCCCTTTTGTCGTAGGACTGCAGAGGTGTTAACTGCCCACTTCACTTTGAGTTGTCTCTTGCAACATGTATTAAATTTATTATGCTGAACAATCTGTTCCACCTTGTATTTAGCTATTGCACTTACCTTTCCCAAACCTGAACAAGAGTGTTGTGTAAACTTGAAAGCTTGTCTCCTTCACCACCAACAAAAGTTGATCCAATAAAAGATATTACCTCATCCATCTTAACAAAAAAGGATAAAGACTAACACATTTATTTATTGCCTGAGCGAAAATCCCTCTTTGTCAGATGCTTTGAAGATGGGGAATTCATCCACCTTGTCTCTCTAAATCAACTGTACCAATCAATCAGAGTACTATGGCACTTCTAAAGAAGGGAGCTTTATCAAATGAGCTTTCAGTTTCCCATCTTCAAAGCGTCTGATGAAGTGGGATTTTCTCCCACAAAAGTTCATGCGATAAATAAATCTGTTAGTCTTTAAAAGTGCCACGGGACTTTGTTGTTTTTCTGCAGTAGACTAACACGGCTACCTCTTCGGAATATACCAATCAAGAAAGCAAAGTGCACAACTTTTCTCTGTGAGAGCATCAATTAAATATCTCTGAACTGAGAATAAAATGTTAAAAATAAATACAAAGTAAACAAACAAGGAGTCTAGTGGCACTTAGACTAACAAATTTATTTATCGCATGAGCAAATCAACATAGTGTTTACATTCAAACAGTGGAGACATTCAGCTGAGACCAAACATGAGAAGTTTCAGCCCCACAGAAGAATTTTTCAAAAAGTTACAAGTGAGTGAAAATATTAGGACATAATGAAACTCTATATATAACTTGTAGGTTTAGCTTCGTGTTGTACCTATGCTGCAGAAAGAGCTCAATGGGTGTGGGGGGCAATTGCTGGTACAGAGCCATAATCTGCCACACACATGTTCCTTTTGCCTCTATCAGATCCCAGGAACCCAGGGAATCAGACTATCTGCTTCTTCCACAGGAGCAGACCCCACCGCTTCTTCCCCAATAGAAGTATCTGAAAAAACAACTAGATGAGTTTTCTTCCCTTAGTGTCATTTGTGGTGTTCTTCATAAGAGAATGGTTTCTCCCCAGTTTTTAAATTCCGACTATTAAAATATATATATATATAGATAGATATAGATATATAAAAACAGACCTCCCACCCCTTCCCCACAAAACTCCAACAAATTTCCATAATCTGGAAATTTACTTTTGAATTAAGATATTTATTTTTTGAACTATCTTGTCATTTTTACTGACACGCTATTTTTAATAATGTAGCTGATTTTGTGTAACTTTTATTGATGTTCAGTAGAGGATTTGTACTGAAGATAAATCAAAATAGCCATCAACTGTGGCTAATTCAATTAATCTTCATTTTGGGGTCCTTTTTTAGTGTTTTTATACTGTCATGATATTTTATACCTCTGAAATAGAATCATTATTGAAACATTCTTGGTATTTTCATTACTGGTAGTCGTCTTGTTGTTACTAGTTACAAAGCCTTAAAAGAAGAGGGAGAATGTGAAAGTTAGCTTTTTGAGTAAAGTTGATGAGAGTGAAAATAAGAAAAGCAACACATACTGAGTTGTGAAAGTAAGTACTCTATTCTCTTTATCTAAATCCTTAGTTGCAGGAATGTCAGTCCTTCACAACTGCCCTACATATGCGTTTATTCAATGATAAAGATCAATTCGTAGAAAGGTTTTTTTCTTTCTGTAACCCATTGCTCAGATTTTTTTTTTTTTTTTTTTTAATCTCTGTTTCAGGTAGACAGTCTCTCTCTGGAGGACTTGAATGCGTTTCTGGCTCACACTCTGTGCCTTCAGGGGAAATCAGCTGCTCAGCTAGCAGGTTTGCAGGTACAGACATGACTGATCAGCTAACATAAGCCTGATAACTAGAGTAAACAAAAGTGTGGCTTTCTTTTTGAGCATTTTTCTCCATACTACAATTATTCAAGGATTAGGACTTGAACATCAGGGTAACGTTTAGGGGCGTTTTATTTTCTATAATTTATCTAGTTTCACGTTTGTTCATTATTGACACAGTCTTAAATGTAAAAGGGGGTGTGTGTTAGTGATTAGAAACTAGGACTGAGCATCTGACAATCTAGATTTTGTTCCTCCCTTTGCCACTGATTTGCCATGTGACCTTAGGCAAGTGACTTTTAACCCCTTTTAGTTAACCTGTTATTTCTAATACATATTTGTTTCACATGGATGTTGCTAGAGTACAGTAATTAAATAACTTTGGTAAAACAGCTTGTTGGATAAAAGGTACTAGATAAGTGTCAAGGATCATCATAGCCAGTGCTGAAATTAATATTGGATTGTTTCCATAATATTTCCACTTTTCCAGTTACATTTAGCTTCCTCCAAAACGTTTCTTTTAGAAGAAATTTTTCCATGCCTGGTCTCAACATAAAGATGAGTTTGGCTCTTATTCTACTGTTGACTTGTTCAGGAGCAGGTGTGAACACATGCAGTCAATTGCAAGATTAGGGGCCTTTGTATGGAATTTTTTAGAAAATCAGCTGAGTTTTTATGTGAGATACTTGAGATGAAAATAAAGTCACTCCTCCCGCATGTTCCAGTCAGAAATAGGAACATTTGTTTTGTATATCTTGAATTGTGGGTGGAAACATCAGCTATTTCAGATAGTGTGAGACGAACTTGTTTCATCCCACATGCAGGAGAAAATTAGTACATGAGCCTATGGGGCCTCTGGAGTGCTGCAGACCGTGGCCTCTGGCCTGCAGCTCCCTCTTCCCCCGCAGCCCAGCAGCAGTGCCGGCCTGTGTCTCCCTCCCACCCCCGCCACTTCCAGGCCCTCTACAGCAGCACCAGTCAAGGCCCCAAAGCCCCTGCCCCACTCCCCAGCACTGGTTGGGCCAGATGACCCGTCCCCGAGGCAGGGGCCACCACAGTGGGGGGGAGGAGGCACAAGGGTGGGCATCCCTCCCCTCCTCAAGGCCTTTATCCGGCCCTGCCCACATACCATGTTATCTAGAGGAAACATTTGAATACACACTCTTGATTAACAAGAGTCTTGTCTTTCTGAGCACTACAACACACTAGAGAATATAAATTGTATGAAAGACACAGTTCAAAATAAAGCTTTGTTACGCCATTCGTATTAAAGTGCTAGCCTTCTTGTAAAGACTCACATGCTGGTCTACATTTTCCAGTGTTGTGAAAACTCATTTGCGATCCAAAAAGGACCATGTCCAAGATGTCGCGGAATCCTTTAGGGTTTAGTTTTGTTTTGTGGTTTGTGGACAAGACCTTTACTATAATTAGAAAGAACAAAGAAAGTAGTTTACAGTACTTGTTTGACTTTATTAGTTAAAATTTGGAAAAGAGAATGAAAGTCCGAGATAAGTAACAGTGAAAATACGTTCTGCAATGATGGATGTTTTATGGAATCAGCCTGAGATGGGAAGTGTGTGCATAAGGAATGGTTAACAAATTAGATGAAGTACAGGGCTCAACTTGTGGTTTATTATTTATCTGTGTGTTAGCAAGGCGACAGCGATTCCTTTAGTGAACTGAGTGGTCAGTGTATGAATTCTCAGATACCTTTCTCAACTGTGCCATGGTTTGCCTGTTCCATTTTTGTATCGTATCAACATAAGATGCTTGTCTTTACTTTCAAGGCCCTTCATAGCCTGTCCCCACTCTGTAAGCTCTTATTTAGTATTGAAAGCTGAACCCTTGCTTCCAGTTGGCCGGTGATGCCAGTTTCCATTTCCCTCTTGTTAGATTTTCAAATATGGACCTTTGTGCTATCTCCTCTGCTGCCCCAGTGCCCCTCAGGCTTGGGATGATATTCCCTATAAACATTTGCAAAGCCACTTCATTGCTCTCCTTCACATCCCTCCTTTAAACTCCTCTTTGCAGTGATGCCTTCAAAAAATTGATGGCAATTAGACTGCTGGTGTATTAAGACCACAGCTTATCTTGTGGACCAATATTATCTCATTGTTTTCTTGTGCTCTTGTCCCCTGTCAATCTCTCTATCCATCTGTTCTCTCTCATGATATACTTAAATTGTGCGCTCTGTGGTGCAGGGACCACCCTTTTATTCTGTGCTTGTACTGTCCCTTGCACAATGAGGTCCATGATAGGGAGTCATAGGCCCTATGGCAGGGGTTCTCAACCCCTGGCCCGTGGACAAAAAGTGGCCTGCGGGGCTTTTTGAAGTGGCCCGCGCCCCACTGGTTGGGAGCCAAGCTGTAGCCGCTCACTCCTGGCTCGTGGCTTGGAGCCAGACTGCAGCTGCCCGCCTCCCTCCCCCGGATGGTCAGCAGAGGCAGGGCCCTCTAGCAAGGAGGGACGGAGGCGCCCACCAGCCAGGAGGAGCCAGGAGCAGAGCTGGGAGAGAGCCGGGCTGGGCCGGGGCCATGGCCAAGTGGGCACTGCCCAGGTAAGGGCCAGTGGAGATGCCCTGTCCCACTCCCTGAGTGGAGCAAGACACTCTGGAGGGAGGGAGCTGGCTCGGAGCCGGCCCGTGGAGAGCGCTATGCTGGGGCCTGTTCAGGCTGAGTGGGGCCCGGTGCTGCCCCCACATACCCGCAGGTGCGAAGTGGAGGGGATCACATCCACCCGGGGCCAGGAGGTTCCGGGTGTTTATGGGCATGCAGCCCTTTAAAAAACAAACAAAAAAACCCTTTAAAAGACTTTTTGAAATGTTTAAAAAACCTTTTTGGCTCAAGAGCCAAAAATATAATTTTTTACAAATCTGAAGGGCTACCAGTCTATTAAATAAATACATTAATTTACAATTAATTAATTAATTAATTATAATTAAAACTTAATTTGAATTGAATTAATTAAATTTTAGTTAATTAGACTGGTGGCCCTTCAGGGTTGTAAAAATTATATTTGTGGCCCTTGAGCCAAAAAGGTTGGGAACCACTGCCCTATGGTAATACAAGTAGTAAATGATGATTTTGCAAAAGTCATTTAATTTCTCCATGTCTCAGTTTCCCCATCTGCAAAATGATTGCCACAATATTTGTTAAACTCACGTGGGTATTATTAGGTTTAGTTCATAAATGTTTGTGAAATGCTTTGAGATCACTGGGTAAAGGCATATAGAAGTGCAAAACATCATTACCGTATTTCCCCAACGATAAGCCGCCCCACATTATAGGCCGCCCCATTCTATAAGCCGCAGAAAATGCTCATTTAAGTTTTAGAACTCTAAGATAAGCCGCCCCATGTTATTAGCCGCGGCGTTACTGGAATTTACCACTCTCAAGCAGTGCTTTTTTTCTGCCGGAACGC
>ML685836.1:3134335-3153461 GCA_007922175.1 Pelusios castaneus
TGCTCAGGGCGGGAGATTTAAATCTCCCCAGCCCGGCCCAGCCTGCACAGCTGGGAGGGAGCAGCGGGGACCGAACGCGGCCCCGGCAGGGCAGATAGACCCCGGCAACGGAGCCTGATCCTGGCCCCGTGCCGGGAGGCCGACGCTGTCGGCAGAGCGGGGCGGGGTCGGCTCTGGGCCAGGAAGTCGAGGTGGCCGGTGGGTGGGAGAAGGAAAAAAAGGTGCCGGAACGCCGTTCCGGTGCGTTCCGGCAGAAAAAAAGCACTGGATAGGCCGCCCCATTTAAGGAAGCCGCACCCAATACGCAGTTTGTAAAATCGATGTATAAGCCGCGGCCTATCGTTGGGGAAATACGGTAATAGTTACTGTATATTTATAGCAAAAAAATTTGCTAAATAACTGAGTTTTGGTGACTCTAGTGATTGGGGAGCTGTTAAGAATCAAATCAATAACAATCATGGAACCTGTAATTTGGATTCACTATGATTTTCTTTATAAAAACAAATACTTTTTAAAAAACCCTTTTTCCTTTCTCATACCTTTGAATCAACATTTATTTTTTAAAAAAATTATCAGAAGTTACATTTAATATATTGTCATGGAGTAACATGAATTATGTCTCTTTCACATGTGACATACAAGGTGGGTGAGGTATTATCTTTTATTGGATCACCTTCTGTTTGCGAAAGAGCTATGCTTCCAAGCTATGCCCAGCTATTTTTCAGTTCTCTTTCATATGTGATAATGTACAAATGGTCTTTAAAGCTAATTACAAAGCATTTCAAAGGGGCTTGGTGTTGTAACATGCCCTGTGGCACAGTGTGTGTGTGTTTTAGTTATTTACTAATCACTTCGGAGTTTGGGTTTTATTTAGTGGTAAATCAGGTGTGTCTTGGATCTCCCTATTTGAGGTTTGATTTGAATACAGATAAAATGCAAGGGGAGGAGGCATGGGAGTGGTGGAGTCTTATTCCGGGTCCTGACAATCTGTTCACATACCTGTGGAATGCTTTTTTACTTTGATCAGGCCATGGCTCACTTTTGAAAACTCCTTCTCTTGATAACAAAGTAAATGAGCCCCTTGTATATAGTGTGCCTTGTGTCATTACTCATCATGGTTCAGTGTGGTGCATTTGAGTTTCAGAAAGGCTGTATTTGCCCTGTATCTTGTCCTTACCTGTCTTCTCCTCACAGCCCAAATCCAAACGTTTAAAACTGTATTTCTGCTGAATTCATCAAGGAATTGTTGTATTGTGGAGTAAACATCAAAACTGCATAATATAGGAAAGATACATTGAGCTGTAGGCATTGTGCCCCATAGCAAAATCTCAAGTTACTCAAGACCTTGTCTACACTTAAAAAAATAAGTCAGCCTCAGGTCGATTTACAGCCACCACTCCACACTGTCCTCTTTAGGTTGGTGGAGTGCATCCTCACAAGGACCACTTCCACCAATCTATGGGGCAGAGTGGGGAGCTGAGAGTTTAGAGCCCTGGAAAAACCATCTTCTTTGCAGGCTGGTTAGTTCTCTCTTCAATGACTCCATCAGGGCTAATAATTTCATGGGCTGCCCATGGGGCTCTGTGTCTAACTTCAGTGTGCCCTCTAGGTGTCCATTGCCTTTAGAGGTCCATATATTCTGTTAAAATACTAGACAGAGCTCAGAGTGACTGTTCTTCTTTCTCTGTTCTGTTGAGGGTATTATGGTAGGGTACTGGGATCAGATCCATGGCCTGCATTGCTGTGTTGCAGTGGGTAGTTCTAGTGTGTCAATTAATACAAGCTTCAAGCAATGACATCTCATGTTGTAGGTTTCTTATTGATAATCTGCATTTGCCTACTGGCTTCAGGATGGTTTTATGATACACCAGCATCTTTTGCTCCTGTTTCTCCAGTCAGGTATTGCTGCTTATCAGTGTTAACATTACATTGCAGCTGCTTCCACAATTCAGCAGGAATTAAATTAGTCATTTATCTAACAGCATGGATGCAAACATAGCAGTTGACTGTCTGGCAGCCTTCTGTGTGTTCTTAATTACCACATGTAATACTGCTTTTTCATCCTGGGATGGCTGCAGCACTGGAACATAAAATGGTTCTCCTTCGAGTAGTGTCCCTTTGGGTGCTCCACTCTGTCTCTTAGTGTGTCCTCTCATTACAGCTTGGAGATCTTGCAAGCAGTGCTTGTCAGGGCTGTCTTGCAGCAATATTTTGGCACCTTTTGTAATGCGCGCAGCTCAACTCCCCCCCTTAGTTCCTTCTCAATTGTCCGCAGTTACGGACGGAGCTTCACTTCTCTCCTGCTCGTTACTTTAACTAACTCTAGATAGCCTAATTTTCCTTTATTTTCTTTTTCTTTATCCTCTCTTCTGCAATTTATTTTCATTTTTCCCCTTAAAAAAATTATTACTACTACTTTATTTTTCCTTCCCACAAATAATGCCAGGCTCCCATGGCTTTAAAAGATACGAGTCCTGTCAGGACATCATGCCAGCGTCCAATGAACATGCCTGTATAAAATGTCTGGCTGAAGGACACATGTCACAAAACTGTTCTCACTGTAAGAATATGTGCTCTCGAGCAAGACATGACAGAGACCTGTGTCTAAAATTCTCCTAATGGAGAAATCTCTTCTGCAGGCATCCGACCCTGGTCAACAAAGATCTGCCTCTCTCGACTCTCAATCCTCAAAGAGGCATGCTTCTCCACTTCACTCAATTGGGAAGAAGAGAAAAACACCAATTTCTTCTCTCAGAATTTCATGTACCAAAGAGGCATTTGGTTCCTCAGGTACACCAAGCGCCAGGCTTCACAAGTGCTCTCTAATGACACTGCCTGGGCATGGACATAAGGCTAACCACTCCAAGCCTTCGTCCATTAAACCTCTAAAAATGGCTGTACCTATGGCTTTGATGCAGCCATCAGTACCGACAGTGCCTCCGGCACCTAGAGAGCAAACCTTGGCTGTAGCACTGTCGGAAATTGCAACCGGGCCCTCAGCACCATCTACCACCTCAGCACCATTGGGTGCCATGGCACTGTCAACCGAGCTTGCAGTCCCTTTGGCACTGGAGCTGCTCCCTTACATGGCACTGACACAAAAACTACCAGGGATGGCATTGAGGAAGCATACCAAGAAAAGGAACCACCATGGCACCAATGTGGAGGAAGACCCATCTCCTCCAGCTCTCCTTCCCTCAGATCCAATTCCTCTCCCAGTGAAATCTCACCTCAAGGCACTGCCTCTCCCATACCCCAAACGAGGAAGCGGTCTTCTCACTACAGCCTCATTCCCTTTGCAAAGCCAGGCACAGAGTGGGATCTCGCCAGGAATTACCACCATAGCCATGGTATGGTTCTCCCGGCACAAACCACATGCCTCTTACCATCCACACAGGCATAAATGGGAGACCTGGTCACTGTACTCAACACAACGCAGCGGACTGTCCACATCCAGAGTTCACAGCTCCCATGCAAGAGTTCTCGCCAATCAGATGGAACTGCATGCTTCAGGGGCTGACAAGCAGACAGAACTCCCAGGCTCTCTCTCGCCACCTCACAGTTCTTCATTCTCTCCAGAGGAAGCCATTATCCCATCTTTGCCAACCACCGTGGAGGACTTGAAACAGTTCTAGGAGCTCTTCAAAAGAGTGGCAGACTCCTTGGAAATTCCTCTACAGGAGGTGGCTGAGTCCCAACACAAATTACTGTGCATTCCCCAGACTTCATCCTCATCCAAAATCACTCTCCTCATGAACGAAGCTTTGCTGGAACTTGCAGAATCCATTTGGCAAATCCCAGCCACTATTCCACCAACGTGTAGGAGAACAGACAAAAAAATATTACATACTTGCCAAGGACTCTGAATACCTATTTTCACAGCTTCCCCCAATTCATTGGTGGTAGACGCCATAAACCATAGACATAAACAGATATATAATAGATCAGTTTCTCAAGATAAAGAGGACAAGAAAATCGACCTACTAGGCAGAAAGATTTATACATCTTCCACCTTACAGCTGGGAGTGGCCAACTATTCTACATTACTAGCAAATTATGACAACTACTTAAAAATAGCTGACTTTATTGATCAAATCCCAGACAACAGAAAATAACAGTTTTTAGCAATGATTCATGAAGGTCATCTCATCTCAAGGACTGCTTTTCAGGTGGCACTGGATGTCGTTGACACTGCTGCCCACACCGTTGCCACCGGAGTGCTGATGAAGCAATCTTCATAGCTTCACTCAGCAGACCTCCTGAAGCAGCTCCAAACAGCTATCGAAAACCTGCCATTCGATAAGAAAAAGTTCTCAGAGAAAAACGACGACATGAGGCACACATCTAAAGATTTCAGAGCAACGTCACGCTCTTTTGGTACATACACACCCAACATCAGAAGAAGGCAATATACATACCAATCCTATAACTCTAGGTACCAATTTCAACAACCTTACAGGTCCAACAAGAGATGACAGGACCATCTGCGTGGTAGGCAACAACCCTATTGTCGGAGACAATCAAACCCACCAGCCTTCGACTTTCCAAGTCCCCCCACCCAAACCACAATTCTGAGGGTGTGGTCAAAGGACTGCACGACCTCATCATGATTCCAGCGAATCAAACCTCCTGCATGTACCTGAACAGACTGTGTCCTTTTTACAATCAATGGACACATTACATCAGACAAATGGGTCTTAGAGAGCATCAAAGTCGGTTATACTATCCCCTTTGTAGCAAAACCTATATACCAATACCCTTCCCCATTCCTTTTCAGGCAGGGCTGTCCCTTGGGGGGAGCGGGGTGCAGGGCCGATGACCTAGGCAGGGCCCCCGCCCCCCATGCTGGAGGGGAACGTGGTGGCCGGACCAAGCTGCTCTGCCCCCCAGGGACCCCAGTCGCTCCCTGGGGAATGGGAGCCAGCTCCGACCAGGAACATGAGGCCGCCCGCCCGCAGGAGCCAGCCCCGAAGCCACCCGCTGGCTGGGAGCTAGCTCTGGCCCTGGCCAGGAACCAGAGGCTGCCCGCCAGCTGGGAGCTGGTCCCGGCTGGGAACCAGAAATCACCCGTCGGCGGGGAGCTGGTCCCGGCCCTGAGGCTGCCCACCGGCGGCAGGGAGCCAGCTGCAGTGGCCAAGGCCACGCCGCTGTCGGGGGCCAGCCCTGCCCGTGGCCAGGGACTAACCAACACGTGAGAGACCCACTGAGCCCTGGGGGCGGGGAGGTCCGGCCCAGAGGTCAGGCTGAAGGCAGCGGGAAGCAGGGCTAAGTGTGGCCACGGGGGGGAGAGGCCTCAGCGCGGGCCCCGCACTGCCCCACTGGGAGCGGGACAGTGCGGGACCCACATAACCATGGGGCCCAGGGCGATCACCCCGTTCGCCCCCTCCAAGGACGGCCCTGTTTTCAGGGACCCAACTCACAAACACCACATCTGGAAATGCAGTGCCTTTTGAATATTGGAACCATAGAACGAGTTCCCAACAAATATATGGAAAAAAGATTTTATTTCCCTTATTTTCTGACACAAAGAAAATCAGGTGGATGGAGACTGATACTAGATCTCCAAAAGTTGAACAAACATATAAAACCACAAAAATTCAGGATGGTCACTCTTTCTACAATTATCCCAGCTCTGGAACCGATGACTGGTATGCAGCCCTTGACATCCAGGACACACATTTCCATATTTCACCCCACAAAAAGGAAATTTCTCAAATTTGCTATCGGCCAAGACCATTATCAACATACCATACTATCATTCGGGCTCTCTATCGCCCTGAGAGTCTTTTTGAAAGTTCTGGCAGTCATCGCAGGACACCTGCACAAGGAAGGTATCATGGTCTTCCCATATCTGGATGACTGCCTATTGAAGTCATGGAACCAAACACAAGCTGCAGACCACCTAACGTGCACAATGGCCTTATTCCACCAATTCAGGCTCCTCAGAAACACACCCCGGTCAACTCTACAACTTACCCAAACACTGGAATTCATAGGGGCACACCTAGACCCTCAGACAGCAAGGGCTTACCTCCCCCAGTAAAGATTCAACACAATAATACAGCTTATACATTCAGTACATATGTCTCCAACCACAAACGCACTTACCTGCTGCCAAGTACTGGGCCACATGGCCTCAACCACCTTCCTGGTGAGACACGCCAAACTTGACGTGTCCACTATTACTCTGGTTCCCCAGGGTATACAAACCAAACAAACATTCAATCAATCCACAAAACTGTCATGTTGCCACTGGACATAAAGGGCTCATTATTATGGTGGTCAACTCCACAAAATCTCTTATTGGACATGCCATTCTTTTCAGATACCCCTGCTGTTATGATGACAGTCGATACATCCCTTATGGGCTGGGGTGCTCACCTCGAAAACCTTACTGCTGCGGGTTGCTGGTCTCCACAGGAGTTAAATATCCACATCAACATTCTGGAATTGCGCTCTGTCCCCAATGCCTGCTACCATTTCCACCAACGCATACCCCACAAGCATATCAGAATCATGACAGACAACATAGCCTTCATGTTTTATATCAACTGGCAAGGCAGAGCCAGATCCAATTCGCTTTGCATCAAAGCTATAAAACTTTGGAACTGGTGCATAAGACATGACATCAGGATCTCCGCAGCATACTTCCTGGGCATCCACAATACCCTAGCCTAGCTGACCTTTTAAACAGATCCTTTACCAGGTCCACAGTCCTAAAACACACATTTCAGCAAAGGGGCTACCAAATAATAGAACTCTTTGCCACCCAGGAGAATCGCAAATGTCCATTCCTCTGTTCAAGGGCAGGCACAGGGAAAGGATTTCTGGGTGACACCTTCCTGTGCCCTTGGAATCAAACTATAATGTACACTTTTCCACCTATACCGTTGATCCACAGAACCTTAATAAAAATCTGGACAGACACAATGAAGGTAAAGTCCAGACATCTGTGCTTCACCCTCCTATTGAAAATGTCCATCAGAGAACCAATTACCCTATCTCCAACCTCAGAACAAGGGACGAACCATACCTCATAACCTCAAAGCACTACACCTAACATCCTGGTTTCTCCATGGTTCAAAAGGCAGGGCCTTCCCTGGGGGGGGGAGGGCCCACGGCCAATCGGCCTGTGTAAGGCTCCCTCCTCCCTCCCCGCGCTGGGGGTGGTGGTGGTGGGGGCCAGCCCAGAGGCCAGGCTCCACTTCCCCACCCCACCCCTAGACCGGCCCGCTCCGCCCCCTGGGGCAGGCAGTGGGTGGGGGGCAGCATGCAGCCCCATGCTGATGTATCTGCAGCACGGGGCCTGCGGAACTGTGGGTCCTGGGACGGTCACCTCACTCCCCCCTCCCCCCTCCACCTTTTACTTAGAAAGAACAAAATCATTCAGATCAACTGATAAACTTTTTGTCTCAATAGTGGACAGATGCAAGGGTAATGCCACCTCTACCCAAAGGTGATCCAAACTAATATCAGCTACATTTATTAACGCTTCAAACTACTTCTCCTCCAGGATGCATTCGCTCTCACTCTGACAGCTATTGCTACCTCCACTGCCTTTCTCAGTAACATACCCTACACAAGATCTGTAAGGCAACTATATGGTCCTCGTCCCATTCCTTCATTAAATATTATGCACTAGACCGAACAACTAGATCAGATGTAGGACAACAGAGTCTTGTGGCACTTTTAAAGACTAACAGATTTATTAATTGCATGAGCTTTCCCTCCTATCTGTTAAGAACGTGAATCACCCGGAGTGGAGCACCCACAAGGACACTACTTGAAGGAGAAAGGAAGGTTACTCACCATGTGCAGTAACTGGAGTTCTTCGAGATGTGTGTCCCTGTGGGTGCTCCACTACCCACCCTCCTCCCCTCTCTACTTTGGAGTCTCTTTTACATGTTCCCAGTTAGAGAAGGAACTGAGGCGGGTGGAGCCACGCGCTACCAAAGGCACCAAAACACCACCACGAGACTGCCGTGTCGTGCGCACGGCCCCGACAAGCGCTGCTTGCAAGATCTCCGAGCTGTAACGTAAGGACGTGCTAAGACCCAGAATGGATACCCATGGGAGGATACATCTCCAAGAACTCCAGTTACTGCACATAGTGAGTAACCTTCCTTTCTGTTTCCTACACCCCTTGCTCCATTTTTCATAGACTAGGCATCTTTTTGCCTTTTGTGTGGCTTTCCCCAGTATATAAACTGAACATGACTGCACACTCTGTGTCCATCCTGCTATTTCTGTTTCTTTAGCGTGATCCCATGCGCTTGTTCTGCACAAGTGGCTGTTATCGTTTAGATTATTTCCTTGGACAGTTCATCTGCCCTTGCTGTTTGGAGGCTTTTCTCTCAGGTTAGATCTGTTTCTTTCAAGTGCTCCTGTAAGCTAGAATCATGTCTGTCCCACAAATAATTCTATCTTTAAAGAATGCTTAATATCTCCAAACTTACATGTGGAGTCCAGAGTTCTCAGCTCTGTATGGAAGTGTCTTTTCCCTCTCCTGCTTCTGGGTTTTGAGTATAAACCTCCCCCTCTTCAGCCCCAAGTACCTCTTTCCAGTCTCTTTCTGTCTCGTGTCACATTATTGATCAAACACCTTTATCAGCTGTTCCAATGTTTTAGGCATTATCCACAGCAGCAGTCTCACTCATTTCCCACCCCTTTGTCCCCTATAAAAGCTTTATTTTCATTTTCCTCCAACATGGCCAATTCTGTGTACAGACACGGTTCTTGCTTCTATGCTTTTGCAAGATATTTTGTGTGAAAGTCCAGCATTAATAGCGATCTGAGTCTGTCTGTGCTGTCTGTTTTCTCTGTTTCTACATGCTGTTTTGTTTGCCTGTGAATCGCGCTCTTCCTTTCTGTGGTTCTGATCATTGCCACCATATTGGCTATTTATCAAGAAACCACTTAGGGAGATGCTGCAATTGGAATTAGCGTTCTAGCCACGTGCATACAGACTGACATCCTGGTGCCTCCTCCAAACCAAGTTATTCTATCCTGCAATCCGTGCTCTACCCTATAACTTACATGCAGCTTGCTGCCGGAGCCACCAGTTTCTTGGGCAGAGCTTATATTGAACTTGAACATGTCAAGTAATGGACCCATCCCCCCACAGACATGACACACTTTGCTAAATAAAGGAGAAGCTAAAGGGTGAAGTAATAAATGCTTAATGTTCTTAAATGTTCTTTCAGTCCCTCACTCCCACTTGTGATTTTTCATCCATTCCTGTTTTCTGCATTCACTTTTCCTTCTCATTACCTATTTCCCTTTCACCTCACTTGTTCTTTCATGCACTCAACTCCTTCTCTTCATTCTCATTCTTCTCATTCACACGTTCTCCTCATTTCATCTCACTCGACTCTCATCTGCATTCTTTCTTTCTCCTGCTCACTCCATTCCATCACTGTCATTCACTTTCCATGCACATACGTTGGTGCCTTCCACCCGCATTCACTTCACTGCCACTTTTCAATCACACTCTCAGGCCATGTACACACGATCACTTTATCGCGCATTAACAGTCACTACCACGCGATAACAACAACAGTGTACACACGTGCAATAGGGCTGTTGCGCGTCAACAGCCCTATTGGAGCGCAATAGAAAAACCACCTCGACGAGGGTGGTAGCAGTTAACGCGGAACAGCTGTTGCGCCTTTCGACTTGGGTGTACGCTTACTGCGCAATGATTGGCCTCCGGAAGTGTCCCAGCATTCCAAAGTCGTCCTCTCTGGTCTTCCCCCCACCCGCTCTGTGGCTGTGACGAAACAGTCCCCGCCCTGTTTCGATTCCCGAGATTTTTGAATTTTTCCTCTGTTTCACTTCCTGTTCTCTTCCTTGTGGAGTGGAGTGCAGCTCCGAGCTTCAGTAGCAATGGCGGCCCATCACGGAAGATGCACACCCATTTGGAGCACGGCAGAGGTGCTGGACCTGATCAGCATCTGGGGAGAGTCTGCTGTGTAGGCGCAGCTACGCGGCAGCAGGTGGAATTTCGATACATATGGCATAATTTCTCGGGCCATGTCCAAGAGAGGTCATGAGAGAGACACTGTGCAGTGCAGATCAAAGGTGAAGGAGCTAAGAATAACCTATCACCGAGTGAAGGAGGCAAACCGCCGTTCGGGATCAGCGCCTGCTACATGCAGGTACTATAACGAGATTGAAGCCATCCTCAGTCGGGACCTCACAATCACTGCAAAGAGTCCTGTGGACACATCGGCCCCCCTCATCCACTGAATGCCAGAGCCGAGCAGGATGAGGACGTGATCGATGAGGAGGAGGAGGAGATGGAGGATGACCTGGAGGAGAGCGCAACAGCGTGTAGCCAGGAGCTCTTCTGCACCCCTGCTGAGACGTCCACCGAAGACATGAATTGCAGCGTGTCCTCTGAGGCGGCAGAGGGGGGTTCAGGTAAGTTTCTCTTCCATGCAGCTATGGCTCCTGCTAAAAAATCATTGTCCGGGGCGGGGGTGTTTGCTATCTCGGTCCCCGCTGTGCACGCTCTTTACTCTGCATTCATTAGAAGTGCATCAACACAAGCAGTGATTGTCAAAAAATCATCTGTATTTAGGTCACTAAAGGTTTCCTCAATGTACCTCCAGAGCCTCCTACTCAGGTTAGATGGGAGAGCGTATGTGTCTACACTCCCGTATAAGGATACTTGGCCTCGCCAGCTGCAAAGCACGGCACTGGGAACCATGGCAGCACACAATGCAGCAGCATACGGTCGTGGCTTGCATCCGGTGGCATGTAGGATATGTATTCTAGCTGGCAGGGGCACTCTGAGGAGAGAGATATTGGGTTCCATCTGTGTGCCCTGTGCAGAATGTTAGCCCCCACTAAGGTTTCTATTAGGATGTACCTTGTCCGCTTCAGCAAAGCATAGGATGTTGACTGCCCTGCACCTTCCAGTGGAATGTGCTACTGGAAGATTACATTGGTTATCTATGCTATGTGTTAACAACAGCTTTATTATTTTTTTTTTTATTAGATTCGACCTTCACAAGGCCGGTGTCTACCCCAGCTGACCGCATGAGAAACATTCGGCGGCATGCTCGAAGAAACAGGGAGGATATGTTTCAGGAACTGATTAAAACAATAGAGGCATCTGCGAGGGAGAATCGAGCCTAGAAAGAGGAATCCCAACAGAGGAGGCAGAAACACAGGGACGACCTGATAAGCATCATGAAGGAGCAAACAGAACTGCTCAAGAACATGATTGCTTTGCAGACCCAGGCGATTAATGTACGGGCTCCACTCCATACAGTTCAGCCGTGTCTGCCTCCCACACCCCGTAGTCCTTCAAAGCGTTTCTTTGAAGGCCACTCGTACCCCTGGTATACTGCAACATCCAGTCCCTCACAGAGCTGCTTTTTAGAGACCCGCAGCTACACCCACCTGTAACACCTCCCCTCCCCCTTTCATCTTTTAATAAAAACAGTAACAAAAAATTTGAAGAGTGGCTTTATTTCTACACAGTGAAAATCTCATAAGGTGCACTTGATGCGTCCTTGAAGTGAACTATGGGAGGGCATCATTGAAATGGTCCCTGAGTGCCTCCCTTATGCGATCAGCTCCTCATTGGGCCCCCCTAATACTCCTAGTGGCTGGCTGTTTGTATGCTTCCTCGAGGCGCTGTGCCTCCATAGCTCATCCCGGGGAAAACTTTTCTCCCCTACTTTCACAAATGTTATGAAGGACACGGCACGCCGCAATCACAGCAGGGATGTTGTCCTCGTCCAAGTCCAGCCTCCCATACAAACAGCGCCAGTGCCCTTTTAAACGGCCGAAGGCACACTCTACAGTCATTCTGCAGCGGCTCAATCTGTAAATGAACTGCTTCTTGCTGCGATCTAGGTTCCCGGTGTACGGCTTCATGAGCCATGGCATCAGTGGATATGCTGGGTCTCCAAGGATGACTATGGGCATCTCCACATCCCGCACAGTATTTTTTTGATCTGGGAAGAAGGTACCCCCTTGCAGCTTCCGGTACAGACCAGTGTTCCTGAAAATGTGGGCATCATGCACCTTTCCCGACCACCCAGCATTGATGTCTGTAAAACGCCCCTTGTGATCCACGAGTGCTTGCAGCCCCATGGAGAAGTAGCCCTTCCTGTTGATGTACTCGGTCGCGAGATGGTCTGGAGCCAAAATCGGGATATGTGTGCCCTCTATGGCTCCCCCGCAGTTAGGGAATCCCATGGCAGCAAAGCCGTCCACAATCTCACAAACATTGCCCAATGTCACCGTCCTCCGTAGCAGAACGCGATTGATGGCTCGGCACACTTGTGAGAGGGCCGGTAGCAGTCAGGAGTCGCCATCTTCCAGACCGCTATCGCAACACGCTTCTCCACGGTTAGGGCGGACCTCATGTTGGTGTCTTTACGTCGCAGGGCAGGGGCCAACTCTGAACACAGTTCCAAAAAGGTTGCTTTCCACATTCGGAAGTTCTGTACCCACTGCTCGTCATCCCACAGCTGCGTAACAATGCGATCCCATCACTCGATGCTCGTCTCTCGCGACCAGAAAACGGCGTTTCACTGTGTGCAGATGATCGGTGAAGGAGCAGAGCAATTCGGTGCTGTTGCTCTGCAGGGCATCGATCAGCCCCTGCTCCTCAGCGTCCTCATCTGATTCGGAGCTCATTGCGTACTGAGCAACCAGCCTAGATGTATTTAGAATGCTGAAGGTGACAGTGGAGATCAGAGCAGGATCCATGCTGTCGCAGTTGTGATTGCTCGCAAGTAGTGCGGCACTGCACTGTTGAAAATAGGCGCTAGTTGCTATTGGCAACAAGGAAGACGCAAGGGGAACACAGTGCACCACGGGAAACTGAGAGTTTACCCATGGTGCTTTGCGTTCCTTTCCTTCATCCCTGGATTCCAAGCGCAGATTGAGGGAAAATTGAACTGTGGGATAGGTGCCCAGAATTCATTGTGCTACACCGCGATATTGCTTAGAATTCTGTTGCGTTACAAGGAGCGACGTGTGTACGCGCTCTCCCGCAATAAAGGTCACGTGTTTTTTATAGCGCAATTGCCATGTTGCGCTTTAATCTGATCGTGTGTACATAGCCTTAGTCCTGCCACCCTTTTTCTTTTAATACTATCCCCCTTCACCAATGATAATTCTCTCCGTTAGTCACAGGCCTCTGCCAGAGAAACCCCTTATGTTATGCATGGTTGTATTGCATTTTAATGGATGAATATGTCTTGGTCTTTGTATGCTTCAGTGTCAGGACTCGTAGTCTTGTTATTTTTAAATCTTCCATTGAAAATGCTCATGAAATAACATTCTTTTTCATTCCGGTGAACCACAGCTATACGTACTGAAGTGTATAAAGTATATTAATGAGAGCAGAAATGCCACTATCCACCATAATTAAGTGGTACTTCTGACAAAGTTATAATCTATGGGTTGACATGTCAGAGAGGAAAGGTAGTCTTACAATTAAGGCACTGAACTGAGACTCAGAAGATCTGGGTTTGGTTTCTGGCTGCCACAAATTTCCTGTGTGCACTTAGGAATATCACTTAATCTTCCTGTGCCTCAATTTTTTGTCTGTAAAATGAGGCTACAAATACAAAGTGGTGTGAAGATAAACTCATTAATGTTTGTGAATTGCTCAAATGCTGTGATGATGGGGGCCATGTTAGAACCTAGTTATATAGAGTAACTTATAATTACTTTTAGAGTATTCATAATTGTCTGTAACATAAGCGTTCTGGGAATTGTAGTTCGTTACTTTCATCTTAAAGCACTTTACTGTGAGAGTAACTGCAGTTGCTTTTCTAGTCTGTTAATTTCATAGTTTTGATAAATTTTAATGTAGCTCTTGCACTAATAAATGTCAGTTTAAAATGTTTTATAAATTCAGATCAGGTGGTGGCTTCAAAAGCAATGAATACACCACACTGTCTAACATGGAAGTAATGTGAATTTACAGTTTTGATAACAGGATTCACCACAGGAGCAGAGCTCAAATGGTTTATCATAGTGACATCACTTCAGTGGAAAAGCAAAAGTTAAATGAAGAACACAGTGATGATCCTTCAAAGAAGTGAAACAAAACTTTTCCCTCAGCTCATAGGAAATTTCATGAGAATGCTATAGAATCATTTAGTATGTCAAAGATTTATATTTTAAATGCCAATAATCTTAATATAAAATCTTGTGACTAATTACATGTATTTAATTTATTAAAATGATTTACTTGGGAATTAGTTTATGAGCAATCTGGATCCTCTGAACTGACAACAGCATTTGGCCCCATTCTGAAGGCCATGCAACAATCTCAGCCCATTATTTTTAGTAAAACAAACCCTTTGTTAAGCACAAGAGTGATTAAGCAGACTACATCTTTTGATATGGTAAAGAGGTGTTCTCAACTCCCACCCCAAATTTGTTTACTATGTTAATAGGTCATCTATATATAATACTTAATTAGCTCCATAACTCTGTAAGTTTATGTAACACATGCATGGTTTGAATAAAATAAGTTAAATCCAGTCATAATATAGTTTGTCTTAAGTTGAGAGAAACCAGGCTGTGGACATGGAACTAAAACACACATTAAATTGTTACTTTCTTAGAACTAATGGAATGTTTATATGTGCAGATTTTATTATTTTTTGTGATTGATGGCTTCAGAATACTAAAACGTGCACTTTATATGCAGGACTTTTAATACATTCTTTCTCCATAGGATTGTTCCAGCTTTCCTCTTTCCCCTTATATGGTATATAAACATTATGTTTTGCATAAGCCTCCCATGGAGCTGTACATAAGGTCAGAATTAAGATTTTGGACCCCAGGTTGCCTATTTCCCTTCTTTCATTTTTAATCTGGTGCATGGTTATGACAGAGCGCCAACATTCCAAATGTGCAGTCATTGCAGAGAAATAGAGGCATCAGCAGCCATGTCTTCAGTGTCCTTTCTAACACTGCCATTTACAGTTTTTCTGGAGTATGTGCAGCGAAAATTTCTTTTGTGCAATGTATGCAGAAAGCTTTCCAAACAATGGTAGCGGTAAGAAGATATAAAAAAGGGCACCCTATAATATTGTCCCTTCAAGCTGAAAGACAGTTCCTGTATGATTTCTCTAGTCTAAGGTATAGGAGGGGAAAAATTCACACTGGAGACAAAAAGCTATGAATCACATGTTTCTTAAAGCTGAGGTTAAAAATCTGTAAAGGAAATCTGGCAATGTGTTTAAAGTAAATATACCAGGGCTGACATTTCAGTCCTGTGAAATATGCAGCACCTGATTTAAAGTGAACTGTGTGCGAGCAAGTGTGAATCAGATTTGCCAAACTCTTCTGTTTTTTTTTTCTGGCTTTTAGAGCAGGTTTGGTTTAGTCCATTGTATCTGACTTCATGCAGAGGTGTACAACAATTAGGATGAATTTAAGGTTTATAACAGGAGCAGATGGTATATGTTGAATTGTATAAGTGGCACCATTTCCAGCATTAACTCTCTCTTTCAGAGCTTTATAACTGTTTTGTTTGTTTGTTTTTTTTAAAAAGTCCCATCATAGACTCATAGCCTCGAAGGTCAGAGAGGACCAGTATGATCATCTAGTCTGACCTGCACAATGCAGTCCACAAAACCGCACCCACCCACTCCTGTAATAAACCTCTAACCTATGACTGAGTTATTAAAGTCTTCAAATCATGATTTAAAGACTTCACAGTACAGAGAATCCACTAGCAAGTGAGCCATGCCCCATGCTATATCAAATTATCTGCTTTGAAATAATGTCGTTTTTGACCAATGTTGAAAGGATCAGTTTGGCTATTTGGAAGGTAGAAGAAAGTTGAACACTGATGTATTTACTTGAAGAAAAAACAAAAAACAAGGAGTCTGTGGCACTTTTAAAGAGTAACAAATTTATTTATATAAAATGTATATAAGTAAATTTGTTAGTCTTTAATAGTGCTACCAGACTCGTTTGTTTCGCTGAACAAGACTAACACGGCTACCCCTTTGGAACTTGTGCTTATTTTAGTGTACTTTTCTCTTAAGTGCTTTTGTTGAAAACAATTGCATATTGACATGAAATAATTCAATTTGGTACAATTCTTTTAGAACCTTATGCTAAAAGGCTTTAAAAAATAAAAACAAAAATCAGAATTATAAAATCTGCTTTCAGCTCATCTCCACAAGTATTTCCATAAAATCTCTTAAGCAAATATTGTTTTATCACCTCTTGGGAGTGAATATTTTCTAAACATGTGAGAAAATGTAATCTGGGTGTTCCCAGAATAATGGACCATACACAGCATGGTTGCAGTTAATTGAATTTGTGTATTTATGGGCGAAAAACCCATCCAAAATCTGTTTTTGCTGTGAATATATTTCGAGGACCTGCCTTGTTGATCCTAGCAATATTCACATAAAACAAGTGATGTGACTTTTAAAATATTTTGTAGTGCATGTTTATAGTTCGCAAAAGTGACCTGAATTAGGTGATTGACTTCAAATATTGGGCCAGTAAAAATACCATCAAGTACAGAATACTTTGTCCTTTTGAGGTCCACTAGCTTTCCCTCCACCCCCTACATTCAGCAAGAAAAGGATGGGGGGAAAAAATAGCTAATTCTGAATATACCATAACTACAGAGTCCTTTGACCCATTTGGCAAATCAAAACTACATCTGTCAACATTCTCAGATGTAATGTTTTTCTGACAGATTCCAAGCAGCTGCTGTGAACTAGCTACATTTTTCAAAATAAAATTAATTGCTGCTCAGAAATTCCCTCCCCCCCACTCATGGAAAATAAATAAAGCTCTTTCTTTGTTGATTGTGCCTATGTGACTTGTTACTAATAAAATTTTGCCTGAAGCCTGAACAAAATAAGAAATAAAATCCAGATAAAAATGTAAGATTTCCTTGAAAAGCTTTTATTGCACATTTAGGACCTGATTGAGTAAAGCACTTAAGCGTTCACTGTAATGAGGCTTAAGCATATGCTTTGTACTCCAGCTAGCTTTGGTTCTGACAAAAGTCTTCTAAAATCTGTGAACAAGAAAGACTGCAGTTATGAGGGAGTAGGAAAGATTTAGCAGTCTTGTCACCCTTGCACCTCAGCCTGTTATCTCATCTGCGATCTTTAGTCTTTCTGAATGCTTTGGGCTACCTGAAGCAAAAGTTGTGATAAACACCTTATGGAATGAAAGAGCTTCAAGTCCTCCATGTCCTCAGAATCTTAGTTGCCTTTTATCTTTTCTTGAGATGGCCCAAAATGGATATCCATATCCTAATGGATTGAAAGGAAGAATAAAAAATTGAGTCCAATTAAACCAAGGATAAATTATTTATCAAGAATAAATTTCCTCAAACACATTTAGTTCTGAGAGCACTTGACCTTGCCAAATAGATCAAAACCTTTGACTTATGCTACAGAAAATCAGCAAATAAAACGCTTCTCTTTAGGTATCCTGGTAGTAGATCTAATATAAATTCTGTCCATTTCTTTCAGGGCTGCCAACTGTCTGTAAATTTACCAACCATCTGTAAAATTTCAAGTAAAAAAGTGTACAATTTTAACACGGTCAGTAAATCCATAAATAAATGAAAATGCCTCTAAAATTGGGAAGAAATAAAACATATTGTATTTTAGCATTGATTATTATAATTCAGAATCATTTTTGTATCATAAAACTACACTGATCATGACTTTATAATTAGTATTATTGCGCATGCCCCAAGAGCCTGGTGGATTATTTAACTGCAGCTAAATTAATTGTAAGCAAGGAGTCTTGTGGCATTTTTAAAGATGAACAAATTTAGTTTTTGCATGAGCTTTTGTGGGTGAAGTCCCGCTTTGTCAGATGCTAGGGAAAATATTCCAAGCATCTGACGAAGTGGGATTTCACCCACAAAAGCTCATGTGAAAAAAATAAATTTGTTCGTCTTTAAAAATGCCACAAGACTCCTTGCTTGTTTTGCTGAACTAGACTAACATGGCTACCCCTTTGGAATAAATCATTTGTATAATTCCAAATTCCTTTGTGCAAAATGTCATGAGTGAGTACACACTTTTTTGACATTATTATATCAGCATGCCCACTTCCATGTGTCTCTTTTACTGGAAGCTTGTTTATGTTCTCTGGGGACTTTTGAGTGTTCAGGTATGGTGGTACTTTGTCATTATTAACCACGGCTGTGTTGTACTCACATAGATAAAATGACGTTTGGACAGGTGCCATAGTTCAGGAACTGAAATGACCTATTGTTTACTATATTTAATGAGCTCCCCCTCTCAGGACTGTAGCCATTTTTCTGATTTTATCTTTTTGCCACAACCCAGTATTTCAAAATCCCCTTTGATCCTATTGCATAGACAATCACCTGTCTTACCCATGTAACACCTTCCTGCCTGACAATGGCCCATTAACATACAAATATTCCTTAGCTCAATCTGATCATTTAATCTTTAAAGAAAGATTACCATTTTCTCTCTCCACCTTGTTGCCTTCTGTCTGATGTCTCTGCGTTTTGTGATTTAATTGTTAGTGTAATCAGTATGTCATCCCCACACATTCTTCCATAATTTATTTATGGGTATAAAATAAAATTTGTTGATGGACAGTATCCAGTTTGTCATAGGTCCCAATGTCAGCATTGAAATATTTGTACTCATTGGAAGCAGAGATACATATCTTAGCAGAGTCCACTCAGCCCTTCATTATTTTGAGATATATGCTTTTAGTTTTGTGCTGTGCACTGTTGTGGGAATCTTTTGAAACCAGTCCTTAAAAGTGAGGATTTGCCTTCTCTTTGTGAAGGTCAAAGATATTTTTCTATTTTTTGTAGGGGGATGAGTTTTCTCTGCAATCTTGGGTCAAAATAGTTTCTTCCTCGGCTACTGTGTAGTTGCCTGTTTACTGGTTGTTCAGCTGGCTAACATTAGCAGCATTTCAGTTGTGAATTATTTCCACTTAGTGTATAATTTTGGAAATGCTTTTTAGGTTCTTTCACGATAAAGGACAGTACAGAAATGTTTTATAGAATAATTATTGCTACTGTCATGTGGATGCAAGCCACACTCTATAACAGTATGGAAGACAACAGAGTCCTGTGGCACTTTTAAAGACTAACAGATTTATT
>ML685836.1:3153861-3177944 GCA_007922175.1 Pelusios castaneus
TGGGATTTTCTCCCACGAAAGCTCATGCGATTAATAAATCTGTTAGTCTTTAAAAGTGCCACAGGACTCTGTTGTCTTCCTACAATAGACTAACACGGCTACCCCTTTGGAATTTTACAACAGTATGGAAGGTTAACTATAGGAAAAGCCTTCCTGATTCCTGCTGGCAAAACACCAGAGAAAGGAGAATAGAACTCCTCTCTCTCCAAAGGTCAATTAGCTGAAAATGATGACTATAAAAGTAATCAGGTGGGTGAAGTAGTGTCTTTTATTGGACCAACTTCTGTTGGTGAGGGAGACAAGCTTTCGAGTTTACACAGCTCTTCTTCAGGTCTTAGGAGAAGAGCTCTCTTTCAGCTGGGAAGCTTCTCTCCAATGAAAGATATTATTTTACCCATCTTGTGTGTCTAATATCCTGGACCAATATGGCTATAACACCACTGCATACAAATATGAAATAATCCGGGGTAGCTTTTAGCAGGGAAGGGAAATAGTAATTTTCTGGTATGGACTGACATGATGCAGACAGCTTTATATTGATTATAGTCTACATTTGCCCATAATAAGAAAGAGTTGTTCCTTTCTTTTTGTTGTCTTGAAAGGTGATTGTTAAAGGGGAGGAGAAATACAGGAAGATTGGACGTAGTGTTTACTTGGCTCAGGTGTGGCTGCACTCCATCATGTTTAAGAGCTGACCCGTGTCCTTTAAGTAGCAGGTGTTACCCACAGGGCGGGACCTCTGAAGGAG
This sequence comes from Pelusios castaneus, assembly GCA_007922175.1. NCBI lineage: Eukaryota > Metazoa > Chordata > Testudines > Pelomedusidae > Pelusios > Pelusios castaneus. The sequence goes on from ML685836.1 coordinate 3,154,610, forward strand.
AAGGGAGCTTGTATTAAGTAATCAGTGGCACATGCACCTGCCTGTCATCTGCTTTTGGCTCCCGGCACCATCAGCATGTCTATTGTTTTGCATGAACAGGAATGCTAGTTTCACATCTGCCTAGGATTTTATTGCAAAAGCAGGTGGTTATGTGAAGCTTGGAGAACCAATTTTTTAATTTATTTTTTGCATAACATTTTAACAAGTCATTTGTAGGTGGGTAGAAGGGTAAGATAAAATAAACCTTCAGGCATACTGTTGCAGTGCTTTCTAGGATATGCTGGAATGTGTTTCCTTAGTATTCCAGGTGAATTGTTACCTTAAAGATGTCAAAAACAGCCAGGAAAATCATGAACATCTTTGCTCATCTTTTCTCTGTGAAATATGGTGCGAGTTGCAAGTATTGTTTAGTAGATAAGAGTACAAAGCTGGAACACAAAACTTTTATGTTCTGTTTCTATCTTTGACCTGATTTGTGACTTTGAGGAGGTCATTTCACTTCACTTTTCCCATTTGCCCATTTGAAATGCTTACAATGTTTATTGAAACAAACAAGGAGTCCTGTGGCACTTTTAAAGACTAACAAATGTATTTATTGCTTTAGCTTTCGTGGGAAAAAATCCCACTTTGTCAGATGCTTTGGTAACCCTTATGTAGCTGGTAGGCTTAATATTATTTTAGACTTGAAAAATCCCATCTAAATGCAAGGTACTAATGTAAAATTAATAACTTTCAGAGGGATTTTTTTTGCATTGCAATTTTTCCCTTTTGTATGTGTCCATTTTATTTGATGTTTATGTGTACTGTGGCACTTTAGTTTTGCAAGCAGAGTAAAAGAGCTTGTTCTATATCAGGTGGGGGGTTGTATGAGAGTAAAACCTGAAATCGTCTGTCCATCTTAGGTATTTAAATGGCCCTCATTGCTGTAGTATCTGAATCCCTGGCCCTCATCGCTACAGTATCTTAGTCCCTGGCCCTCATTACTATAGTATCTGAATCCCTGACAATCTTTAATGTGTTTATCCTCACAACCCTCCTGTGAAGTATAGAAATGGTGTTAGGAGGCACAGAGAGACTCAGTTACTTGTGCACGTTCACACAGGAAAACTGGCAGAGAAGGAATTCCAACATGGATCTCCCAAGTCTTAGACTAGTGTCCTGGTCACTGAGCTATCCTTATTTGGTATCATCTTTTCCAATAATCCATGGCCACATCTGTATTACAGTTAAATAAAATGTCAAGCTCAAGCTGTTGCCATCATTACAGTGAACATAATTCAGCACCTCCACATAATGATCCAGTTTTAAACTGTAGCAAAATCATCTAACATATGAATAGGCATTCTTTTTAACATTTGTACAAATACATAAGTTTGCCCAGGACATTTGGGTATAATTAGTATTGTCTTGCCCCATGCTACATAACCATTTTTGTGACAGTGCATTTAGTGAAGGTCTGGAGAGGTACTCCGTCCTGCCTTTGAGGCTGGGATCAGTGGCATAGAATTGTGAACACTTTTCACATGATGCAATGCGCTTGGGATGTCCTCTTATACAAGACAGCTAGAAGGCAAGAAGGGCTAACTTGGTTGCACATATGTGGTGGGATGGATTTGCGTGCACAACAGGACTTCTATGTTAGATTCTGGTTACAGGTTGTTGCTCATTTTACAGACCTGCTCACAAGCAGAGTTGAAACATGGTACATCACACAGTTGGGAACCATGGGCTCAATCCTGGAAGTTGCTGAGCACTCTGTCCCCAATTCTCTAAAGAACATAAGCATGTACTCAGCTTCCATCATGTAAGTCATCCCCTTGACTTCAGTAGTAGTTCACTAATGTGGGATAGACAGAACTAGAGCTTAATGCTTGTGGCTCTGGGAGCTTAATTCTCCTAAGAATTGATCCATTCTTCCATCAGTTTCTTTTTAAAACCCAATATTAAAAATTAAAATACAAGGTCACACACAAAAAGCTATGTTAAAAAAAATTAAGGAACAAATTTTCAAAGAGGGGTACCTAAATTCTGCCTAACAAATTTTCATGTATAACCAGTATGTAGATTATACCTACCTATTTCTCCTCCGAGGAGTATCCCTGGGGGTGCTTGGCTCCGCCTTGCGATTCTGGTGCGCCCCACGCCCGGGCCGGAGAATTGTGTAGCAGTGCCTGTTGTGGCCACACGAGCACCAAGAGGCTGTCTTGCGCCAGCTTGGTGCTCTTTCAGCATGCGCGCCGTGCAACCCCTCTCATTTCCTTCTTAACTGCTTGTGGTCTCGGATGGAGCTTCTGACTTCTCCTCAGCTCGTCGCTATTTTCCTCAAATTTCTTTCCCTTCATATACCTTCTCAAAATTATTTCTTTCCGTCAGTCTAACCAGTAATTACCTTACTTCCCTTTAAAAAAAAAAAAACTTTCCTTTTTTCCTCATGCTGGGCTCGCTCGCATTCAAACGCTGCGAGCAATGCCACAATGCTATTCCAGAGTCAGACGGCCATAGCCTCTGTATTAAATGTTTGGGTGAGGGGCATATTTCACAGAAATGTTCCCACTGTAAAAACCTGAGGCTATGTACACAAGACAAACTTGTCCCGCAATAAGCTATTGTGGGACAAGGAAGCTCGTGTGTACACACGTGCTTCTTGTATTGCAAAGGAACATTCACCCGTGTGAACGCTCCTTTGCGATACAAGGAGCAGTGCATGGTGGGCATCTGTCCCACCGTGCACTGCCCACAGCCAGCCCCCTAGTCCAGCTGCAGGGCTTCGGGTGGCAGCAGAGGCTGCGGCACTTAAGCACGCAGCCCCCGCTGCCACCCGAAACCCTGCAGCCCCCTAGCTCAGCCCCGGGGCTTTGGGTGGTGGTGGGGGCTGTGCGCTTAAGTGCCACAGCCCCTGCCACCACCCGAACCCCTGTAGCTGGACTAGGGGGCTGGCCCGAACCAGCGAGGGCTTACAGTTCGGGCCAGCCCCTGAGCTCAGTTCAGGGGAGCCGCTGAACCTGGCAGCTCCCATAACAGTCAATTTCACTGCTCTGCTAAAGCAATGAAATTGACATATTCGACAGCTCCAGTGTCCCAGAGTGGCCTCGATTGGCACTGTGGGACATTTCCGAAGGCTGTCTAATGCGCAAAATGAGTACACACGAGCATTACCGTGGAACAGCTGTTCCACAGTAAGCCTAACCACGCTCGATTTGAGTGGTTTAACTGTTGCGCGGCAAGAGGGTGTTGCCCTGCTTAGTTGGATATGCCTTCAACGCTTGGGCATCCATGAATAGGTTTCGAGACTCCGCTCTAGAGTCCTGCTTTACTGAGTTCAGAGCCATGGTTAAAGAAGGAAAGGTGGTGTTCAGAGCTCTACTACAGTCAGCTCTGGATGCGACAGCCCGTGCCATTTCCTCGGGAGTAGACATGAGACAGTCCTCCTGGCTCCAAGCGTCTGGCCTCCCGCAGGAGGTCCAGATGACAATCCAAGACTTACTATTTGAGGGCCTGGATCTATTCTCCATCAAAACGGACTCTAGGCTGCAAACGCTAAAGGACACATATGCCATCCTCAAGTCTCTGGGCCTGCACACACCAGGCCCCCAAAGGAAGCAATTCAAGAGGCAGTCCACACCCTGCTCTTTCCAGCCCAGGCAGGACTTTGGCAGGCAAGGCAGCAGGAATGGCAGGAAATCCAGTCACTCTCAAAGCCATTCCTGCCATGGATCTGGCTCTAGGAAGTAGTTTTGAGAGTGCACCTGAGTACGACACCTCAATTATCACCCAGGATCCAGATTGATCTTTCTTTCTCAACCGTCTCTCCCACTATTACCGTGCGTGGCGCAGAATAACATCAGACCTTTGGGTCCTGTGCACTCAGGGTACTCCCTCCAGTTTCCTTCACTCCCACCCTCCCTGTCCCTCTTCAGGGACCCATCTCACAAACAACTGCTCCATCAGGAGGTGTAGTCGCTTCTGAGAGTGGGGGCAATAGAGAATGTCCCTCTCGATTTTAGGGGCAAGGGGGTTTGTTCCTGCTATTTTCTTATCCCAAAATCCAGGGGTGGCCTCCATCTGATCCTAGGCTTGCAGAAGCTGAACAAGTTTCTGAGGTGCATCCGCTTCTGTATGGTCTCCCATAGCTCCATCATCCCTTCCCTGCATCCAGGAAATTGGTATGCTGCCCTAGATCTCAAGGACACTTATTTTCACATCACAATCGCCCCGAGACACAGGCACTTCCTGTGATTCACAGTGGGCCAGCGGTTCCTGGTATTATCATTCAGCCTTGCAGCAGCCCCGCAAGTATTCACAAAATGCCTGGCAGTAGTGGCTGCCCATCTGCGCCAGAAGGAAGTGTGAGTCTTCCCTTACCTGACGATTGACTGATAAAAGGCCACTCGCGGGCTCAGGTGGAAGAACATGTAAAGCAAGTGCGTGCGACCTTCTCAAGCCTCGGGCTAGTGCTCAACGAGGCCAATTCTGATTTCCAACACAAAGAATAGAGTTTATCGGGGCAGTGCTGGACTCGATTCAGTTAAAGGCTCTTCTCCCCACCATCAGATTTGAGACAATCAGGGAGCTCCTGAACAGTTTGGGGCAATGCCCCCTCACGCCAATTCCAATGTGCCTGAATCTTCTGGGGCACATGGCAAATCACGTATGTGCCAGAGGCCATGTGAGGCTAAGACTCCACCCGCTACAGATGTGGTTGAACATGGTGTACCACCCAGCCTGGGACACCCTGGACAAGATAGTATCCTTCCGTTCATCCTTGGTGCAGACACTTCATTGCTGGCAAGAACGAGGATCGGCCTGCCAGGGAATTCCATTCCAGCCCCCACAACCATCAGAATGCCTGGTCACGGATTCCTCCGATCTAGGGTGGGGCGCCCATCTGGACCCAAGGGTTGTGGGACCGATCGGTGCTACCAGTGCACATAAACGTAAAGGAGCTGAGAGCTGTCACCCTGGCTTGCAAGGACTTCCAACGCCATCTGCGGGGCAGAACCGTGTAAGTCAAAACAGACAACACGACAGTGATGTTCTATATAAACAGACAGGGTGGAGCTCACTCCTCTCACCTGTGCAGGGAAGCCCTCGAACTATGGAAGTTCTGCATCGCTCACTCAATACAGCTGATAGCATCATACCTTCCAGGTCGCTTCAATACCCTAGTGAACAACCTCAGCAGATCCTTCCTGATGCACGAGTTCCAGGGCCAAGAACCCGGGTCCATATTGGACACCTTTCTAATCAAGTGATCAGAGGCCCTCTTTTACATCTTTCCCCCAACTCCCCTGGCGCACAAGATACTAGTGAAAGGCCAAACAAAGTGCGTCAGAGACGATCCTGATTGCCCCAGCCTGGGCGCGTCAGCACTGGTTTTCCATGCTCCAGGACATGTCCATAGACCAACCAATCATGCTGCCCCTGCTCCCAGGCCTTCTGATGCAGGAACAGGGCAGACTCAGGCATCCTGACCTACTTTCCCTGCACCTCACGGCATGGCGCATACGTGGCTGAACACAGAGGAGTGACACTGCCTGGAAGCGGTGAAGGATGTGCTACTCGGCAGCAGAAAGCCCTCTACGAGAGCTAACTATAATTCTAAGTAGATGAGGTTTTCGGTCTGGGCTCAAAGTATGGGATTGCTGCCGATGAGAGCACCTATTCCTCGCATCCTGGACTGTGTCTTGTACCTGAAATATCAAGGGCTATCGACGTCATCTGTGAAAGTACACCTGGCAGCTATCTCAGCCCAGCATCCAGGAGAGGCATGGAGTTCAGTTTTCTCGAACCTGCTAGTTAAACGCTTCCTGAAGGGGCTGGACAGACTGTTTCTGCCGTCCTGCGCCCCGGTGACCCAGTGGTAATCGCCAGGCTCATGGACTCCAATCAGGACATTTTTCTGCCTTTTCTCTGCCCCAAACCGCATGCCAACGATAGAGTGCCCCACCTTCACCTGCTGGACGTTAGGCAGGCACTCATGTTTTATCTGTAGCACACTAAGCCTTTCTGGAAAATGTCTCAGCTGTTCGTGGCAGTGGTAGACAGGGCCAAGGGCCATCCAGTTTCAGCCCAGCGAATTTCTTCCTGGATCACAGCCTGCATAAAGGAGTGCTGTAGCCTCGCAGGGGTACCCACACCATCCGTAACGGCTCATTTGACTAGGGCACAGGCATTGTCAGCCGCATTCCTGGCCAACGTTCCTATTCAGGAAGTCTGCAGGGCAGCCACGTGGTCATCTGTGCACACGTTCACGGCGCACTACGCCCTCATGCAGCAATCCAGGGAATATGCCGCAGTGGGCCTAGCGGTCCTGCAATCTGCAGATGTGTGACCTCCGACCCCTCCTCCTCTTAAGGTAAGGCTGGGGAATCATCTAAGTGGAATTCACATGAGCAGTCACTCGAAGAAGAAGAAGATAAGGTTGCTTACCTGTAATTGATATTCTTCAAGATGGGTTGCTTATGTCCATTCCACACCTGCCCGCCTTCTCCTCTGTCGGATCTCCGGTAAGAGGGAACTGGCGAAGGCAGGGTCAGCTGGGGCTTATATAGGCAGCTGCAGCAGAGCCACTAGAGCCCAGCAGCCAGCCCTGCAGGTAATCCCAGGGGAAAAACCTTCTGGCAGGCTCGTGCACGCGGTGTGTACACACCTAAGTGGAATAGACATGAGCAACACATCTTGAAGAATATCAATTACAGATAAGGAACCTTATCTTCAAGAGCTTGCCAGGACAGAGACCTCTGTCTAAAGCTCTTGGTAATAGAGCAGTCACTCAGACCAATTTCTGACCCAGGTCAGGCTGCATCAGCCTCTTTGCTTGGGCATTCTCCGCAAAGACATCTAACTCCACCTCAGACATCTTCCAAAGGGAGAAAATAAATGTCCCCTCCCAGGAAGACAACACGTACCAAAGAGGAGTTAGGATCCTCAGCTACATCAACCAACAAATCCCAGCATAGGTCTCTGTTATCAGACCTCAATGATGAAAGCAACCAGCAATTAAACTCTGCGGTTGCCAAAACTTCAAAGATTGTAACTTCAGTGGCACCAGAGACTCACTCAGTACTGAATTTAGTCACGGTGCCAGCATTGGCACCAACCACGGCACAGCAGACTTCCACACACACTACGACACAGTCAGCACCGACGGACACCATGGTACTGCCTGATGGCTATGCGGTGCCGCATCCCTCGGCACCAATATCAGTTCCATCAGTGCCGGACCACTCTCCTGACCGTTCCACCTCCAGGAAACATAACGAAAAGAGGAAGCATGCCTCCACTGAAGTTGCACACTGTGCTGTCTATCCAGCTTCGCATTTCTCCAATTCCGCTGGATCACCTGTGTCCCTGTCTTGTGCAGGTTCATAATGTCCACTTAAGTGACAAAGGGCCAGATGAACATGGAGGCACCTTCTCATCTCAACTACATCAAAACACTACAGATCACAACCACCCACTTTTCAACCCAGTCAATGGTATGCCCCTCCATGGTTTGGCCCCCCCCCATCAACCTATCCACCACAATGGCCCCATTGGGAGTCCTGGTGCCACTACTCCAACGCCTCATCCAGACCATCCACCTCTGGAACACACAGACCACGACCAAAAGATACAATCCAGACACAGATAGATAGAACCTGAAAATCCTGGGGACGACACAGATAATCCAGAACAAAGATCTTCACCACACAAATCATCATCCTCGATGGACGACGCCATTATTCCATCACCATCCACCACGACTGACAATTTCAAACAGTTTCAAGATCTTTTTCACTGGGTGACTGAATCCCAGGAGATGCCAATACAAGAGGTCCAAGAATCCCAACATAAACTTCTCCAGATTCTCCAAACAAAATCATCTTCGAGAATTGCCTTGCCGATGGACAGTGCCCTAACTGACCCTGCCAACGACTATGGCAGACTCCTGCTACAATCACCGCAACGTGCAGGAGGGCTGATAAAAATATTATATACCAAGTAAGAGCTCCGAATACCTTTTCAATGATCATCCTCCAAACTCTTTAATAGTGGAGGCTGCCAATCAGAGGCACAAACAGTTGTACAGTAGATCCACTCCTCATGACAAGGAGGATAAAAAAATAGACTTGCTTGGAAGAAAGGTCTGTACTTCCTCGAGTTTACAATTACGAGTTGCTAACTATTCCATGCTGTTAGCAAATTACAACCATGACAATTATCTTAAACTAGCAGATTTTATTGAACCAGACAACAAAAAGCAGCAATTTCATCTTATAATAAAGGAAGGTCAATTGATTTCGAGGACAGCTTTGCAGGTTGCTCTCGATGTAGCGGACACTGTGACTCACTCCTTGGCCATGGGAGTGATAATGCGAAGGTCATCCTGGCTGCATTCCACTGATCTGCCTAGACAGCTGTAGTCAACAATTGAAGATACCCTTCGATAAGAAAATTATTTTCTGAGAAAACAGATGAAATAATGCACTCCTCTAAAGATTCCAGGGCTACTCTACAGACCTTTGGCATCTACACACCCACTACCATGCACAGAACATATCATTACCAACTATATAATTCAAGGTACCATTTCCAATATCAACCTAGACCACAGTACAGACGCCAGGATCAGCCTTCATGTAACAGTCAACAGACACAACATCGCAGGCAGCCCTCACTCAGACTCCAGTGCCCCAACCACCACCTCCAAAACCTCAATTCTAGAAATTCAGTCAGGGACCACTAGACCTCCCCAAAGCTCTTGAGCCACTGTTTATTAACAGACTGTACCGGTTTTACTATACTTGGACCAAGAGAACATCAGACAAATGGGTCCTTGATACAATCCGTATTGGTTACACCATCCCTTTTTATCACAAAACCATCCACCCACTATCTTTCCCCATCCCTCTTTGGGGACACCACTCATGAACAACTACAAAATGAGGTTTCACACCTCCTTTCTCTGGGTGCTATAGAGACAGTCCCCAAGGAACACCAGGGTAAGGGCTTTTACTCCTCATATTTCTTAACTAAAAAGAAATTGAGTCGCTGGCGTCCAATCCTTAATCTTAGAAAATTAAATAAATATATAAAACCTCAGAAGTTTAAAATGGTCACACTCACCTCTATCATTCCAGCTCTAGAGCTAGGGGACTAATTTGCAGGCCTCGACCTGCAAGACGCATATTTTAATATTTCAATTCATCCAGCTCATAGAAAATATCTCAGATTTATAGCAAATAATACTCAATACTAATACGCCATTTTACCCTTTGGTCTTTCTGCAGTTCCTTGGTTATTTTCAAAGACTCTTGCCATCGTCGCAGCCCACCTAAGACTGAAGGGTATTAACATCTTCCCTTACTTCGACGACTGCCTTCTAAAATCCTGTTCTAAGCAGGCGGCACTTCAATCAGTCAAATTTACCATTTCAGTCTTCCAACAGCTGGGACTCCTTATAAACTACAACAAATCCATGGTAGACCCATATCAAGTAATAGAATTCATTGGTGCGCATTTGGACTGTGTAAGGGCACAAGCCTTTCTGCCAGACCTGTGATTCAAAGCAATTTCAGAACTAGTAGACCTCGTGCTACAAGCTCCCACAATCAGGGTGCAGACCTTCTTACAGCTTCTCAGACATATGGCATATGGCTGCAACCACTGCTGTAGTCCAAAATGCAAGAGTGGATGTGCGGCCTTTCCAACTTTACTTGGCCAAGGTATACAAACCAATGTACCTCAGCAACTACAACCTTTCTCAATAATGTCCCAATCATGGACATTTGCAGAGCTGCCACTTTGGCCTCAACCCACACATGCCCTACCACTACAAATAAAACAGTCTCTACAGTGGTGGCTCTAACCCCAGAATCTTACGGCGGGAGTACCCTTCATTCCACTGCCGCCCTCGCTATCCATGTTAACAGACGCATCCCTGCTGGGGTGGGGTGCTCATCTTCCCTCTCATACTATCAAGGACAAGTGGTCCACTGCAGAATCAACTCTTCACATAAATCTGCTCAAACTCCGAGCTGTTCGATACACCTGCTGTCACTTCAGACACATCATAACTCATTAACATATAAAGATCCTCACAGACAGCATCGCCTGCATGTTTTATATAAACAGGCAAGGGGGTGCATGATCAAAACCCCTATGTCTAAAGGCAATGCTCCTATGGAACAGGTGCTTAAGAAACAAAGTTATGATTTCTACGACTTATCTCCTTGGTATTCGCGATACGATGGCAGACTTCTTGAGCAGATCTTTTGGTCAGGATCATGAGTGGGAAATCCACCCACAAATATACAATATCTTCATATGATGGGGTTTCCCTACCACAGACCTCTTCACTACTCACCTGAACCGCAAATGCTGAGTGTTCTGCATGAGAGCGGGAGTCGGTCAGGGATCCTTAGGGGACATATTCCTTCATTACTGGGGAGAAGGCCTACTATAAGCCTTTCCCCCAATCCCATTAATTCACAGAACTCTGCTCAAAATTCTCCACAAATCAGCAACAGTAATTATGATCACCCCTGCCTGGCCCAGGCAGCCATGGTTTACTTACCTCATGGAAATGTCAACAAAACAACCAATCACTCTTCCCCTAATGAGAGACATACTGACACAACACAGGGGTTGCACAACTCACCCAGACCCTACAAAGTTGCATCTAACAACCTGGTACCTCATTGGTTCCAAAGGGAAGAGCTACAATGTTCAGATGCAGTACAACTGAACAGCAGAAAACCCTCAACCTGTAAAAAGACAGTGGATATTTTTAGAGAGTGAAAATGGATGGGTTTTTTTCCCTGTGTGTTTTCATGACACAGAAAGAGACAAATTGATTTTTTTGTAGTTAAAACAAAATATAATCAAACCTTAGGCTGAGACCAAGCATGGAAACAGGAAAAAAGTCATAACATAGAACATGGGGCAGAGAAGATTATAATCAAAGCCCCAGTAAAACATTAACTTTATTTTTTGTGAGCAAGCAGATGCAATAAGGAGCGTGCAGTGGGTGGGTCAGAATATAGAGAGGAGGGCCCACAGAGAGAGAGAGAGTAAAAATCATTAAATACAGAGTGAATCTGTTTTTTATGGGCTGGCTATGGCTGCTACTGGTGTGACAGTTAAAACAGATGGTTAGCCTATCTAAGTTATCTCTAAAAGTGTATGTAAATTTTATAAGGATGTGTTTTGTACTGTCGCTGACTAACCCTATATGAATTCTGGATCAGAGGTGTGGAAGGTTTGATTTTCCACCTATGAAACAAGTGAAAAGGGAAAAGAGCCCATACTTTTTCGAATGCTTGCTCATATCATTTACAAGCAGGTGGGCTCAATTTCATCTCCATGATACTGTATATAGGGGCTGGCTGATCCACCGCCTCTCTGGTTCCTTCTTACCACCTGTGATGGTTGTTGGATCTTCTGTCTTTCTGCTTCTGCAAGCCTCCCCTGTGGTGTTCTTCCTGGCAGACGTAGGCCTTGTACACACTACAGTGTTCTTGCCCTGTTGTTGTGCAACGATAAAACCACCTAGACGAGAGGTATAGTGATCATCATGCGGTGGCTGTCGCACAATAGAGTGTGTACTGTCATTGCATGTTAAACAGCCTCCGGAAATGTCCCAGCATGCCAATCAAGGCCATTCTGGGACACCGGAGCTGTCATACTTGTCAATTTCCCTGCTCTAATAGAGCGGGGAAATTGACAAGTAGCTGCCAGGATTCCCGAGTACCCAGCGGCAGCAGAGCTCAGCTGCCGGCAGGTTCTCGGGTCCTCCAGCCACCGCAGCCGCCAGGACCAGGGAACCCCGGCGACTGGAGCTCTGCTGCCACCAGGACGCAGAGCCCCCACAGCTGCTACATGGCATGGTGGGATAGGTGCCCACCATGCACTGCTCTTTGTAATGAAAACTCAAAGGAGTGTGTGAACGCTCCTTTTCGTTACAAGGAGTGCTGTGTGGACAGGGGAAAGCGTTTATAATATAATGTTTTCCTTGTCCCGCAACAACTTTATTGTGGGACAAGTCTGTAATGTGCCCATGGCCTTAGCTAAATGGAAAAGGTTCTTGGCGTGGTCAGTACAAAAAGATACTACCCAGTGCAGGCTCAGCTGGCACTTGTGCTGGACTACCCATTGCTCCTAACGCAGTTAGGTTTGGCTGTTGCATCTGTCAAGGTGCACTTAGTGGCCAACTTTGCTTTCCACCCAGGAGAAGGGGGCCATTTATTGGCCAACCCTATGGTATCCCGTTTTCTCAATGGCTTAGAAAGACTTTACCCTGACTTTATCCAATCATGCCATGGGATCTTAACCTGGTGCTTAATAAATTTATGGGACCCCTCCATTTGAACCCTTAGCTTTGGTTTCCTTATTATACTCTTGTGGAAGGCAGCCCTCTTGTGTCTATTACCTTGGCAAGTGTCTGAACTCAAGGCATTGACCTCAGAGCCTCTTTATACAGTTTTTCATAATGATAAGGTGCATCTGTGTCCACACCTTGCTTTCCTGCCCAAAGCGGTCTCTCAATTTCATGCTAGTCCAGAGATTTTCTTGCCAGTGTTATTTCCAAAGCTGCATGCCAGCAGCAGAGAACATAGTGCTCATTCCCTGGAAGTCAGATGGGCATTAGCATTCTGCACTGAGCAGACTAAACCTTTTCGTAAATTGAATCAGCTTTTCATTGCCATAGCAAATAAGCCGAGGGGACTCCAGTATCCTCTCATAGGATTTCATCATTGATTTCCTGGTGTATGAGGATTTGTTACGAGCTACCCATGCTGCCAGCCCCGGCTCTGACAGCGTACTCCTCATCGTCAGGGTTCATGGCACACATTCCCACACAGGAAATCTGTAGGGCTGAAGCCTGGTTTTCTTTGCACATGCTTACATTATATTATGCCATTATCCAGTGCGCCACGAGTGATGTGGCATTTGGTAGTGCTCCAGTCAGCAATCTCGTGAGCTCTGACCCCTCTGCTATTGATCTGCTTGGAATTGTTGACATGAGAAAATACTCGAAGAAAAGATGGTTACTTTCCTTCTGTAACTGTTGTTCTTCAAGATGTGTTTCTCATGTCCATTCCAACGAAGACCCACCCATCCATCCTTCTTGTCAGAGGTGATCGGCAAGAGGGAACTGGAGGAGTGGCAGGTTAGCAGGCCTCTATATACAGTGTCGTAAAGGCACCATTCCAGGGGGAGCCTACACTGACCTGTTAGGTAACACTGGGGGAAAACCTTCTGACTACTGTTCATGTGGCGCACGCACACCTGCTTGGAATTCGGACATGAGCAACACATCGAGGAACAAGAGTTACAGAAGGTAAGTAACTGTCTTTTCCTCTACAAGCTCTGGTATTGTCCATTACGTAATGACATAGGTGCTTCGAGTTTCAAGAGCTGAACTCCGCACTAGCAACCATCTGCCTTTTTCAGCTGCAACAAATTCTATTTATATTTTATAAGAAGTCCTTATTGTGTATCTGAGAGGAAGCCCTCTGACGAAGATGCATTTTGAGGATGAAATCAGAAACTCAAAGCAAACCTTTTATGAACTCTAGAAGTAATTTTAACTGGTTGTTGTTTAATAAACAGTGCCATGTTTGTGGTGTGGTTTTTGCTTTGTTTTGGTTTTCATTTTTTATAGAACACCCAGAGCTAGAGCAGTATTTGAAGCTTTGTTTAAATTTACTTCAGTGTTTTCTGGCTTAATGTAAATAGCAGTTTTGCTCAACAAACATATCCATTTACACCAGCCTGCCAGTAAAACCCAGTAAATAAACCTTCCTTAGCATATAAACACCAAACAGTTGGTCTGTTTACTGTTAAATATTTACTGGGAAGCATTAGGAGCATTTAAGAACTGGTTTTTCTAGTTTTCTGTCCAACCAGATGCCTTCAGAAGGACTTCTTTTTCCTTTCAGTCACACTGCCTTTGCGTCCACCTTGCCTAACCAGGAAGAGCTTAACTTAAGCTGTAGTCTTTTATCAGAATACATCATAAGTGTGTTTTCAAAAGACTGGCTTTTTTTTACTCTGATAGGTTAAGGAGGCCTGTGGAATATAACTCTTTCAACAATCTGTTGCATAAAGCTGATTGATGCCAACTAAAATTACCACCTTTACTAGGCAGTGTGTACACAAAATTTTTTCATTGTTGCTACTCCCAGTTCAGCCTTTTCAGCTCTCCCTCTGGTATAGACAGAGGTCCAGGCAGCCACTGGTATTTTAAGTGTCATGGGTCAGATCCTCAGATGGTGTCTAAATTGGCATAGTTCAACAGACTTCAATAGATTTGCAACAGTTTTTATCAACGGAAGACTTGGCCCTGCGTCACCAGCCTGCTCTTACATCAACTCTGGTGGCCACCAGTTTCGTCTATGTCTAGTGCTGCTTCTGTGTAGTTGAGCCAGTGGAAAGAGCAGTGGGATATCTTGACAAAAATAAATAAAATAACAACCTTGTATAGATAAGGCCATAGATACTCAAATCTAAAGTTCCCTTGTGCCATCTTTATCTCCGTTACCAGATTGTTTGCAGTTTGCAGTAGAATTTTTTGAGGTTGGGGGTGGCTACTTGACTCTCTCATTCATAGAATCATAGAATCATAGAATAATAGGGTTGGAAGGGACCTCACGAGGTCATCTAGTCCAACCCCCTGCTAAAAAGCAGGACCACTCCCCCTAAATTATCCCAGCCAGAGTTTTGTCTAACCGAGCCTTAAAAATCTCCAAAGATGAAGATTCTACCACCTCCCTAGATAGCCCATTCCAATGCTTCACCACCCTCCTCGTGAGAAAGTTTTTCCTAATATCCAACCTTGACCTCCCCAGCTGTAATTTGAAACCATTGCTCCTTGTTCTGTCGTCTGTTACCCTCGAGAACAGCCTAGCTCCCTCCTCTTTGGAGCAACCCTTCAAGTAGTTGAAGGTTGCTATCAAATCTCCCCTCAGTCTTCTCTTCTGTAGACTAAATAAGCCTAGTTCCTTCAGTCTCTCCTCATACGTCATGTGCCCCAGCCCCCTAATCATTTTTGTTGCCCTCCGCTGGACTCTTTCTAATTTGTCGACATCCTTTCTGTAGTGGGGAGCCCAAAACTGGACACAGTACTCCAGATGCGGCCTGACCAGTGTCGAATAGAGGGGAATTATCACATCCCTCGATCTGCTGGCAATACTCCTACTGATGCAGCCTAATATGCCATTGGCCTTTTTGGCAACAAGGGCACACTGTTGGCTCATATTCATCTTCCCGTCCACCATAACCCCCAGGTCCTTTTCTACAGCGCTGCTACTTAGCCGATCGGTCCCCAGCCTGTAGCAGTGCATGGGATTTTTCCGTCCTAAGTGCAGGACTTTGCACTTGTCTTTGTTGAACCTCATGAGGTTTCTTTCGGCCCACTGTTCCAATTTGTCCAAGTCTCTCTGGATCCTGTCCCTGCCCTCCAGAGTATCTACCATTCCCCCCAACTTGGTGTCATCCGCAAACTTACTAAGCACGCAGTCTATTCCATCATCAAGATCATTAATGAAGATGTTGAATAGAACCGGCCCCAGGACCGACCCCTGGGGCACTCCACTCGTTACCGGTTGCCAACCAGACATCGAGCCATTGATTCCTACCCGCTGAGCCCGTTGATCTAACCAGTTTTCGATCCACCTTACGGTCCACTCATCCAATCCATACTTCCTTAACTTGCCAACGAGAATGTTGTGGGAAACCGTATCAAAAGCCTTGCTAAAGTCAAGGTATATCACGTCAACGGCTCTTCCCGCATCCACAAATCCAGTCATCTCATCATAGAAGGAAATCAGGTTGGTCAGGCACGATTTGCCCTTGGTGAATCCATGTTGACTGTTCCTGATCACTCTATTTTCCTCCAACTGTTTCAGGATGGATTCCTTGAGGACCTGCTCCATGATTTTCCCAGGGATTGAGGTGAGGCTGACCGGTCTGTAGTTCCCCGGATCCTCCTTTTTCCCTTTCTTAAAGATAGGTACTATATTTGCCTTTTTCCAATCCTCCGGGACCACCCCTGTTCGCCACGAGTTCTCAAAGATAATGGCCAGCGGCTCTGCAATCACTTCCCCCAACTCCCTCAGCACCCTGGGATGCAGTTCATCCGGCCCCATGGACTTGTGCACTTCCAATTTCATTAAGTGTTCCCTAACCTGACTTTCCATCACTGAGGGCCACTCTTCTCTCCAGTCCGCGTTACCCCGTGTAGTAGCCTGGGAGCTGGCCCGCCCTGTGAAGACTGAAGTAAAAAAAGCATTGAGTACTTCAGCCTTTTCCGCATCATCCTCCACGAGGATGCCTGCCCCATTCAGTAAGGGACCTACACCACCTCTGATCCTTTTCTTGTTGCTGATATACTTATAGAATCCCTTTCTGTTATCCTTCACATCTCTTGCTAGCTGCAACTCCAATTGTCCTTTGGCCTTTCGGATTTGATCCCTGCAGTCCCGAGCAATATCTTTATACGCCTCCCTTGTCATCTGTCCAAGCTTCCACTTCTTGTAAGCTTCCCTTTTATGTTTCAGCTCCCCGCAGAGTTCCCTGCTAAGCCACGCTGGTCGCCGTCCACATTTGCTGTTCTTTCTGCACATCGGAATGTTATCTTCCTGTGCCTTTAACAGGGTTTCTTTAAAATACAGCCAGCTGTCTTGGACACCTTTCCCCTTCAGATCAGCTTCCCATGGGACCCTGCCCATCAGCTCCCTAAGGGAGCCAAAATCTGCTTTTCTGAAGTCCAGGGTGTGTGTTCTGCTTCTTTCCTTCCTTCCATTGATCAGGATCCTGAACTCTACCATCTCATGGTCGCTGCTGCCCAGGTTGCCATTTACTTCTACTTCCCCGATCAATTCTTCTCTGTTTGTGAGCAATAGGTCTAGAGGTGCAAGGCCCCTAGTTGGTTCCTCCAGCATTTGTACTAGGAAGTTGTCTTCAATATTCTCCAAAAACTTCCTGGATTGCCTGTGCACTGCTGTATTATCTTCCCAGCAGACATCAGGATAATTGAAGTCCCCCATAAGAACCAGGGCCTGCGACGATCTGGAAACTTCTGTTAGTTGTCCATAGAACGCCTCATCCACCTCCTCTTTCTGGTCTGGCGGTCTGTAGCAGACACCCACCACAACATCCCCCTTGTTGCATTCTCCCCTAAACTTAACCCACAAGCTTTCAACCATCTTGTTTCCACTTTCATAGTGGAGCTCCGAGCAGTCGTACAGCTCTTTTACATATAACACTACTCCTCCCCCCCTTTTTCCCTGCCTGTCCTTCCTGAACAATTTATATCCATCCATGGCAGTGCTCCAGTCATGCAAGTTATCCATGTCTGCATGGAATTTCAGCCATGGAAGACCAGCCACCACTGTAACTGCAAACCCCAGTGTAGACAGGGCAAACCACTATACCCACCATTGTAGCTTATCTCTGCTTGAAAACTAGATAAATTGCCTCTGCACAGGTGATGGTTATTTCAACTTGTCAGTCTACATTAGGAATTTGCACTGATGAAAACTACGATGAATGAATTCCAAGTGCAAATAAAGCCTTTCTCAGGAGAAGATTAACTTCATATTGAAACTTACAAAATTTGTTCTCTGTGGTGTTTTCCAGAGTCGAGAATTTAACAGTAGTAAGAGTTGTTTCTTTCTTTAGTATTGGTGAAGTTTGTGTGTATCTGTACTTTGAAAACAATTTGTGTTTACCCCTCCCAGCAATTTCCATGAAGAGCATAGTTAATCTTTGCTTTTTTTTAATTAAAATTGCAAACTCTTAAGATGTGATCTACTTAACTTTATTTGTTGCCCAAGTCAAATATAGAATTACTTATGTTAGATATGGGCTGGAGATATACAGTATGTGATGATCTTTCATAAGTGGCGAAATTGTTAGAATGGAAACTCTCTTGGTTTTCAACCTTTTTTCATTTGTGGACCCCTAAATATTTTGAATGGAGGTTTGGTTTCCTTTGGAAATCTTAGACTTAGCCGTAGTCTACGCTTGCCGTACTTTTTGGCGGCAGTCAATCGGAGATACGCAAGGGACATGTCGTCAGTTGGTGTCAGGTGTGCAGCAGCAGAACCCTACTTCTCTTTCTCACATCACTCTGTCTCATACCATGCATGCATCCTGGGTTTATAAAAATAATGAAAAGGACAAAAGAAGTAGGGTGTAGTGCCCTCAAAGGCACGCCTGTTTTGTCTGTTGAATTTTCCGCCTATCTTCCTTGTGACATCTTTGCATTGCGGGCATCACGCAGTTGTGAGCATTCCCATGTCAAAGATTGTCTGTGGTTTGCTATATGTGTTGACTCATTGCTTTCATTTTCTTTCAGTTTCCAGACATGGGGAGAAAACTACTCTTGAGTGACTGCATTTCCTGCCTATTAAAATTAAGAACTCCCTGTGGTCCTCCACCTTGTCAATATTGATTTCCATTTGTAATTAAAAAAAAAAACAAAAAAAACCCCAAACAGTTATTTTTAACATGCAAGAAAGAGGCTGAATTGACATTGCAGAGAGTGAGGTCCTCTACCTTCAAAACAGATCCGTAAGCATCAATAGCAGCATGAGCTTCCTTTAACTTTTCCAAGAGAGCATGAGAGCCATGCTGAGGAGTTGTTTAGCTAGGATTGCAAAGTATTACTGTCATTTGTAGAGTCCAAGTCCAAAAGGGACCACTGTGATAATGTAGGCCATAGAACTTCCCCAAAATAATTCCTAGAGCATATCTTCTAGAAAAACATCCAGACGCTTGAAGATGAAGAGCTTACAGAATGGGAGGAAAAGTAAATGCAGGGAAGTATGAGTCATAGGATCAGGTCAGACTGTTTCAGCAAATCAAGGCAGTTGTTTAGATTCAAACAGTGTGGAACAACATATTAGGAGCAGGGGATGTTGTTCCACACTGTTTGAATCTAAACTACTGCCTTGATTTGCTGAAATAGTCTGACCTGATCCTATAACTCATACTTCCCTGCATTTACTTCTCCTTCCATTCTGTAAGTTTTCCATCTTCAGGCATCTGATGAAGTGGGATTTCTCCCATGAATGCTCATGCAATAAATAAATGTGTTGATCTTTAAAAGTGCCACAAGACTCCTTGTTTGTTTTGCTGAACTAGACTGACATAGCTACTACCTCTTTGGAATGTAATATTGTAGGGATAACAAACATGGTGGAATAGTACTCATGACTGAAATATAAGTATTGAAGGGTATGTGCTTTTCAGGAAAGACAGAAATAAAAATAAAGATGGTAGACGAGCACTGTATGTTTATAACAAGGTACACTGCAAAGAAATTAGAAGTGATGGAACGGATAAAAGGCATTTTGGTGGATTTTGTGTAATATAGAGTCTGTAAATCAGGATTTGAGCACATCAATAACTCAGCCAGAGGTGTTAGGTCTACAAGAGGAGTAGGTAGGTGAGGTTCTGTGGACTGCAATGTGCAGGAAGTCATACTTCATGATCATGATAGTGCCTTCTGGCCATAGAGTCTCTGAGTCTCACTGCCGTAATCATTGTGTTTAGATTGTAAACTCTTGAAAGCAGAGACTGTCTTTTGGTTGTGTACAATAGGGTCCTGGCTGAGGCTCCTACTAGGCACTATGGTAATATAAATAATAATAATTAATAAGTAGTGATTAACTGCTTCTGGTGCAATATGGCATTATGTACATTTGCTCATAGTCTTCACATTACTGAACATCTTATTTTATTCTCCTCTCCAAATCTATAAAACAGACTAAATAGGGGAGTTGAATTAGAGAGGGGAAAGATGAATTCTTTAAGAGCAATAGATGTGAATGGACCACATTAGAAAAAGACTAAGTAGGCTCCAGGTTCCCCTTTTTGTTCAAAAACTTTATTTTAAAAAATCTCAGATGTAAAATCCTCAAACAATAAAGATCACATTTACTTTAATATAGGGTACTCATTTCTAAGACTGTAAACTGCTGGTTTATAGTGAGAACAATTGTCGATGCTCAATAATGCTTTTGGTATCTTGGCAAAATTTGTATGGCAGTGATGTTGGGGACATGTCACTGTAGCAGAGTGTTAGGCTGCATTCCCTTAGCCAGCCCTCTGTCATGCCAGCCCCAATTGAGAGAGGTAGATTGGTGCTGGCTGGGAACACCTGAACCAGAATGGGACAGGGAAAACAGTTGTGTGCGTAATTGAGCAGGAGCTATAAATAGGCCCAGCTGAGGGAAGGAGCAGGGTCTCTACCTGCCTGGCCACAGAAGCTCCTGGGATAGCAAGCCAAGCTGTATGTGTTAAGAAGGTTGTGGAACTGTACGCTGTAAATAAATAGTACTGGATTGCTGATCAAGAGGGTCTCGGAGTTATTTGTGATAGCAGCAGAGAGCCCTTATAGTACCCAAACCCTTGTTTATGAAAGTGTGGTTCTACTCTGGAAAATGAATGTACATACACACAGAATTGTGGGGGTGAAGATTTTTATTCTAATAAAGAGTGCTGAATACTGAGCCTTGACCTCAAGGTCATTCTGTGCTCTTTGTGACTTATGCATCGTCCATAGTCGGACAGAATCTCAAATTTAAATTTATGCCCCAGTCCTGCAAACTCTTGTGCATGTGCTTAATTATTACGCATAGACTCATAGACTTTAAGGTCAGAAAGGACCAGTACGATCTTCTAGTCTGACCTCCTGCAAAATGCAGGCCTCAAGACTCACATGGGTAGTCACATTAAAGTCAAAAGAACTGCTCACGTGCCTAAAATCAGCACACACATATCACTTTGCAGGATCAAGGCCTTAAATATCTATTCTGTTGATGAGACATGAGCCAAAATGGAATACAGCCCACACACTGTTTTAATAGTATTCCCTCATAGCTGTTTTAGCTCTTCAGTGCCAATGGGAGTAAAAATTAGCAACAACATATTTTGTTAAGTAAATTAAGCAGTTATGAATTAGAATCCACCCAGGAACAGATCTGTTGAGTAAGAAGATGCCAGATTGTCCCTCACATAAGACAGCATTTACTACTATTTTGAGTTTAGCCAGTTAAAGCTGTCCTGTTTGAGTCTAAACAGGAAGTGTTCTTCTTTAATCTATTTAGTTTATTGAAGGCTATTTTCATTGTGCTTTGTGAAAGCTTTTGTTTTCTATAACAAAATTCCTGAACGTAAGTACTCGGAAGTCGTGTAGAGAAGGTAGCATTTCACAATTCTCAGTCTGAAGTATACTGTGTCTCTCTTGCTTGCATTAATCTAAAATTAATAAACACCAATCATGAAAGGCATGTGTAATTGCAAATTTTGGTAATGCTGTTGTTGGTTGGAGCATAGTGTACAATGTCAGCCTTTGGGATTCTGCTCATTTGGTTCAATATTCCCATTCTGTTTATAAGGATGCTAGGATCTTGATTTATGCTCACACTTAACAAGCTGGGATTAAAAATAATTGTTTTTAAAGCTTGTTGAAGAATAGTGGGATTTTGGGTGATTTCCCCCAGCTGGAATTATAGTGATCCCAGAGGGAGTCCTGAAGACCCCTGTCAATGCTTCTCTTCTTTGTTTGTATTCCCTTTTAATAAGTCTTATTTCATCATCACAAAGCAAGCAGGTTCCGTTTTGAGGATGACAAAGTGCATCTTTTTAAGCACAGTTCTATATAATTTAAAACACTTAGAAGCTGCAGTTGTTTTCATTTCACTGAGGCAAGATCTAAATGATCCAGACTTATTTGGTTTTTTCCTTCCTTTTGATACTAGAGTGGCGTAAACTCCTATTTCATCTAATTGAATTATGCAACATTCTTTAGTTTTAGCTCACGATAACAATATAGATATCTTAGAAACCTTTCCCCCTCTGGAACCAGGTACATTATGTTCTTTATGCTTTGCTGTATCTTGATCCTTTGAATGAAACCTCAAAAACTGAGGTCTGATTTGCTCCAAGTGACCCGTAAGGAGCCACCATGCCTATTTTGCTATGCTGTCTCTTGGCCGTAATGTAATGTAATGCAGTGCAGTGTGCTGTATGCTGTTAGCTTCCCATTCTTCACTCTGTAGGTGTCTTTCTTTCAGAAGCGCTATATGTACATGGTTTCTGAATCTCCTTGGAGTCCTTCAAGATGTAAGATTCTGTTATTGCTAATGATAATGGTTGAGATTCTTTGTTGCGCCATGAACAGAGAGCTCCTGGCCCTCTGAAAGGGAGGGCTATTCTGGGCTGTTTTGGGAGCTGGTGTAATTTATGCAGCCAGGACAAATGCTTTAAGTCAGAGCTTTTCAGACTTAGAGTCGGGACCCAGTATTGTGTGGCAGACCCTCAGGCACTGGGTTGTGGCACCCCCTGCTGCCACCACCAGAAGACTGGAATGCGTTGCTCATACATGTTGGGTCATGGGTATAAATGATTTTTTTCAAGTGGGTCTCGGGAAAAAAAGTTTGAAAATCACTGCTTTAAGTTATGGCAACCTCCATGGCCTATTCTGTCAGAAGTGGCATTGCCAATAATGAAGCCCTCCGGCCCCTGGCAGACTCCTGTATCAGGGTCTGTTGGGGTAGCATTACTAAGAAGACCGCCTTGAACTGCCCATGCAATGCCTACATCAGAGAAATTCTCCCCTTGCTGGTTCCAGAGCCAATATGACTTGTATGAGGTTAAATACCTCACCACTAGTTTATCCTGGCTGCAAGGTTATAGGTTCATTTTATATTTCTTAGATGATGTCTCTACCATTCCAGCATTTCTTGTGAAGAAATCCACATTGAAGAGAAATTATTTGATCTTTGGTCTGCTGGCAGAGGGAGTTTTATAGTATTTAAAATATTTCCACAGTTGAACACAATTAACCCTGTTCCTTTAAATCTTCTTGCTTGTACAATCTCCATCAAGTGTGGTAACATTTCCCATTTGACTGAATTATGGGAAGTCTATAAATCAACCCATCATTTCACTTAAATTTTTAAATTACACTGAAAGAATTCCTGTGAGGAAATGCTAATGTTTAAGGAGTACTATAGAGACTACAATTAACTTTACTCATTTCTTTGGTCTTTCACTGAAATAGTTTTTGTTTTAAGTGTATCCATTTTTTAAAAACTTGAGTGGTATTGAGCTCCTAATTTCTTGTAAACAAATTTCACAAATTCTTTTCTTCAATCAGTAAAAACCTTAATATTTGAATAAACATGACGAATGCCGCAAAGCTCTTTAGTCTATGTGGGTTCCCCCATGGGGGTGACAGCAATATCAGAAAGACAAGAGAGTCCCGTGGCACTTTTAAAGACTAACAGATTTATTTATCGCATGAGCTTTCGTGGGAGAAAATCCCACTTCGTCAGAC
>ML685836.1:3178344-3365925 GCA_007922175.1 Pelusios castaneus
AATCCCACTTCGTCAGACACGTCTGACGAAGTGGGATTTTCTCCCACGAAAGCTCATGCGATAAATAAATCTGTTAGTCTTTAAAAGTGCCACGGGACTCTCTTGTCTTTCTACAATAGACTAACACGGCTACCCCTTTGGAATGTAGCAATATCAGAGTTCCTCTAGAGTCATCATCAAGAACTACTGTTTGGCGGGGAGCTGACCTGTTCTTTGTATGGTTTGTGTTATGGTGGAATCATTCAGAAATTCACTTAGCTCCCCTCCTGTCTGTGTTTTTTATCTGAACAGCTTGCCCACGTTGATTCCAGAGCTGTACAGCTTGGTTCTCTCTTCATTCGTGGGCTTACAACTTTGATTATGGCCAATAGCGCTTGTGGCTTTCCATTGAGTATGGATGATTTGATGCCCTGGAAGGTGTTTGATGGAAAACTTTTTCAAGAAAAATATCAGCAGTCACACAGAGGGAGTTCTTTGGAGGAGCTTTTGGAGTGCAACGTAAGTACATACATCCCCTTCGAAAGCCATACATTCTTTCTTTAAAACCTATGTTTTAAAAAATGTCAACTACAAACATTTTTTTAATTTTAAAATGTTGGTTTCATTGGTATTATTTCATCCTTCCTCCCAACCCTTCTCATCCCACCTCCCCTACCTAGGACCTTCATAAAAGTAAACTTAACACTGAGGTTATTGGAGAGACTTTTATTACAATTTTTTGCTGTTTCAAATATGATAAAATACAAAATTGGTTATCAGTTTTAAAAAAATAAGAATTACAAAATGTGGTGCAATTTATCAAAATGTTTCTGAAAATTTCTGCCATAAACATTTTAGAGGAATTCATAAAGGTTCCTTAAAGGAACTTAGTGGGTAATATTTTAAAATAAGTGTCTCGGGGCCAGATTTTCAAAGGTATTTTGCTGCCTTATGATTGCAGACAGGCAACTAGTACAATTTCCAAAAAAAGCAACGAGGCATCTAACTCCCATTGGAATCCATGGGAGTTAAGAGTAGGAGCTTTTGAAAATTCCAGTACTTGCCTATCTACATCATTAGGTATTTAAATAACATTGTAAATTTGACCCAAGTAACTTAAGAGCCTAAATCCCATTTTCAGAAATTATTTAGGTGTGTGGGAGGCTAAGTCTCAGTACTGAAAGTTAGTTAACTTTGACTCCTAGTTAGTTGCCTGTTACTTTTACATGTGGGACTTAAAACCCTAAATCACTCAAGTGCTTTTGAAAATTTTACTCAACATCCACTTAAAAATCACATTTCTTTTTTAAACTGTTCTACCTAATGTTACATGTAAAATCACAATAACTGTAAGATATTCGAAAGAGAAATTATTTTGCTATTTTTAAGTTTGCTTATTTAGTGCTTTTGACACCATTTTGTGTATAGTTAGTTTCACTGTTTTTCCTTTGTAGCCCGTTAGGTCCCTGTGGTGGAACTGATTATGTGAGTGGACCTCATGTCTTAAGCATGGTCCCATGAAGACACAGGGGTTTGCCCAAGATGAGTCATGTGCAGGGTTGAGGCTGCACAACCTTATTCAAACCCCGTTAAAATAATGAGAATCATTTTATTTCAATGGATTTAGTTTGGATTAGACTGATATTTTCTTCTGTTGTTTATATGGACCTCTACTATAGCAACAGGGGAAATTACCATCCCCCGCCCCCCAAAATAGGAAAATGTAAATGCAAAGCCACAGCAAGTTGGTAGAAAGTAAGACCAGGTAAAGGATCTGAAATGACTTGTTAACTAATGTTTTTCTTTTGAGAAATTGAGTAAATTCCAAGTTGATGATGACTGGGTTTTTGTTTTGTGGTATTAAAACATGATTACTAACATGTTTTAATTAACATCTTAAAACACTAGTGTAGACAGATTAAGTTGTATTTCAGTGTGTTGGCTGTTAGAGGTGAACCCAAGAAGGGAGCTGAAGGTTCACTTTGACCAACTCGTGTCTACAGTAGGGTTTTAAAAAACAACCTTTTTATCCTAGTCTAAACATTCCCAAAGTGAACAGTTCTGTTGTGGAAAAAGTCAGTCTAGACTCTTGAATTTTTAGAGTGGTTTGAATATCTTTTTCTTTTTTTAGTTACGATTTTATGCTACATATAGGGCAGAGAGAGCTCCCAGAATAATAAAATAGTTTCCCAAGTTTTCAGTTTGAAAGGCAAGGATCTGTTTTTGGAAGCATTCCCTTGAGATGCCAGTTAAGCTGCTGCCATTGGCAACAGAATAAACTTCCATGATTGGTTGTTGCTGCTATTATAAAGTTAACTTTACAGATACAATTTGTACTTATTTCCTGGCACAACTTGATGTAGATCAAGAGCCAAGATCTTTCAGTACTTAACGTCTTAGCGGTCTTCCCATGAGCATCATACATCTGATCTACTGAGAGCTACAGCATTGTATTCAGAAAAGTTACACTAGAGGTGATGTTTTGCTATTGAAAAGATTAAAAAGTTGCTCCTTTCACTGTTGCTCTCTACCTCTGAATTCCTGGGTATCGCTTCTCCAGTGGTGCATTGGAATGGGACCATGTAACTTGAATGAGTTAGGAGGTGCATTCTGGGTTGTTTTGATCATAGAGATATAATTAAGTACAAGAAACAGCTCTGAATAAACTGTACTAAAGGTACTTGATCTGGTCCAAGACTCCAGTCATAGCACAGCTTAATAACTTCCTGAACATTCTAAGGGTCAATCCACACAAACCTCTTGCATCAAAATAGCAAAAGGTGGGAATTAAAACCAATTTAGTTATTTTGGTGCAGTTTTGTGTAGACCGGCCCTGTGTGTTCTCAACAGCCATTATGTATCGCAGTGGAGGGCCAAGACTTGGGCCTCTGTTACAGATGAAAAACAAAACTTATGGATTTTTTTAATAAATTAAATTTATATTGGGCCTCTGTGAGGTCTGCCTGCAGAGGCAAGACAATGTAATAGAAAGGGATTCAGAGTGATTTACAGAAATGAGTAGAGCAAGAAAAGTGAACTTTACTAAGAAAAGTGGGAAAACAAACACTTCTTTCCTTCTCCTCAAGAATCCTCTTTCATTGTGCAATATATTTAGCTTTGGTTTGTTTGTTTGTTTTTTTTTAAAAACCCGAAAGATATTATGAGGCAGGTTAAGCCCAATTCTTTTGATTGCTGTTTAGGTGTTATAGTGGTGTTACTCTTGAAAATTAAAAAAGAACCTACCACAGTCACTGATTTCAGCCTACTGTTTGCAGGGATCTTTGCACACACAGTTCCAGAAGCTGAAGTCACTCATTTGCAAGGCTTGCATGGAGAAGAGCAGAACTATTCAAAGTAGACAACGAGGGAATGAATTTATCTCAGGTGGGCATCATGTTAATTTTACCAGTAAAGCCACTATATGATTATATCTATCACCTTTCAACAATTCCCTCAGGCAATTTGTCAATTAAGTAAATCCTGGGAGAACTTACTGACACTAACTGAAGGAAGAATTTCAGTTAAAGCATCCTGATTTTAGAAAAATGTATTATTTCTCAGATGTAGGTGAAATGATGTTTCCATTCAGTTACACAGCTAATAAATATAATGAGTACTTTGAGAATAATCTCTATTCTTGTTCTTAGTGACTAAAGCTATTTTTGTTCTCTATCAGTTAGATGACTCAGGAATTCCCATTCTGCTTTCAGGAAGTATTCTTCAGGGTAGCAACTTTAAAGGGTTTTTAGCACACATTTATATTTTTTTCACAGTTCAGTCTCTGAATGCTGATTCTTCAAAAATGCTTTGTAATTATTCTCAGTTTAAAGCTCATGTGTTGGCATCCATTTAAATGACAATTGGTGTATTTTAAAATCCTGTCACTCTACAATTACTCAGTCTTTGTGCCTGTCTGTTGATGAAATGCTGATAATAGAAATGGGCATGGTCCTCTTGGTTTAATTTATTGTTCTCACAACAAGAGGAAAGATTTAATCAGTCTCAGGCTTTTCATCATATTTACACACAAATGTAAGAAGAATTCTTACTTTCCATCCCCTTTGTCTTGTTTATGCGGGAGATACAAAACAAAGGATGTATGAAAATGCATTAAGGTGTCCAAACAAAATCCTCTCATCAATGTATCATCAAACACGTTAGCATCTACCATGGTTTGTGGAATCATGTTTAAATGTTTCCAATATGATTTAAGGCTCCAATATGGACAAGGATTTCTTGTTATAGATAGCTATATTAACCAAAACTGTGTTGACTACCACCATAATAGAGTTTCAACATGGTTTCTAAACACTCTTGCACAGCTTGTAACCATTATGAATGTTGCTGGAAACTGAGCGATGAGTACATGCACTGAACCTTAGTTAATTATGCTAAATATGAAAGGGGGAGTGCCATTTAGTTTGGAGGAATAAGAGTTGCACATGAACATGGTGGCACGTCTTATAAAATATTATTGCCAAAAATGCTGAATATGATGTATCTTTCATTCATAAAAGTGGGTATATAATCAATATAAGTGATAAATGTTGTTTCTTAGAATTGCGAGGAGGAGGAAGGGGATGTAGCTTCCAGCAAGCACACCGAACTTCTTTTGTTCCACCATATCATAGTCAGAACAGGGGATTCCAGTGGCGAGACCCTCAACCTTCCTTTTATGTGTCTGATGCCCAGCCTTCAGGTAAAAAATCAATATTAAAAAAAAAAAAAAAAAAAAAGACTTGGCACTGCCAAAGATATATGAATGTGCCTAAAGATACATATATTTGTACATTATGGGCACGATCCTGCACCCATAATAATCAATGGCAAAACTCCATTGTATCAGTGAGATTTGTGTATTAATATTAGATGAAGCTAAACCTACAAGTTACATATAGAGTTCCATTATGTCCTGATATTTTCACTTACTTGTAACTTTGAAAAATTCTTCTGTGGGGCTGAAACTTCTCATGTTTGGTCTCAGTTGAATGACGAAGAAAGTTTTAGTTATTTTAAATAATCCACCACAGTAGCATAGAAGTGTCTAGCATAATGCCTTTAGTTTTAGATCCTAGCTAATGCCATGATCAAGAAAAGCACTTGAGCACATGCTTAATATGCAGATATGAGAACAAGCTGTGTTCTCTCTTGGTAAGAGTTAACCATAAATCACTCACCAACACCACCTATAGATTGAACAGAAGAGACATTTAAAAGAAGCTAAGGTCAATGTTCCGTATGGAAAACAGTTTGTGGTGACGTTACAAGGAGGGGAAATGTTGTTAGGGCCAGAAGTGTGGCGTCTGGAGTAACCACGTTGAGGAAGAAGGAGAATCATCCAAAGCAGATTAAATATTTTCTTGGGGCTGCAGTACAGTAATTATATTCCTAAATTTATTCTACATTTTCAGTCTTGCTTTGTGAAGAAGTTTAGTGAAGTGATTGATTTGAAAGAAAGAAAGAAAGAAAGAAAGAAAGAAAGAAAGAAAGAAAGAAAGAAAGAAAGAAAGAAAGAAAGAAAGATGCAATTGCCTTTCTGTGGGCACAGGGTAGATAACAGGATACCTATTATTAGATCTACAAATGAAATGGTTTGGCATGGTCTGTGTGGATATGGCTAAAACATACGACCTTGCTGAATAACTTGGCTATAAACAGAATCAAAACTGACCATCTGTCATGATGATTCTGTTCCAGGAAGCATGTAATTCAGAGTCTAGCTACACAGTGATCTTATCGCAAAATGTAATCCAAAATAACAGCATAGGATCATGTGAAAACATGCATCTAGCTAATGCCGGCGGTGTCAGATCCTAACTCATGCCATGATTGAGAAAAGCACTTAAGCACATATTTTATGTTAAGATCTAAAGGCAAGCAGCATTATTAAAACCCACTTTGGCCTTTTTTACAGAGGTGAGACCAATTCATGCTATAATACTCTATTATAACACTCTCCAATGTACTCAGATTTCCTATGTGTACGTAAAATAGGTTTATTATAGAAATGAGTGAGGGGACCTGTGAAAAAAATAATATGAGATCATGTAATTAAAGATCCAAAATGCATCTGCAAACATGGTGGAGAGTCAAAATTGAAGTTCCATATTTCCTAAGTTTCGAATGCTTAACTGCAATTTGAGGTTCTTTTAAAAGCATGCATGTTTGTAATTTCCTAGGGGTTTCTTTTTAAATCTATGAAGAATAAAAATTCTATTATGTGGCATATTGACACCCTCATGGGTCATCAGCAGATTTGGAACCTTTAGTTCTGCCAGCCCATTGCTCTGCCACATGAGCTAATGGCATATCTGATTGCAATCTCAACTTATCATCCCTTGTATTGAGCTAGGGGTATGAGACCTACATTTTGCCAGTGGGGTTTCACAGATATTGGCTTATTGAAGAGGAATGATAAGATTCAAAATGTTGGGTTCCATTTCAGGCTCTGGAGGGAAGTGTGCTCCTGTCTCTTCCCCATCTTGGCTTCTTGTCCCAGTCCCATTCTCCTTACCTAGCCAGGCACAGTCCTCAGACTACTTTTCCCTATTTCTAGCTTGTCCTAATCTCCCTCTCCAAGATCACTATCTGAGACCAACTCTCCCCCTGACTTCCAGTCTTTCCCTTCCCACCCCCAACTCCCAGGCTCTCCAGACTTCTTGTCCCAGTCTAGTCCTGTCCCTCCCCTTGTCCCCTGCCCGATGGCATTGTTCTACTCTGCATTTGAAGAATAATCTGCATTCCCTCTCCATGCTGTCCGGGTGCCAACAGGGGGAGTCACTGTTAGCACAGGAGGTACAGGCTCCCTGCTTTCGGTTCTAGTGCAACCCCAACCTCTGACAGCCATTACAGGGAAAGTCTGGCTTTGCTCCTATGTACTCCAAGGTTGAAGGAAGCAAGCTCATTTGCTCTGTTGCACATGCACAGTCTGGTCAACTTTAATTCAGCTTCCTTGTGTGTATGCATTATGATACATTCTTTAATTACATGATCACATTAGAAATTAGAAACAGAGGGATTAACTTTTTCAATACAGCCCTTGTGCATGCAAAACATTTTCAGCTAATACACTATTATCTTCTCTTCATTCATGCCCTCCTGAAGACCCGTTTCTGCCTACCATGAGTTGTTAAAGTCATGAAACATAGCATTGGCGTGCTTTATGGTCTTCAATCTCACAATACCCTGTATTAGCTCCATCTGCCCAGGGCTGGGAATTGGGCTTTTATATTGTCCTGTTGTTCTTGAGTTTACTGTTGGGGGAAAAAAAAGAATTTAAAAATGAAACTAGAGAGTTTGACCCTGTTCAACTAAGTTAGCTAAAACCAGTTTTAAACTATGTATAAAACCAGTTTAGGTAACACAGTTTCTAGCTTAATGTAGACAGAGCCACATGGTATATTTCCAGACAAAACTTCATTAGTTGTTAAGATTGTAAATGTGATTCAAAACAGGACACACCGTACCTTTCCACACATCACTAAAAATAAATAAAACATGGAGAGCTATAAAAATCACAGGCAAAGGACACATAAATAGTTCTGTCACTAACCTCAGTACTCACACTAACAGAAGAATTCTCATTTATCTGTATGCAAACCACCCGAACAACCTTAGTTCTATGTCTGTGCAAACTCCAACTAACAAAAAAATCAACCGTATCCTTCCATTACCTGACTCTTTCATAACAGCATATCAAATCTTCGGTAGTTTCCTTTTATTCAGACAAAGGTTATGCACAATCTAAATTTTTATGCATCCATGACAGTTTTTTGTGCTATTTGTGTCTGGCCCTGAGTATACAATTTTATTATGTATAATGACTCTTGCACTGGTCTTGGAAAGCTTGTCTGAAGAAACAGAAAGATGTCAGCTAAAGATGCGTAGAAGGGAATACAGAGTAGAGCTGAGCAAAATTTTTCAGCTCAATAGATTATTCACTGGAAAATGTAGTTTCTGGTCAACCTAAAGAATTCTTCACAAATTTGTCACATTTGCCCAATAGTTCTGACCTATCCAAATACATCAAAACATTTTGGTGATGTTGAAAAATTTTGCTTTCATTATGAGAGGTTTTGAAAAAAGCAAGAAAACGATTCACGAAATGGGGAAGTGCCATCTCCCTCATAAGCTTTAGCCCAGTGGTGGTTAATCACCGTTTATTTGCCTGGAGGCGTGAGACCAGTTACAGTTCTGCCTCTGCTTGATGCGGAGAAAGAATTTGAACTTGGGTCTTTCCCCATCGTAAAAGAGTGTTTTAGCCACTGGGCTATGGGATAGTGTGGCATGAACCTTCCTCAGTTTCTCCTCTTGAAGTGGTCCTGCTTTTTATAAATAATTAAATAGGCTTTGGAGCAAGGACTTGAACTTGGGTCTACCACATCTTAGAAGAATGATTAAATTGTCATTATGACAAAAGTGGATAGTTATTAGACCAAGGAAAGAGAATGAGAATGAATCTATAGCTTGGTAGTCAAGAGAACTCACCTTTAGCCAGTACAAATTCAAAAAATCCTATTCCAGAACACAACAGCTGTACTGCAAGCCCTTAGTTTTTATAGTGTGGTTTTTTAAAGTGTCTTATGACATACTTAGGTCTTGTCAACACAAGCCAAAGCCACTGCCAAGATAGTGTCCTGCTCACAAGAACTATGTTTAGACATGGTTCTGGCTAACAAACTTTGAACTGTAGTGAAGATCAGATCTTATTGTTCTTCATCATTAGTGAAGTAAGGACTGGTTGACACAGAGTTATGTTGCTTTGCCTGTAGAAGCCTACATAGTCAAAGCATACAGTACAGTGGAGTCAATTCAATTGTACTGATATAAAGGTGTTTATGCCAGTATCAATTAAATTTAGGATAAAATTAAGATGTAGAATACAAAAAATAGTGTTGATATAAGTCCTAAGAACAACATTATCCTTTTCCTAAGTACTACAACCTGGGCTGCACGTCCGTCTACAGTTTCAATTGACTGGACTAGCATTAAAAGTGCAGATGTTATGCAGATAGCTGGTACCCTAACCCTTTCAGAAGAGTGATGCCACTATTGAGCCTTAACTGAATACCAACTGAATTATGTTGAAATGGGTGTAGAATAAGAAATGGTGAGGGGTTGTGCCAATGAGAGGAAAAAAATGTTCTCTTTTCAAAATATACCTCACTGGTTTGTTTTTTAAATGCTATTATCAGTAAGTTATTTTCCTGTTTGAATGCTAAGAGGAAAGTATTTTTTTTTCTCTTTCACACTCCAGGTAGAGGATACAGATCGGGACATCGAGGCCAGAGGAGAAGGTTCAAGCTTGCTCCGCGGTAAATAATAGAACTACAGAGAGTGCCATAGAAGGTGTATAATAGGTTTGAATGAGGATGATATTCCTTCCAGAGATAATATCTTTACCTACAAAAGCCGGGACTAGAAGAGGTGAACACCTGCAGCTTCCAGTGATTTCAGCTGAAGCTGTGGGTGCTGAGCCCATTATGTCCTTTCCATACTAAGACTGAGCTAACTTTATTTGGAGAATGGTTTCACTAACAACTCTAAAACCAGAGTTGAAGGATCTGGTTACTGCTTGGCACTGTTCAAATATGGTTAAAACACATCTTCCCATTTACACTGGAAATTCTAAACCAAGTTTCAACTGTGCTAGAGCACTCATATAATGTAACTAGATCTTCCCAATCTAGTTTTACATTGCAGATGAGACTTGGTGCTTCCATCAAAACAGTGTACAATAGGTATGCTGTGTCCGTGCGTAAATTAGGAGGCTATTGTTGGGTAAGCCATACTCTTCTTATTGTAGCCTGCTGAAAAAGTTGGAACATGACATCACTTTTTTAAACTTCACCTATGA
Organism: Pelusios castaneus; assembly: GCA_007922175.1. Lineage (NCBI taxonomy): Eukaryota > Metazoa > Chordata > Testudines > Pelomedusidae > Pelusios > Pelusios castaneus. Next base: position 3,188,180 of record ML685836.1, read on the forward strand.
GTAAAACACAGGTGCTTGTATGCTGAGATGTAGTGCTGACCTATAATTGCCAACCACCCTTTGCAGCTTAGGAAGGGAACAACGCTGCACATCCAAGCTATTTCTAAATCTTATATCTTCCTCCTGAGTATTTCTGAGATCATCCTTTTCTTTCTGTAGATAACCAAAACTTTCAGCCAGGAACTCATTATTTTTACAATTAGAATTCTTCAAGTGATGGTGGTATCTGTTGAATTCTACTGTGGGGATACATGAGTGCACTATGCAGTCAGAGCCTAAGAATTCAAGAGTACTTTCTTGGTCTGAGCATGCACCTGGTTCACCTCTTGCCTCTGTCTGAGGTTATAAAGGGGTGGAGGTGGGCCAACAATCTCTCCATTTCCTTCTTACGGAGTCCAGGTTGGAACGCCCAATGTCCATGGCTTCGGCCTATAAAATTAGCATTAGATTTAGCTTTGTAAGTAGTTTTAACCATTTTCACAATTTACAGTTCAGTATTGTATAGATCTTAGTGTTTAGCTTTGGTCTCCTCTTCTAAATCCCACAAAATCATTATACCTCATTCGGATACCAAACCATGCCCAGACACCAGGCTTCAAACTCTGCACTTTCTGCCCATTTTTCTTCCCTGTGAGCAACAACCATCAGTGCTGCCTCTGCAGCTTTGGGGAATCCCATATTATGGCAAGGTGTAGTAACTGTCAGTCATTCCCAGCCACACCCAAAAAGGGTGGGAACTTCATCTCTGCTAATATTGATTTATTTTAATGTAATTTACAGCACAGTTTCAGTGCTGGAAATGTAAACCATGTACACTCTGTAGCATTCTATCCCTTTTTGGTGGTGGCCATGCACAACTATACTCGGAGTGCCAACTAATTACATTAGACTAGTAGTTCTCAACCTATTTACTATTGTGGGCCACATGTGCAGCTCTTTGTGTTCTGGGGGCTGCATCCATGCAATATCTATACTTACCTGTATAGCCCTGAGGATGTCACATGAGCCTCAACTGTATGCTTGTTGGGGTGCAAGCTGCCCGCAGGCTGCGGGTTGAGAACCACGGCGTTAGCAGCACCGAATGCCCATTGTTTTGGTTTTTTGCTTGAAAATGTGTTTGTTTTTATTTTGATTTTTTTTTCTTCTGCCTTTTGAGGCAGGGAAGGAGCACCAAAAACATTTTGCATCTTAGATGACGAAACACCTAGGGCTAGCTCTGGCGAGAGAGCTGGGTCTTTCAGTTCAGGTAGTAGAGGCTGATGCATTAAGATCCAGAAGCCCATCGACGGGCATCAATGTTACAGAAATAGTTCTTTTAACAGCCAGATGAATTCATTTGGGACAGAGCAGTTAAAGTTACTACTAAATAAATATGTAATGAGGGAGCATATAAGTGTTACCAGCTCCATAAAGCTGTATACTGAACAACGGTTATTACAAGTACAGTCATCACCAACAATGATTTTACTAGCAAAGCCACTGTATCGCTGATGTGTTTCTTTTAAGTATAGTTTTGCCAGATAGATGTTATATCCAGGATCTATTTTGTAGTTGATGATAAAAATTAATGTTTAGTTAACTTATCTGCACAAAGCAGGAATCAGATTCTGTAGGGCTTACTCTGGCACTGAAGCTAATAAAAGCTTTGCCTTGGTAAGGATTGGATGGAAGACAGTGAACTGGAATAATAAAACATAGATTTTTAAGGCTAGAAAGGACCTTTATGATCATTTAATCCAGGGGTCGACAACCCAAAAGATAAGAAGAGCCATTTAAAAAAAATTCCTTCAATAACCAAGTGTTTTGAGAACCACAATGGGTGTAGCCTACTGGTGCGGGGTGGGGGGAAATTGGGTCAAGGCACCTGCTGCAGGGTCCTCTGGTGCAGGGGTGGGGGAGAGCCCAGAAACACAAGCGGGTCCTCCGCAGGGTTCCCTGGTGACAAAGGGGAGCCCTGGAATCAGGAATGGGCCACCTGCAGGGTCCCCCAGTGGCTGGGGGAGGGGAAGGTCTGGAGCCAGGAGCTGCAAGTAGGCAGCCGAAGAGCCACATGCGGCTCCGGAGCTTCAGGTTGCAGACCCCCGATTTAGTCTAACCCCCTGAATAATATAGACCATAACATTTCATTCTGCCTCAAAACCATAAGTTCTAATAAGGTAGGGCATTTAAAAAAAAAGACATCCAATCTTGATTTAAAGACTTCAAGAGATAGAGAATCCACCAAGCTACTAGATAAATTGTTCCACTGGTTAATTATCCTGGTTGTTAAAAATGTATGGTTATTTCCAGTCTGATTTGTCTAGGTCAAGCTAGAATTTGACTCTTTTTCTGCTAGAATAAAGAGCCCTCTGCTATCAATAATCTTTTCTCCATATATTTATTTATAAACTATGATCTAGTCACCTCAGCCTTTTTGCTAAACTAAATAAAGCTAATGATTCTCTTAATATCATCATAGCTTTATTCATCTAATCCCTGAGGGAATACAGTTCTCTATTATGCAGTGTTTATATAGTCATAGAATCATGGAATATAGATGTGGAAGGAACCTCAAGATGTCATCTGTTCTAGTGGTTCTCAACCTTTCCTATCTTACATCCCACCAATCATGCTATCAAAGAACCTGCGTCCCACCATGACAGAAACAAAAAGCCTGCTTTTTCCCAGGATATTTATATGTTTACAGGCATTCCGTTATTATATATATATATCATTTACGGTAAGTTTTAAGGACATAAAAAATTGCAGTAGGGTTCCTGGAAGTAAATTTTGCTGTCAGCAGGTTTATATATAATGATACAGGGTCAGGTGGGCAAGGCAGATCAGTGGGAGGGAGAGTGAATTCTTGGTAATTGTTATGAAAACCTTGCGTCCCACCAGTAGGATGTGTACCATTAGTTGAGAACCACTGATCTAATCCATCCCTCAGTGCTGAGGCAGGGTCAGGTATACCTAGACGATGCCTTGACAGGTGTTTGTCTAACGTCTTCTTAAAAAACCTTCAAGGATGGGAATTTAACAGCCTGCCTTTGTAACCTATTTCAGAATTTAGCTATCCTTAAAGTTAGAAAGCTTTTCCTAATATCTAACCTAAATCTCCCTTGCTGCAGATTAAGCCCTCTACTCCTTGTCCTATCCTCAGTGAACATGGAGAAAAAATTATCATCCTCTTTATAACGGCCTTTTCACATATTTGAAAACTTCTATCAGGTCTCTGCTCTGACGTCTTTTTTCACGATTAAACATTCACAGGTTTTTTAACCTTTCCTCATGGGTCAGGGTTTCTAAATCTTTTATCATTTTGTTGCTCTCCTCTGGACTCTGTCGTGTTTGAACATAGAACTCCAGCTGAGGCCTCATTTGTAAACATAGCTGTGCCACTGTTGTTCCCATCATGTAGGCACGGTCTGACTAGTCTGTTATTCTCCAGCTCCTTTTTTTCTTCCCCTTTTTAAAGATAGGTACTATGCTTGCCCTTCTCCAGTCCTCTGGGACTCATCATTCCTCTGTGAGGTCTTGAAGATAATTGCTAATAATTCTAAGATGGCTTCAGTTAGTTCCTTAGGTATCCTAGGGTGAATTTTTTCAGGCCTTGATGACTTGAATGCATCTAACTTAGTAAAATATTCTTTAACCTGTTCTTCCCCCTGGTTTTTGTTAATGGGGTCAGATGTCAGATCACAATGAACCTTTTAGGTAAATACTTCAACCTCCTTGGATTTGTTTATTGGCTCTCCTTTCACTAAATAGTGGTACTTCACTTTCATTTGCCTTTCTGTTGCTCCTACCATATTTATATTACCTCTTTATATTGCCTTTTATGTCCCTTGCCAGGTGCAGCTCATTTTGTACCTTCACCTTTCTGATTTTGTCCTCCCTACATGCTTGCACATGGGGTTTTTTGGAATCATCTTTACCAGTTTGCTGATGTCACCCATTTTTATAGGATTTCTTTTTCAGTTTCAGGTCATTGAAGAGCTCCTGTTAGAGCTATATTTGCCTCCTAATATTCTTCCTGTCTTTCCTTTGCTTCAGATTAGTTTGCTGTTGTGCCTTTAATAAAGTCTCTTTGAGAAGCGGCCTGCACTCATTTCTCCCTTAGATTTTCTTCTCCAGGGACCTTACCTACCAGTTCTCTGTTTCTGTTAGACTGCTTTTTTTAAGTGTATTGCCTTATTCTGCTGCTTCCACTTCATCCTTTCTTTAGAATCATAAAATCTATTGTTTCATGATCTTTCACCTAAATGACCTTCAACTATCAGATTCTCAACCAATTCCTCTCTGGTAGTCAGAATCAAGTCTAAAATGGCTGACCTCCAGTTATTCTTACTTTTCTGAAACATGAAGTTGTCCCCAACATATTCAAAAAAAAAAAATATATATATGCTCTGCTGTTTTAGTTTTCCAACAGAACAGTCTGGTTAGTTAAAATCCCCCAGTGATACCAAGTCTTGTGTTCTGGATGTTTCTGTTATTTGTTCTAGAAAAGCCTCATCCATCTCCTCCTGATTTGATTGTCATGGTACGGGTCTCCCATAGACCTCACCATGTTTTTTCCCTCTTTAACATGACCCAGAGACTTTCAGCTGGTGTGCTTTAAAGCAAAAGAAATTATAATAGCCAGCAAATGCTATAACATTGAGGGCAAGATTTTCTTATATGGATGTTTGAAGAATCTTTGGGAAATTATAATTATATTTGTTTACTATTATTATTATTATTATTAATAATAATAATGTTTATATTCTGTCTGTCACTAAAAGCCAGGCAACAAGCCCATAAAACTGATTACCTAACCTGACTTGTACATTAGTCTTATAATGCTTCTGTGTGTTGAAGAGCTATATGCTTCTCTTTTCCTTTTCCCAAATACACTATAGTTTATTTTAAAAGTTTTAAAGAATCAAGGTAAATACTAATCAGATAGTATTTGGTTTTCTGATTTCATGTGACCTGGTCATGTTCTTTTATGAAAACGTCTCTATATAATGTCATCATTGAAGGATGAGTGAAAATGTTAAACTCCTAATCAAACTAATGATTCTACTATAGGTGTCAGTAAAAAACTGTCATAAGGGCTCTTATATTACTTGTCTGTAAATACTGCAGATGGTATCTCAAGGACACCTTAGGGTAGGAGAGGCAGACGTATGCATCAGAAAACCAGGCGGGTGGAGAGGCATGTAAAAAATTCAGAAGCAACGTAAGTTCAATTTTCAAAAGGGATATAGGGTCATATTTTATTTCAGTGGGAGGTAGATGCCTAGGTACTTCTGAAAACCCCATTATGTCATATTTGCATCTTTAGGCATCCAAATACTTTTAAAATCTGATCCTAAGAGTCCAAGTCTCATTGAAAGTCAATGAGATTCATGCTTCTAAGTATCTAAGGGCCAGCTTTTGAAAGGTCTTTAGGTGTCTAAAAATGCAGTTAGGTACCTAGTGAGATTTTTAAATCCCACTATCTGCTTCTTTAAGCACCTAAAAACCTCTGAAAATCTGGTCCCAAAACCCATTTGAAAAAGAGACTTAAGATCTTGTTTATACTTAAAAGGCTACAGCGGTACAGTTGTGCCACTTTAAGACTTCAATGTAGACACTACCTGGGGGGGTTCTACTAACAGAGGGAATCCATCTCCCCAAGAAGTGGTAGCTAGATCAATGAAAGAATTCTTCCGTCAAACTAGCATTGTCTGTACAGGGATTTAAGTTGACATAAGGCCACTCAGTGGGGTGGATTTTTCATATCCTTAATCAAAGTAGTTAAATTGACGTAATTTTTTGTGTAGACTAAGCATTGAACTCTCAAGTATTTTTGAAAAAAATTACCCTAAATAAACTTTGGAATTTTAAACATGCTTTTATTCATTTTGTATGGCCACAGGAGCAGTTTGTCTGCTATAGCTTTTCACAGGAATTTTTATTATTTGAAATCGTTTACATGTTGTTGCTTGTATGTCTTGCTTCACACATCACAGGTTTTTTGTATTTTAGATGGCCCAGATGACTTTGTCCTTGACTGGAACTGAATGAAAAGCGATAAGATGACAAGATATGTTTTTATAAAGTACTATAAACTGAATATAATAAAACTAATTTCAGTATTTTTATTATACTATCAAGAAAATGAGGTCAAATTGAATGCATATTTTAAGATTGGTTGTTCCCCTGATTTGACTTGGTATTTCCAATCCCATTTAATTTTGTATCTCTGGTACTTTCATTTCTAATTTAATGTTTATAAGAATATGTCCTGTGCTCTGAGGAAAATTTTGAAAGATTTGAGGAAAGTGTTGAGTGATTTGATTCCCAGATACCACAGTGAATAAGGAGCACTTTACAAAAGCCTAAGGTAGACAGTTATGAAATGTGTACAAAAACAGAGGCCATCGTTTTGTGGTGAAGGAGATAGAGGAAATCTAAAGTGGTAAAGCCATGAGTGAGCTTAAGTGTTTGTGTAAACTGCATTATTTAGACTCCTGCCACTGGCCTCTGCCAGCTGACTAAGGGCTGAGGGATTTGGGCTAAGAAACTGTTACCTGTGGTATAGACTTGTGGGCTCAGGCTTCAGCCCAAGCTCTGGGCCTCTCCCACCTCAGCGGGTCCTAGAGCCCTGGCTCCAGTCTGAGCCCAAATGTCTACATCTCAGTTCAACAGCCCCATGAGCCCAAGTCGGCTGGAACAGACCAGCCACAGGTATCTAACTGCAGTGCAGACATACCATAAGAAGTCATCCCAACCAAGTGCCAGAAACTTTTATGCCCCATATACACAAATTCTATATATGCCACATTTTTTTCAGAAAAAGTATTTTGGAAGCATTTTGGATACTTATAAATATTTTAAACACAGTGTTTTGTATCTCTCTGCGTGTAAAGCTAGGTGGCTTAGTTACATGAGACCATCGGTGCAGGGTTCAGAGAGAGAAAAACTATAGCTAATAGTTAATTTTAGAAACCTCAAAAATAGCTTTTCTAGAAACAAAACTGATCACAGTTTCTTAAAGTCTTGTTATTTTTTAGATCTTCTAGAGCAAAACTGAGTGCTGTGTCTCCTCTTCCTACACCTGAGAATTAGTAATGCCTTTTTCAGTTGTGTAATGGTCTCATTTCTATCCCGTTGCAGTATTGTATTATATATGCAGACCTTAAACCTGTCATTCACTGAGGATAAAAAATTGCTCATCCTGGACTTTGGACCACTATAATTTTGGAGGACATTCCAAATTGGGGTTGAAGGGAAACTAAATAAATATTTCTATCTCATTGATTTTTTTTTAATGTCAGCTATTTGAAGCACAGTAGATGAAATCCTGTCTTGACTGAAGTCAGTGGCAAAACTCCCATTGACTTTATATAGATAGGATTTCACCACGTGTGTTTAGAATGCCCAAAATGGTCCCAACAGATACAGTGGACAGAGCACAGATGAGGCAACCACTCATATGCCATAAATTAATATCTCACAGGCGTACAATTTATCACATGGATTTCTCCCTTACATGTGACATAGTATGTGTAGAATGGATGTATGTTTTAGAATAAAACTGTGTATACAAATATTTGGCAAGAAGAAAATATACATTCTTCATATACCTAACATTTCTAACCTTAAGGGTTATTAACACATAAATTCCATATCCACTGTAGAAGTTTGATTTGTCTTCATGGTACAATGATTACAGGTTAATAGTTGCTAGTTTTTAGTTCATTCTAGTGCTAGTTAGCTCTGCAGTCACTCCTAAGGTCTTGGGCAGATGTTTGCTTTTGAGCCAACTATCCATTCAGATTTTCCTAACTAATTTCTGAGTTCTGTAAACATAAACTGTGCTGTAATTTGTACATAATGTGGTATTATGATTTTCTCATATGTATTTTTATTGTCTAAAATACAGTAAATGTACTGTGACAAATTCAAAGCTACAACACAGCTAAATAAATAATCCACAATAGCCCAGCATTTCTATTTCTATATTAAAAAAGAAACAAAAACAACCCTGATGCTGATTTCACTTTGTTTAAAAATACCCAGTTTTTGTTTGATTTGCTCTCTGAGGATCATATGATTATGGGTGGGGCAGTCCTGCCACATTTCCTAACAGCTATTCAATTTACTTTTAAATGTACTACTTGATATTTATTCAAATCTTCTGGGAGAACATAGAAATACAGACTTGAATTTTATTTAAAGATCATTAGTTTCAGGAATCTCTTTATATACAATGATGTGTTTAAAAAAAAAAAAAAAAATCTAATTGCCTGCCAGCATTTTGCAACTATTCTTACATCAGGATTTTCCAGGGCTTCTGGTGGCCTCAATAAATTAAGTAGGTAATAAACTAAAATTAAATATGAATTTAGGTGGAGCTTTTGCTGTGTGAGGATTGTGCGTTTTAAGAATTGTCAATGAGATTTAAAGACATGTTGACATTTTTCTCCTTATGCTCAACCATAGCCAGAAGCTGCTAATTATCCACTCTTCTGAGCAAAAGATTATTTTCTCCTTAGAAATCATGGGTTTGGACTGTGATTGCGAGATGTCCAATTTTTGCCCAGAAGTCTAGTTTTAAGGGGACCAGAAGTATTAACTGGGCACCAAAAGTTGTTACTGTAATTCCATTATCTTCCTCCCAGCCAGTCCAAGGCCCCTTTAGCCCTTGAGTGCTGGCCCCAGAGTAGGTACCCCAGTTGCCAGTCTTAGTTGGGCTGGGGAGGGATTCTTTCTCTGCACACACACAGTGCTCCTGCAGCCAGGTCAGACACACATCCGGAAACCTGCCCCCTGCTGCAAAAACCACCCCAGCACCACCCCTTTGCTGCCCCCATCACTTCCTGTGAACTCTTCCTCAGAGAGCCGCTGGATGGAGCAAGAGAAAGACACTCCCCTTCAGCCACCTTCTCTTTATGGTGAATTGAGCCTTTGGGTCTGTGATTAGTTTTGGAGTGTCCTCTTTTGAGAAATTGAAAAGTTGGCAATCCTAGTTTGGACCAGGAGTTCCATGCAGGTGCTGTGCTCCTCTCCAAGGAGGTTTAACTTGTCAGAGTGCTTTGGGTCTGCCTGGGTAGCCAAGGCTAGTCATGGCTACATGAGCCTATGGACAAGAAAAGGAAATCACACAAGTCAAAAACAGCCTTCATGATGATGCAGATTTGACTGGGCCCCTCCTCAATGCTTGGACAACAGACTTCCTGACATTGTTGCCCCACTTGGGGTGCCCTGAGCCATGGGAGGAAGAAGGGATTCTACAGCAGATGAGTTCCAAAGTTAGTCTGTTACAGAGAAACAAACAAAGTCCTATGGCACTTTTAAAGACTAACAGATTTATTTGTCGCATGAGATTTCGTGGGAGAAAGAGACATAGAAGCATAGAACTGGAAGGGATCTCAATAGGTCCAGACCCCTACATTGAGACAGGATTAAGTAATTTATTGAGAACATCCCTGACAGCAATTTGGAATTGAAGAGGCCTAATTCTAGAGAAGGAGAAAGAGTATGCCACAAACAGAGGCGGCTTTTGGGGTAGGCGAGGCAGGTGGCCGCCTAGGGCCTCGAGCAGTAAGGGGACCCCTCAGGTGGTTGCCTGCTTTTCCTAACGGGTCGGAAACCCCCGGCACGCGTGTCAATCCTGAGCGGCATGCAGCGCTGCTCATACTCCCTCTGCTGGCTCCCTCCTGCTGGCCGTGTTTCCCCGCTCCGCCCTGCCTGGAGTGGAGGCTCCAGTCCCCAACTCCACAGCAAGGTAAGTGCTGTGGGGGGAGCCTTGGCTCGGGAGTTGGGCAGGGGTGTTGGGGGCGACCGGCGGTGCAGATCGGGGCTTGGTTGACGGCCCGGCTTGGAGGCCAGCGTGGCCCGGCTCTGGGTGGGGGGGCTGGCGAGAGGCTTGGGGGCTGGCTCGGGGCTCAGGAGCCAACTGTGGGGCTGGCACAGCCTGGCTTGGGGCTCAGGGGTCTGGGGCCAGCTTGGGGGCCGGCTTGGAGTTTAGTGCCTATAGGGGGCCCCAGATAGCCTCTGGCCACAAACACTTAAATTGCTACTTCAACGAATCTAAAATATGACGCTGCATTTTAAGAAATAAACGAATCGTTTACTGATATCGTTTGCTCATATGACAACTGTCCTTTTGTTGGTAAATGGGAGAAGAACATACCACTGATCACGAGCGATTGTCAGCTTGTGCCAATGGAGCCTGTAAGCGAGAGAGCTTATCATTGATAGTGACAGACACACAGGTGGGCATGAATTCAATGACCATTGTTCACCTGGATGATTTCTATTTTATTACATTACTTTGCATGAATATCACACCTTCAAAGTAGGAATCTGAGTGCTGAAAAACAGTTAGCCATCATACCACCACTATCTGAGAAGTGTGTGTTATTCCTATTTTACTAGTCGTGAAACTGCCATTCAGAGATGTTAAGCATCTTGCCTACAGTCATACTGGGATGAGCGATGACTAGACCGAGATCTGATTCCCAATCCTGCAATATGGCACCAAATCCGTTTGAACCTGACGTCACTCAACTTACTAACATTGCTGCTATTAAGGAGGAAAACAGCTGAATTTACTTTGTCATCATAAAACCTTTAATTTATTGGTGTCCATCCTAAAGTAGGTGGCATTTGAGCACTCTATTGCACCAGGAGAAGGCACCTAATTTACATATGTTGATTAAATTATGTTATTGAGAAGGGGTCATTTTTATTAATTTTTCATCTTGATTTCAAGCAATTTTAGATTTTTTTTATTTTGTTGTCGTCATGATGGAGATGGTGTGATTGTCAGGCATCCTACTCCTCTCTCTCACTTTACTGTGCAGCAAATGAGTGTCTTGATTCACCTTAGCTTTTCCCCCCACTTTTATGCCATTTTAGAGGAGTTACACCAGCATAAAAATAATTTAACAGGAGTGAATTGTGTCCATTATATATAAAGGTAGTAGACACTATGGGACCCAGTCCTGTAACTGATAGCATGTGGTTGGACTGCTGCACTAGTGTTGTATCAATTGCCCGATAAGAGTCCTGGTTTTTCAGTAGATAGCTTCACCGCCTTTCATGCAATGTTGCCTAGGGGATAGGGCCCCAGAGTGGGATGCAGGAGAGTTGGATTCAGTTCTTGGCTCTGCCACTGCTTTGCTGGATGGCCTTGGGTAAGTCACTTTCCTCCTGGTGCCTGTTTCCCTATCTATAAAAAGGAGATAATGAACCTGTCCATCTTTGTAAAGCACTTTAAGACTGATAGATGAAAAGTGCTATCTAAGAGCTAAATACTATTATATCGGTACATTCATCAGCAATTTCTGCTGCTTCCAAAACCAGTGGAAATTTTTTAGTCACCTCATCAGTGACCATCTACAGCAATTGCTCTTGTGCCATCAGATCAAGTAGTTTTTCATGGTTACCTTCAACCCCTGCCCCTATTTTTAATTTACTCTTAAATTATACATCGTATGCATATATGCCACATGAGTGATATTCTCAAACATTTTAAGATTTCTGTACTTCAATCAATAGGAGTAAGGGGTAATCCTAGAACTTTTTAAATATAGTCCCTTTACATTTCTCATATACTTTAACATCACTCTCCTCCATATCATTAAAAACTTGTCTCCCTTTCTCAGTTAATCTGCTCAGAAAGGTTGACATCCTCTTATCCTCTGGAATCTTGTGAATCCCACACAGTCTCTTAAAGGTAGACAGGAACTCCTAAATATAATCATTCTCTTGATAAATGGGGCGGGCTTCCTCTCACTCCGTGGTGCTGTGGAGGGGAATGTACTGCTGATTTTGCTTCTCTAGTACTTCAGCTGCAAAGTGTGAGTTCTCTCCTCAGACATCAGTAGTTCCATAAATCTTTGGTGAACTTCCTCCTCCATTTCAGTGTTACTTTGACTATTGCCATATGTTCTGTGCATCTTTAATAGGCTCTTGCCTCCATTGCCACCATGATTTCATGTTCCCCTTTTTTCTGGGCTTCCATGTGTTGCAATCTGACCAGTTCCCTTGCAGTGTCGGGGACTGCAGAGTCCTTGGATGCTTGGTTGACGTTTATGAGCAAAGCTCTCAGTTCCTGATCTGGGGTTTGTCTTCTAAAGGATAATCCCCTGTGCGAACGCAAATGCTCTGTGTTTTTTGTCCCAAGAGCCTCATATGACTGCAAATCATTCACTGTGAATAATCTTTAACCCTTAAAAACTCTCAAGCTCTACTTTTAGCATGTTAGGGTTGTGAACTATAAAAGGCCAACTAACATGAAGCATGTGAATCCTGCCAAGACCACGCTAGTTCTCACAATGTCTGGAATGGCTTACAATCATACGTGCCTACCTCGGGACAGACTGTCACAAACAGGGCACAGACTCCAAACTTGTGGTATGTTTATAATTTGGTTTCACCAAGCTAGTAAACAATGTGAACTTCTGGATTACTGTAACAGTCTTTCTTACCATAGAGTCACAGAGAGTCCACTTACTCTCCAGTCTATCCTGCCACCCAAGCAAACTGGATTTAGGTCTAGTCTACATTTAAAGCTTACAGTGGCACAGCTGATCGGTACAGCTGCGCCTCTAAGAGTGCTCATGTAGCCACGTTATGGCGATGGGTGAGAGCTCTCCCACCGACACTAAAATAACCTAAACAAACAGCAGCAGCTGTGCTGACTGGGGAGCATCTCCCTCTGGCATAGCGCTGTCCACACTAGTACTTAAACCGGCAAAACTGGTGTTGCTCAGGAAGTGTTTTTTTCACACCCCTGAGTGACAAAAGTTTTACGGTCTTAAGTGCTAGTGAAGACAAGGCGTCAGTGATAAATCGTCACTTACACCAAGAATCACAACATCTTAAAGTTGCTTCCGGTCTCAGGAGACCAGTTACTTAGCCCAGATGAGTTGGTACCCTAGCTTTAACACCAAAGACAACGCCTGTAACCAATTGTGTAATAAACTATCTAGAGATTTATTAACTAGGAAAAAGAAATGAGTTATCTACAGGCTAAAGCACACAGATGTATGCACACAAACAAGTTGCAATCTAAATCTGAAGCGAACACTATCATGACCATTGCAGGCACAGGCCACGTGATCCCTTGGTACGTAGAGACGGATACTGGATTGCAGTGGAGTCTCAAACAGGTCCTGGCTCATGGCATAGCTGCAGTCTGCTGTGCACATCCACCAGCCGCCTCCTTGCTGTTCATACAAAGGGTCTGTGAATTGGGCTCTTCAGAGGTATTGACAATGGTCTGTGTGCTGGTCAGGAGGGGCCTTTGCCAGCTATGGTATGCAGCTCTTTGTAACTGTGGTAGATCTGCAGCTCACCAGTGGATTGACTGTTGGCCTCCCTGGCTTCCTTTGCTTTTACGAGGCACAGCTGCTTGTCTCTGTCATATCCCTTCTCCTGCATCCCCTGTGCAATCTGCGCATAATGTCTGTGTTTGATGCCAGTCCATAGCTGCACTTGCACAGCCTCTTTCCCCACAGGTCCAGGAGATCCAATATTTCCTGTCCAAGCTGGAGTGTGTCTGGAACATGTAGCCAGCATGATGAGCTGGGGAGTTGCACAGAACAGTGGAGGACTGCTAGGTGTGGTCCCCAACATGGACAATCAGGAAAAAGCATTTCAAAAATTTACTGTGTCTCAAAGTGGGGATGGGCTTCCTGTCTATGTGTTGCCTGGGCAGTAGAGTTCACAATTATGGCCAGAGCGGTCAGTGTCAAGTGTTGTGGGACAACTGTTGGAGGAATGTTAGGATCAACATAGATATTGGACACTACCGTATGTATAAGGGATGGACGCATTAACACTGCCCTATACCAGAAACCAACTGACTGCAATACATACCTACATGCCTCCAGCTTCCACCCGGCACACATTACACGATCCATCATCTACAGCCAAGCCTTAAGGTACAACTGGATCTGCTCTGATCCCTCAGACAGAGACAAACACCTACAAGATCTCTATCAGGCATTCCTGAAAGTACAGTACCCACCTGGGGAAGTGAAGAAACAAATGGACAGAGCCAGACGGGTACCCAGGAGCCGCCGACTATAGGACAGACCTGACCTAGAAAACAACAGAACACCACTGGTTATAACCTACAGTCCCCAGCTAAAATCTCTCCAACACATCATCAAAGATCTGCAACCTATTCTAGAAGATGATCCCACACTCTCTGAAGCCCTGGGAGGACAGCCTATCCTTGCTCACCGACAGCCCCCCAACCAGAAGCAAATACTCACCAACAACTGGCCACTATACAACAAGAACACTGATCCAGGAACTTATCCTTGCAACAAACCCCGTTGCCAACTCTGTCTGCACATCGACTCCAGTGATACTATCACAGGTCCCAACCACATCAGCCACACCATCAGGGGCTCATTCACCTGGACATCCACTAATGTGGTTTATGCTATCATGTGCCAGCAATGCCCCTTTGCCATGTACATTGGCCAAACCGGATTGTCCTTGCACAAAAGGATAAACGGACACAAATCCAACATCAAAAATGGCAACATCCATAAACCTGTAGGAGAACACTTCAACCTCCATGGACACTCAGTAGCTCACCTGAAAGTTGCCATACTTCAACAAAGAAACTACAAAAACAGACTTCAGCGTGAAACTGCAGAGCTGGAGCTGATTTGCAAGCTTGACACAATCTGACTGGGTTTGAATAGGGACTTGGAATGGTTAGCTCATTACAAAAAGTGGTTGTTCTGTTTACACATTGATTACTGGTGTGAATAGGCCCCATCTGCTCTCTGAACTGACTTTGCTCACACTTGCCCTCCTCCATGCTGGCATGTGTATATATACCTCTCCACTGTGATTTCCACTTCATGCATCTGACGAAGTGGGTTATAGTCCACGAAAGCTTATGCCGAAGAAAATCTGTTAGTCTATAAAGTGCCACAGAACTAACACAGCTACCCCTCTGGAAATAGATAATGCAGTGTCTACATCCGTACTCTGTTGACCTCAGTACTTTAACTGGCTCAACATTGCAGTGGAAGGTGAGGTTGCTGTGTCAGCATAATGGAGAGCTTATATCCGTAGGAGACAAATTTAAATGTAGACCCAGTCACAGCTAGGCCACTACAAGGCAACATATGCTGACGTAACTTTGTAGTATTGACCAGGCCCCAGGTAGAGCACAAGGTGTTGGTTTTGACCTATGAAGCCCTAAACAACCTGGAACCTACTTATCTAGAAGACCACCTCTCTTCCTGGACCATATTTCCACAATTATGGTGAGCCAAGGGAGGTGGGATGGAGCTCTCCTTGTGTAAGAGAGAGGGGCAGCTGGCAGGGCATTCTCTGTGAGCTTTGGAACTCGCTCTGTGCTGGTGTGAAATAGTCCTGTCTTAACAGACTTTCAGGGCATATTGTAAGGCCTGTTTGTTTCCCTTGACTGTGTGGGACTTGGAGGACTCTGATGAGAAATCGTAAAGATCTTTCATATGCATTCAGTTTCTGGCCTTTGCTGTACATAAATAGCTGAGCAAAATGCTGTTCCTAGAGTGATTTGGTTTTGTAACTGTATTTTTTTAATGAGTGAAGGAATGCCCAGAGTACAGGACAGGTGGTTCCTTTTTATGCAATGTGTATACATCAAATTAAATGAATGAGTAGTAGATGTATCATTGTTTTAAACAGGCACTGGCTCTGATCTGCAGTTAGCTCCACATCAATGCAGGGACCTGGCTGCAGAGAACTCATTCCAAGAGCAGGTCTATGTTATAACATGCTTAGGGCACGGCAACAGTGTTACAACCAGGTATTGTAATCTGATTGCAATTATAGTGTGGACAGGATCTAACTGTAGTAATCTCAATTTTTGTTCTATGCTTCGTTTTATCTCAATATGCTGCAAACATTGTAGGAAATAGGAAGATAGTATGTTCCCCTGTACAGGATTGAGTATCTCTGATAGTAAAGTTAGAGCCTAAACTGACTATTTAGGTTGGGTGTTCATCATGGTTCACCAGTTGACAAGTTATGTGTTGCATAAACATCAATAAAATCTCATTTATTGTTACCTTTCTATTTGTTTTGCAGTAGCACCTAAGAGGTTCCACCATGACTCAGGGCTTGTGCTTGGTCTGTACACACACAGAAGTGTATGGTCCCGGACAAAAGGAGCATACAATCTAAGGAGAAAAGAGGGATAGAGAGGATGAGAATAGGGATACATGCAATTTTAATGTACATTTCCTTTTTGTTGTTGTATCAACTATTCCCATCTGCTCCTTGTTAGCTAGTAGGTCATTAATTGGCTGCTTTTTTATTAAAGCTATTATTACTAGTGTTCACAGAGGAACAGCAAATAAAATACCATTTTAAGGGAATATGTTAAAACTGAATAGATGTAAATCATGATATTAAGTAGACAAGGAGTTTGATGACAACAGAGTCTTGTGGCACTTTTAAAGACTAACAGATTTATTAATCGCATGAGCTTTCGTGGGAGAAAATCCCACTTCGTCAGACGCTTTGATGACACTTTTAAAGACTAACATTTTTATTTATCACATGAGCTTTCATGGAACACTTCCCACTTGAAGCATCCCATGAAAGCTCATGCGATAAATAACTTTGTTAGTCTTTAAAAGTACACTAGGCTCCTTGTTTGTTTTGCTGGACTAGATTAACACGGCTCCCCCTTTGGAACACATTAAATGGATTTGCTTTCCTTCAAGACCAACTATTTGAACTTGAATGAAAGTTGGTATTTAAAATATATTGTTCTCCATTTTTCTCTTCTGAGTGACACAGGAAAAGCCCCTTTGGCTTCTAAAAAATGTAAAACACAAAAAGCAGCTTGGATACATGCCATTTGGCAATGCCAGTGATCAAATGCTTTTGGATGCTGGGTATTGCCTCCACAGTCTTCCCGATATCCAACTGCTGACTGGCCTTTTGGCTGTAGGAGAAGGAGATCAAAACTGGAATGTAAAAGCTGCATTGCCTCCAGTTGTGACTTTTAAATAATACATTATAGGTGGATCTGCACTGCATATTATCTTAATGTTTGCGTAAAAACATCCCTAATTTTTAAAACTCTGCTATGAAATATTGCTGCTGCTTATCCCATTTAAACACTGATGGTTTAACTCAAAGTAACGAGGGAGGAGTTAAGTTTATCAGATCCAAACTCCTTTTATTCAAGAGTCCCAGCTGGCTCAGTATTTACGTTGAGGACATTTAATTCTCATTTGTGTTTAAGATGCAGCTCATCTAGTAGGATTTAAATGTAGATGATGCTCTCTTTTGATATTCATCGTAGCCTTCTGGTTTAATTGCCCATTGATTCCTTTCTTTATCATCTGATCTTACATTCTACTCTGGGAGGTGGTGGTTATTTTTTGTAAAGTTTATTCAGTGTTTGAGGTATGCTTGTGTTAAAGCTATCCCTACATTGTGTATTTATACAGAAAAAACATCATGTAATTATAAGCTCGTTGAGCACAGTAATAAGACCAACACAGTTTGATTACCTTAAGGAAATGTTGCACAATCTTCCTTTTTGAGGAAGTCTTCCCATCCTAAGTCACACTTGCAATTCAGACTCTACTTTTATTCCCAACCTGCCTTCCCCCCAAAAGTCCCCTCACCCTACACAGTTCTCTCACCCCATAAAGCAATGCCAGAGATTCTTTGAAATCTACTAAGGACTTTGTAATTGTATTGATTTTACATGGAAGGCACTCAGATAGTTTGGTGATGAGCAGCAAAATAAACCTTTAAAGAAGATAAATAACAAGCTTAGTCCATTTTAATGTAAGTTTTTTCCAGCCTGGCATCTGATGAAGTCGCCCATGAAAGCTCATACGAAAAATAAATCGGTTAGTCTTTAAAAGTGCCACAGGACTCCTTGTTTGTTAAGCTTAATCCATGATTTCCGTATTTCAAAAATAATTCAGGAATCTTTCAAGATCTACATATTATCAGAAATTTTACAATATATTTGTTCCTGTCATTCTTTCTGTGTTGACCTTTAGGTTTATTAAACATGATTTCATGTGTAAAACTAGCACATTAAATGATATTGTGTGTTTAATTCCTTTGCTAATTTTGCTTGCTTTCCTAAAGTGGCTGCTTTAGTATATACTTTTCACTGAAGTTACATTTTGATTATTTCTACAGACAAACAAAAAATTACGGGAGCATTTTTAAAACACAAGGGAAATAAAATCCTCCAAATTCACCAGGCTTAGCAAGACTCAGGCAGGTGTCTCTTGCTTTGCACAATTGAGTGACACATCAGTTCCTGGCACTGGATACGGTGGTGTGACGTTGTTTTTGGTAAGTACAAAAAATCAGAGAGAAAAAATGTTAAGTACTTATAAGAGCCGTCATGGATCTCATAAAACTGGCTAAGTGAGAACAGAAAAATATTCACCAATTTGTGGTTATGGATGTACCACCTATCTCTATCTCCTCGATTCTCCTGTATTCCGCCTCTATTCTTTTTCAGTATTCCTCTATTCTCCTTTACCCCTCTCACTCTCTGTCTCTATCTCCTGTATTCTTTTGTGGTGTCATACAAAGCCCAAGGGAGTCTTTCCATTGACTTCAGTGGGCTTTGGATCAGGCCCTTATGGAAAGGAAAAAAGGCATCTTGAGCGTCAATAAATTCATGTTAAATAGAAATCAGTTGAAAAAGATGTCAGTTGTTACTCAAGAATAGGAATAAGAGGACATAGGACCATGATTATATAGAAAATAGAATTAGGAGGAGCTACAGGTTTTGCATGATAGCAGGGGAGTTATCTGCAAAAATGTGATTTAATGTCCAGAGTAACAGTGAAGAGCTGGAAAATAAAACCAGACCTCCTGGCTTCCAATCTGTTCCCTACCTGCTGAACCACAGATGTTCTGACACTGTCTGTCTAGCACACAAGGCAGCAGAAAATGATTAATGGAAGATGTTTTGCTGGAAACCTCTGATGTTCATCTCCTAAGGTCTGATCCTGTACTTCCTGCAGAGGCCAAACAGCTATGAATTTGCCAACAGTCGCTCCTGATAAGTGATGTCCTTATTATTTCTTCTCTATACAACATCAGGAGTTACTGAGTTGTGCAAAAAGCAGCAAGAAGCCTCCTCCCCCAGCCCCACCCCTAAGGTAGGTGAGTATTGCTTATTTATTAATAGCAATGATTATAATAATACAGTAGATTCTCAGACTTACAAAACATCTTGGGAACGGAGGTTATTCGTAACTCTTCATGTTTATAAGTCTGAACAAACGTTATGGTGGTTTTTTTCAAAACTTCACAATTGAACATTGACTTAATACAGCTTTGAAACTTCACTAGGCAGAAGAGAAATGCTGCTTTTAACCTTCCTAATGTAAATGAAACAAGCACAGAAACAGTTTCCTTGCCTTGTCAAGTCATGTTTTAAACTTTATTTTTTTAGCAGTTCATGTTTAAGACAACACTGTAGTTTGTGTCTGTCTGCTGTAGCGTGAGTGTGTACTTCCAGTTCCAAATGAGGTGTGTAGCTGACCTGTCCGTTCATAACTCTGAGATTCTAGTGTTATAAATAATATTGGGAGGAGCGTTAGGGTGCAAGTGCTAAGAAAACTGTCCCTTATTTTTTAAATACGCTAGCAACCCAAGTTTTCCCTTCCTAATGGCTTTTGAGAAATTTTTAGAATTGTACACGTGTTTTCTGAAACTTAATGTTTCTTCATTCCTACATTCAGCATAATTATTTTGGAAGCCAAGCCAAGATTTTCAACCTGAGTTGTGATTTTTCAATTCCTAAACCGAGATGCCTTAAAAGGTGTCTGTATTCCTTAGAAAGGGTTGAGCACTGGCCCTCTGAAAATCAGGTACCTTTAAAGCATTTCAAGTTAGGCACCTAAGAACTGAGCAACCCAAAATTAATAGAGCCTTTTGAAAACCTCAGCCTCAGTTCTCAGGGAGGTGCTGAAGCAATGCACCTTAGAAAGCAGGCTTTCTCAGGATAAAAAAAAAAATCAGCATATACAGTAACATAATCAGCTGTGATTAGAAATCTTAACAATGACCTGTTAATTTCTGGCCCCTTAAAAGCAGGCCCAGAGAAATGCTCTGCTTAGAAATTCTGAAATCCCTTATGCAGCCCTGGGAAGTGCAGCTGGCCCATGGGCTTTATTTTGAAAAGCAAAGGATCATTCCCATTTTGCAGTAACACTGCCATTTACTGGGCCATAATTTGCAACAATGAGGGGAGGGGCTACCATTTGACCTAGAATGCAATTTTCAACTAATTAATAAAGTGACCATTAGTGCCTGAGGGGATAATAACAGGAATAAGAACCAATTACTGTAGGGTGCAAAGAAGACATTGGCATTGTATTGCAAATTTCTTATGCCACTATTCTTTTTTCCACTAATACTTTTAAAGTACCCCACTCAACACTTGCTCCTTCTAGGATCCTTGCAAACCACATAAGAATTAGCCCTTCAAAGATCAATCAGGATCTGATTGTTGTTAACAAAGTGCCACCTGGAGAGAAATGTTACAATATACCTTCATTACAAAGCATTCAATCTCTCTCATGCTCACAAGCCCTGCCTCCAGTAGAGGGGGAAAATACAGTTGCCAGCACTGAGCACCTGCAATTGCTTGTAAAACTCCCCATGTCCATGCACAATTGTGCTCTTAATAATTTCAGGGGACAACAGATGACAAATGGAAGGAACTAAGTATAACGTCAAGGGATCCAGAGGGGGCAACTGAGCAGAGAAACCCAGACAGCACCCACTGCTTCTTGAAAGCATCTAGGGAGGAGTGGACATGGCCCAGAGAAGCTGTGCCAGAAACGTGACTTGAGGGAGGTTTGGAAATAGGCCTTCCAGTCACAGAGCATTGCCCCCATCCAGTGCTCCCTCCTTGTGGTATGGATGGTGGATGGGTTGTGCCTTTACAACTGCTGTTTTCAAGCACATCTTAACAGTGCCCTCACTCGCAGTTCAATTAACACTACTGTAGCTCTGCCAGTGATAGGGACTAAAGGCAAGGCAGCAGCACCAGTGCGGTGAGCCATCCTAGCTCAGTCCTGTCATGCTTCAGGAACTGCTCTGAATAAAGATCCTCTCTGTTTTCTACCTGCTGGCCTGAGCATCCCAGGACACAAATGTTCAGGAAGCCTCTTTACTGTCTTTGAATGTCCTGTGTTCATCTATGCCAACAATGGCTGTATCCGCCCTGGGATTTTAGCCCCTGGGGTAGCAGCATAGTGTAAATCGTTCTGCCCTGGTGTAAATCATTTCTATGCCTGGGCTGTACATCAGTTCAGCTTCAGTGGCTACAATCCTGCTGCAAAGGTGGCTTGAGTTTCCCAGTCATAGGGTGTCCATATTTCCCTAAACTAAAAACAGGAAGCATGGATCTGGCCGGAGCTGGACCGAGCTGCATGGTATCATCACTCGTCCTCTGCAAATGTTCCTCCGTGCCCCCAGTGGAGCCAAGTAGTGGAGATGGGGGCAGAGGGAAAGAGGAATGAGGATTGGCTGAGATCTGGCAGCAGAGCTTGTACGTGGGTGTGTGAAAGTACTTTTGGGCTTGAGCCAGAGGGTGAAGATGTTGGATTATGACCCAGTTATCAGTATGATGTCCCTTTAGGGGTTGGGATAGCAGAGAGGAAGGAAGGGGGCTCCAGGTAGTGGGAGGGACCAAGGAGATTTCAGAGAGCTGGCCTGGGGAGATGGGGGAAGGCCAGCACAGGCTGCCATTTCAGGTTTTAGTATGGGGGCAGCAACGCCTGGCTGGAGGGGAGCATGGGGCAGAGTGGAGAATCAGGTCAAGTCAGTGAGGGTGGGGCAGAGAAGAGTGGGGGATGAGGCACCGGTTACTTCCTGCTGGTGGGGGTTGAAGCACCGGTTACTTCCTGCTGGTGGGGGTTGAAGAGCAGCTCCCCTCACTGCCCTCCCTAAATGGCACGCCTGCCAGGAGGTGGCAAAAATGAGCAAATGGAAGCAGACCGGGGAAGGGAACAAACCGGTTGGGTCGAGGGGGGCTGGCCCCAAAAGATGATGGCTGGGGAGGACACAAGCCGAGGACGTGATGGAGATTACTCAGCGGGGTGGCTGGGAAGGCCAAGCAGATGCTGTGGAGACCCAGTTAGGTGCTTACCAGCCAGGTTGCCCTGTAGGGCTTGGGGCCCACAAAATGCACAGTTTCATGGCCCAGCTGGAGAAGAATTTGAATTAGAGCCCTGACTGTGCTGCCCTCTGATTGGGTTGCAGTATGAGCACATGACAACCTATCATTCCCTGATTGGAGGGGCAACGCATAATAGAGACACGGTCTGGCTCCTCCTCCCATCCCTAAATGTCTCTGCTGGTCCCCCTGAATGTTCCTCTGTGCCCCCCCTTCCTCCTCCCCAGAAGGCACATTCCACTTTTTTGGCAAAACTGGGCATGTTTGTACAAATGTTTAGTTTTGCCAAAAAAAAGTTGGGACGTCAGGGACAGGGCTTAAAAAAGGGGACTGTCCTGGCCAAAACCAGATATTGGTCACCTTGCCCGGTCACCAACAACCATTTCCATGAGATTATTGAGACCTCACCCTCCAGAAGTGAATGAAGCTCTATTTGCCAGCACAGAGTCTGGCAGCGGGATTGTCATTGGCAGTATTTCCCTTCTCAGCTGCTTCATTGGCAAAGTAACAGCAGAAGGCATGCCGCTAATGCCAGCTCACCTGGTCAGGGCAGCAGCTGAGGTCTACTGCATGCCAGGGGTTTCAGTTTGCTGGTATGTGCCCTTCTATACTTGCTCTGCGTATCGTGGGACACTTCCACTGTGGAATGTGGGGAGAAAGAAAAGGAAGGATCATTTATCCTACCCCCCAAGGAATAATGGAAACATTGAATTTAGGCTAGTTGCAGTACTTATTTGAAGTAATACTGTTGGGTATGGATATGCCTGGATATGATAATCCGATGGAAAACTATGCACCTGCTTCAAGATGACTACTGTAGATTCCATTAAAGAAGCCTGTCTCTGTTCAGATATAAGACTCACTGCTTGTCCCATTGAATAACTTGTCTCCTATGGCAATAAGCATTTGGTACACAAATTGTGCAAGTACACACACGGCATTTTTTAGATACAGAGTATATTAAACAGAACTAATAGGCTAAACCAGTTCTCTTGGATGCTAAGGACTTTACCTATTAGACATCTCTGTGAAATGAAAGATACCTAGTGCATGAACAAAGCAGTTGATTTATAGACAGTCATTGTCATTCTGAAGTTCCAGGTGCATCTGACGAAGTGGGTTGCAGCCTACGAAAGCTTATGCCCAGCTCCATTCAGTTACAATGCATGTTCTGTACAGAAAAAGCATTTCTACAGCAGGCTTGCCAGTAACTGTTCATTGGTTGTTACATTCACAGTGGAGGAAAGGAATGAGATGTCTCTAACGGCCCCAAAGAATTACATTGAAGGAGGGGGTTCCTGTAGTGTGTGTCCACGTTCACTGGTTGCCTTTGAGTTTCTGGGTAAAGTTCAAGGAATTGACTTTCACTTTCAGGGTATGTCTACACTGCAGCTGGGAACAAGCCTCACCAACTGAGTAGACAGACTCATGTTAGCTTTCCTCAAACTAGCATGCTAAAAACAGTGTGGATAGTGTGACTGAGGCCTTATCTACACAGAAAAAACTGCATCGATCCATTCAATCCCGGAAGCACTTTCCGGTCGAGTCAATAACTCCACCCCTCCAAGTGGAGTAAGGCTGTGTTGACTGGAGGGCACTTAAAGTCAATGCAGCCAAGTGAAGATGGCACCGTAAATAGGAGTAACTAAGTCAGTGGGAGATACACATTCTCCGACACGCAGATTGTGTATCTCCCACTGACTTAGCCCCATAGTATAGACCTCACCTTAGGCATAGCCACCTGAGCTCAGGCCCAGGGGGTCACGAGAGCCTGAAGTGCCAGCCAAACTACAAACGTCCACACTGGTGTTTTTAGCATGCTAGCTGCAGCAGACCTAGCACAGGTCTGCTTATTTGAGCTGGGAAGCTCAGTCCCAGTTGCAGTGTAGACAGCCCCTTAAAGTCCTAAATGGTTTGGGCCCTTGTCCCTAAATATTTGAAGAGGAGAATGCAATATTTAAAATTGTAAGACAGCCCAGAGCATGGGATGGGCATATCTTGAGAGACTGGCATTGTTTTATAAGTTGAAATAAATCATAAATAATTCAGCCACTTATAGCTACTCCTCCACCACTGTGTCCCCAGAAGCGTTTACTCTAGTCCTTGTGCTTGTATGTGGGGTCCAGCAGTTAGAGTAATGGTGTGGGAGGCCTGGGATTCAGGCTGTGCCACTGATTTGAAGTGAACCTCAGACAAGTCGCAGAGGGCAAAATTTTCAAACTGGAATAAAGTTGGGTACCTAAGACCCAAATATTATAAAACGTCCCCACATTTGGGTTGGCCCAGTGACTGGGTGCTCATTGTGTGACAATTAGGGTCTCATTTTCAGTGAACACCCATAACTCCACTTGGAATCCAGGGGGACTGCAGGAGCTCAGCACCACTAAAAATTAGGCCCCTTGGGTAGTGGTCTAGCAAGTAGGGCACTGGACCAGGAGTCCGGAAACCTGAGTTTTATTCCCAGGTCTGCCATTGACCTGCCGTGTGATCTTGGGGAAGTCACCTCATTCATTGGGCCTCAGCTTCCTTTCCCACCCTTTGTCATACTTGTCTATTTAGACTGTCCCTTTGGGGCCAGGACAGTCTCTCAGTAGCTGTTTGTACAGCGCCTGGCACAGTAGGCCACTGCTCTCAGTTAGGCCTCTAGTTGCTGCTGTAATTTACAAAATAGCAGTAGCTGTCTAAAGCTGTGATTAAAATAGTGAGACAACAAAAATAGAGGTCTCTTGAAAATGTGGGCCTTTGACTTCTTGGTCTGCTCTCTCCTCATTCGTAAAGTGAGGTTCAGCAATCTCTAATGCTGAGAGGTGTGAGAATTAATTTATGCTGAAAAAGACACTTGAGGAGCCTCAGGGAAAAGTGCTGAGGAAATGCAAAGTACTTTGATTTATTCCCATAAAGCTTCAAAGAGGTGCCCAGGAACTGGTGTGGGGGTTTCTGGGGCTGTCTTGGCATCTGAGGGGTACAGTTGCCGCTGTCTGAGCAAATCCTCTTCAGCAAAATATAAACAAGTGGGAAAAGGTGGGGGCTTGCCTCCCCTAAAACATCTTGGCAAGGCTCCTTGGGGTCTGCAGTCCACAGGTGGAGAATAGCTAACGGATCTATTTTCCTACTGACACAAGACGGTTGTACATAG
This sequence comes from Pelusios castaneus, assembly GCA_007922175.1. NCBI lineage: Eukaryota > Metazoa > Chordata > Testudines > Pelomedusidae > Pelusios > Pelusios castaneus. The sequence continues at coordinate 3,213,478 of ML685836.1, forward strand.
AAATCCAACTGGCATTAAAGGGAGGTGCCTGTGAAAATCTCCCATACATCAGTGGAAGAAAGGCACCCTAAAACTATTGTGACATATCAGAAGGCTTCTGTGCATGATCAATGTATTCATTTATTATTTGTATGCTTTATATCCATCTATATACAAAACTGTCCTCTTCATGAGGCACAGAGTGGTCACTACCTTGCCATCTGTTGTGCAAAGGTGTTTGGGACCTAAGGATGAAGGCAGAAGGGGCATCCTCATACAACCAGCCAGCTGACCCAGGCATAACTACATAAATATAAAATGGGATCCCTGCCTATAACTTCTTTACTTGTTGATTACAGAATACTTTAGTCCCACTTGAAGCGCAGCTTTGCCTGAGCTCTCACCAGCAGGGTTATGTGCCTGGTTTTCTTCTGTGACCATAAGCTTTTTGTCTTTTGTAGCAATCTTTAAACATTATTTATGTGGTGAGTAAAGTTATATCCCTTCTCACAATGTGTTTGTGGGGTTTTGCTTAATCCTGTGGGGTTTTTGGTTGCACTCTTTTTTTCTTTTTTTTAAATAATCAGTGGAATTGGAGATCTAGACACCTAGAAGGTGGCAATCCTTGTTAATTAATGTTCTTGGGAAAACCTGCCTGTGATGAAAATAAAGCCCCTGTCGTTAAAACCCACTGCATTTCCCTTTGTGCCACTGAATGTTGTTAACAATGTTGCACTCTGGTTAAGTAAAAATCTAAAACTGCAGTGAAGTGTTAGTAATCGGTTCTTGAGCAGATTCCCTAATGCTATTCACTTTTCCCTGCTAATCTTCCTGTGTGAGCTCTAACAATGCAGCACCAAATGAGAAGGAAATGTCAGGTTATGTTTCAGGGCCAGCCTCCTGCCCACCCTCCATCTGTGCTGATGTCAGTGCTTATTGGAACATATGCTGCCTGTTGCTCACTGGCCATCTGTTAGCTGAGCTGATGAAGTGTTCCCGTTACTGTGGTAACGGAAACCTTGATTGCCAGTGGCACCGCAAACATTTTCTGCTCAGGTTTCACTTTTATCTGTGCTCTGGAATGGCAGCTCAGGGGTGGTGTAGGTTAAGCTGACCGAGCCTTTCCTTGAGCTTTCAGGTCAAAGTGGTTCGGTGGGAATTCACGGTACAAGTTTTAGGCCAAATGTAAAAGACTTGTTAATGGGCACGTGATTCCCACGTTAAACTGTCCAACATAAAAGGCTGGCTCCTAACATCTAAGGATCAGCATTCTCACCGATAGCCAGGAGTCCAGATTATCAACAGTGGCAGTGTTGAGTGGACATCTATCATCTGCAGCTGCTGATGTTGAGAAAGCTGGTTTGATGAGAACAGATGTATCATCATTAGCTCAGCGTGGAAGGGAAACCCAGTCACTTGTAATCGTGAGGAAGTATAGGGGCTTACAGTGTCACAAAGCTAAAGGGACATATTTGAAGTCAGGCATGGATTAGAGGGTGTAGCCTTCCGTATAGAAGAAATTCATTTGTTCTGTAGCCACTATGTCTTGGGGAAGGAAGGTCTGGTCAATCACAGACATTTCAGGGCCAGTTAAATCCATATCAACTTAAATTATTCCTCTCTCTTTTTATATTCTCTTGCACAATGTTGGAGATTTCAAGCAATGGTAACAGTAATAGGGTATCACTATTGCAGAAATTTAAAACTCTCAACAAAGGTTAATCAAGCCTCCCAACTACCCAGTGAGGTTGGCAGGTCTTATTCCCATTGTACATGCTGAGAAACTGAGGCAGTTACATCTGGCCATGGCTGCAGAGAGAGTCCATGTCAGAGCTTGGATTAGAACCCAAAAGTTCCCTGCTTTCCATCTGCAAATGCCTATGCTGAAATCACAAGACCACATCTCACCCTCTTCATATGCAGAGTCCCCACTCATACTGATGGGAGTTGCACACACAGAATGAGGTAGATTAGACTATGTCCTTTATTCGCTTTATTATTTATTTATTATGTACTACCATAGTGCATAGGAGCCCCCATCATGGACCAAGATTCGGTTGTGCTGGGCGCTGCAGAAACACAGAACAAAAAGACAGTCCATCTGAGAAGAGAAAGACACATCTGATTATTGAGCCTTGACTGTTCTGCTCCATACACTGAAATTTAAGGGCCTATGATATAGAGGGGGTCAGACTAGATCATCTAAGGGTCCCCTGTGTCATTAAACTTCATGAATCTATGAACTATCTAGACTAGAGCCTTCTGCTAGAACCAAATGCTCAAAGTTCATGCTCTGTTTTGGTGTTCCTCAGGGTCTTCAGTCCCTTCCCTGTTCACTCTTCCATTCTTGCTCTTGGCTGACCTCATTTGCTCCCATGATCTCACGCCACCTTTATCCTGATGCTTCTCAATGCACCTCTCCAGCCTGGCCTCTCCCCTTTTATCCAGACTTTGCATTGCATCCTGTTTTTCCATTATTTCCTCCTGGATGTCCCCTTGCTTTCTCAATCTACATATGGCAAAAGATGAACTTCTGTCCTTCCTATTTCCTCCACCACTGCTGACAGCTCCACTATCCTCCCTGTCAATCATCTTCACAACCTTGGTCTTAACTTTCACTGGCACCTTTTTCTCTCCTTGCCTCCAGGTTCACACCAAATCCTGTAACTTCTCCTTGTAACATATTTCAAAACATCCAACTCTTGCATCTGTAGCTACCAGTAAAACCCTTGTTGAAACTATAGTTTTCTCCTTCTCAGACCATGCTTTCAGCCTTCCCTGTGTTTGTTTTGGGGCCTTTGAATTGTAAATTCTTCCACTTAAGGACTGTCCCATTTTTGCCCTGGGAAAATGGCAGCTAGGAAATTAAATAGTAATACTGTGTGCTCAGAGACTGATAATTCGTGTGGTTGGGTTAGATTAGATGTGCTACATAGTGGCATGATCAAAGGTAATAATAATGTAAGACACTAGATATGAACTTTTTAGACTTCAACATCATGAATCTGATTTTCAGTTACAGTAAGTTCTTTTATACCCACATTGAAGCAGAATGGTGTAAAGGAGACTTAATCTAAATGGGAATCTGGCCCAATGCTTTTTTTTTTTCATGAGTGTTGCATGATTACACACCTTAAACGTGGCAACTCTTATCTAACTGTTTTCAAAACCCTAGTGCACTTCTCTAAAGGATCCAATGGATGAGGACCCCTCTAATGGCCCCTGGGATTTCCTAAAAAAGTCTGTATTTTGACATCCCACTCTATTCCAGATTCTTCTAAATGATCCAAACCTTGTTACATAATGTGCTTCATATGAGTCTGCTCTGTCCTACCCACTGACCTGATCAGGAGTTAATGACTAGATTTATTTTTCATCCCATTATTTTTCTCCTTGAAACTAAAGCATCACTATCTTTTACACTTCAGGTTGATAGGCACAAAAGATAGAAAGTCAAAGTCAGTTCCAGCAAACAAGTACAACGGAGTGCTGCCTGCATACTGGGCTGAATTTCATGCATATTTCTGAACCTGTGTGACTTGAAAATAGTGCTAGTAAACTTGCTTTGTTTCACTACAGACTTTATATTCAGCCTGGGTTCACAGAGGATTTTGCAGACTTGGGCCGGTTTGTGGTTTCAAATCACAATTGTAAAAATTCAATATTTTGCTTTGGGAGCTAGGGCCCAGCTGAATCAAAAATATGAAGCAAAAACTTAGAATATGAATCAATTTGTATACACACCAAAGGAAAGATTTGCGGGACAGAATTGAAAGCACAGAGTTTTGCACAGCTCAGTCAAGGCTCCGTGTTTGGTATGAGATCTAAATTAAACACTTGTACCTCTTCATTTGGTTGAAATATTAAATTGCCCAAAGTCATTGAAAGAAAACACAGAATGGAATTAATGCATCATATTTGAACTAAAGGAATTGTTGATTGGAGGTTTTGGTGAGACTGCAAGTCTTTCTTAAAATTAGATGAAGCATCTATATGTGGATTATTAATTTGTTTTGATTGGACGTTTCTGGGAGCATCTGGCAATTTATGCAGGATGGCATCAAAGCTTTGGGCGGCATTATCTTCCCTGCATTGATCAACATCATTAGAACGGTTGTCACCACTACCATATGCTGGTATTGCTGTCTGTCCATGTCCTCTGGGCATGGTGGCCCCTCAGAAGAACTGTAGGTTAAGCTGCATGGATTTTCTCACAGCGTACTCATACAAATGTGATGTGGGAGGTGTGGAAACAGACTTAGCTGATGGTTGTATAAAGCTGCTGGGTGGATGTAAATCAATGATGTTTGTTGTTAACTGGATCAGATGAAAGCATCACAATCTGCTTAAAAAATACACATGTACTGGGGGGGGGGGGGCAGACTTTCAGCTATGTAAGTCAGCATTACCGTATTAGCTTCATTAGGACAGTACTGATTTACACCAGCTAAGGATCTGGTCCCTAGTGAAGGTGGGGCCTAGAAGGCTGGATTAGTTTGAGCTATTTTTAAAGGTAGTTTTAACACAATTCCTGAACTGGTGTAGTTGGATCCTTTAAAAAAAATACACAACCCCCAAGAAGCCTAAGAGGGAACAATCTATATAAAGTATGTCTATAGTATATGCTTTTGTGGAATAATCCTGATTTCCGTGCAATCTAGGGAGTTTTATCACTAACTTCAGTGGAACCAGGTTTTACCTCAGATTGCCTATATACTGGAGTTCCCGCACCACACAAATTAATTAAAAGATACTTTGCGTAGGTGTGCAGGAGGCATAAAAGAACCCAGCTCTCTTTTACATTCTTCAATCCCCAGTTTTCCAGCTGTCACGATGTAATACAGTCTCCCCTCACGTAATTCCTTCCTATGTGCCAATAGAAGTCCTTTAAAAAAAAAAAAAAAAAAGAGGAGCAAGAAGCAAGTAATCCTGTAATACGATCTGCGCCAGTAGTTTGGGGCCTGTTCTCTCTCAGGGGCTGTGAGCATGCTTTGAGGTGCACAATAGAGATGCCTTCTTCAATGACTATAGAGTTCATTGAGCTAGACTCAGCAACAGTCCCAGTAACAGCAGCAGCACAGTAATGGGCCCAACTGTTAACTGATTTAACACTCTGCCAGCTGCAGTCCCTGAGCTCAGAGAGGAGCAGTGGGCTTGTGTCTCTTTTGAATATTACCTTTCAGCCAATTAGACATATGTCACGTTCATAAAATGTTTCACATGCACTCAAATCAGAGCAGGGGTTCTCATGGAGTGGGTGAGCAGGGGGGGGTTATGTTACCTGTCTGGCTCCCTGAGAAGAGATTTGGTGGTGGTAGTAGCTTTATTATCCCTTTACATGAAACATGTGGATGAAACTGCTTGTGCAAAGCACAGAGCACCTTTCAGGTTCCAGTGGGCTTCCAGTCAGCAGAACAAAGAGTGCACTTTGGGACTGACTGTTTGGGCTGATTTTGCTGTTGTTTTGTTTTCTAACTAAAGATGGGACAGAAACACAAGCACACATGAAAATGTGGTCCCCCTCCTCTTCTGAACTTCAGGCAGGTTTAGATCCAGATCTGAATTGGCTGGAGATGGAATCCCACATGTAAACACCCACCAAGTCTGGGGGAGTTGGATGTGGATCCAAATCTGAAATCACATTCTCAGCTGGTGTAAATCAGCATTACTCCATTTACTTCAGTAGAGCGATGCTGGGTTATTTACACCACTGGAGGATGTGGTCCCAGACCTGGATTTTGATGCAAATCCAAACACTGCATTTGCCCTCACAGCTTAAAAACTTGGACCCATCATTAGGTTTTATAAGGAAGTGAAAAGTAAAATCTCTATAAAGGAACAAGAGCCCAGAGAGAAATTGTTTGGAAGGCATAGTTCATCATCGGCATGATAGAAGCTGACTGTGCTTCATAAGTTCTCAAGTATCACTCAATTGATCCAGACCCAAATTTTAAAGACAGTACTAGAGCTGGTCTGAAATGGGAATTTCCATTCTGCAAGACGTTCCAAAAATTAGAATTACTGTGATATGGTAAGCTATGGTATGATATGAACACTGACTAAAGAAGAAAAGTCAAAATGAAGAGACTGGTTATGCATGCTTACAACTGCATCAATCATGACAGCACGAGTTATTCTCCATTTTTCCCTGCTGCATAGACAGTATCCAAATTCATCCATAGATAACCTTTTTTACTTTGTACAGAATAACCAGAATAAATTGTTAAGCTCACTATGGAGAGAACTAAAAAGAGTCAATGAAATTGCTATGGAAAATTGCTAGACACAAGCAAATACTTTAAATAATTACCTAACTCTTAGTGATTGCCTTGCAACTGATAATTTAGCCAGAATGCCAACCCCAAGGGACAAAGCTTAAGCACAGGGATAAGGACAAAAAGTCCTAGGACCATGGAATCCAGTATAGAAATCAGATGAAGAGCCCTATAGCTGGATACAGATGTAGTTTTGTGGAGATTGTCTTATAAATAAATTACAGTTGCCATCAGAGAGCAGAACTGCCTAGCACATGGGCTCATGAGTCCAATACCCAGGAGATGGAATGACACTTACAGAGGACTGAACAATCTATCAATGATGACTCGTCAGAAACAGAAAAAGGACATTCAGAGAAAAGCCCTGTCTGGATTCAGTAATCACAGTGAATGAAATGACCAACGGAAATTTTCACATGGTGCTATGTGCAATGCTCCCAAATGGGAACACCAACTACTGGACATCAGCCATCAGTGACTTGTACATCTGCATGTGAGATTTTGGTTGCCAATGGAGAATACAAACATGGCACTGAAAACGAGTCGCCTTGAGTGTTTAAAAATAAGTAGATAAAGTGCCTGGGATATTTATCTTTGAAAAAAGGTGATGGTAATAGTAAAGAGTAACTAAAGCAAAGATAAAAACCCCAGGTCAGTATAATGCTCAGCCAAACAGTCTCTCCTAGGCCTGTGTTTTATTTATGTATTTGTTTGTTTGTTTATTTGCATTGTAATAGCATCTAGAGGCCCTGGTCAGGGTACCATTGTGCTACATACTGTTCACAAACATTTTGTTGCCCTTCAATTTAAGGAACATTGGAAATTCCACTTTGCTCTTAGGCTCTCAAAAATTCAAGGTATTCTAGAAAACCATTTTCTGTCCCATACGCTAACTTTAGGGATTTATTGGCTTTGTCAGTGACGCACTGCTAATACCTTATGAAAAGTCCCAACCAGTAGCAATCCCTTTCTCCAGTGGTGCATGTGTTTCAGGTTGGGAGAAGAGAGAAGTAAATTGTTTTCCCATTGAACACAAATGCCTTTTCATAACCACAGTCCATAGAGGAGGCTTGAAGCTGCTTTTTGCTGGAAACGTTTATACTTCGCTCCTGAAAAACATACTGATATATTGGTAATGTAACACGGTGGTGAGTTTATATAATCTGAAGAAGGGGATTGGAATGAAGACCTTGGATGGGGTTGACAAGGCATATTCTAATCGAGCAGTTCCCAATCTGTGGTCTGCGGACCCCTGGTGGTCCACAAGGCTATTACAGGGGGTCCATGGAAGAGAAAAATAAACACATCCTCACCAAGGAAATGTACAATTTTAAATAAAACTAGTAGCATGTGGTAGTCCACGAAATGTTTGGAGGTTGAAAAGGGAATCCACACACTTGAAAAGGTTGTGAACTGCTGTTCTAATCCCAGGAATTTTATGGAAATATCTTCCATTCAGTGGAGTCTGGCCCATTTGATAGGCAAAACAGAGCTCCTCTTGTAACTCATCTGGAGTGCAGATGATTTGATATTATTTGAAAGGGTGAATGAACATCTTCAGAACTATATGATCTCAACCTTCTCTTCAACTGGGGGGTGGGGGGGCAGATTTTTTTTTTTAATTTAATTAACTGTCGATTTAGAAAGTTTGAACAAGTCACAAATGCGTGACCTGTAAATATCAGGAACAAAATAATCATTACAACAATTACAGTTTGTTTAAAGAGAGGTTATATGGGATTTTAGTTATCAGGTCTTTCTATTTCACCGGGTGTTACCATGTTACAGAGCAAGCATTCATTACAACGCCTACATCATTTCTAGTGATTTTATTAAAGGGAGGAAAATTATATAAAAATGTAACAGACTAAGAAGGGCTAAAAGATACTATTTTAAAAAATTAGTCAGGTGTGCTGGGTTTATTGCAGGTGAATGTTATTTTGAGTTTTTAAAAAAAAGTAACCAAAGTATCTAGGTATCTATCTGTCCTCTGTGTGTTTTTCTGGGAATGTAATTGATGTGAGTCTATGAGTCTCTGTGTTAATTTTTCTATAACCACAATCTCCCATATTTTTTTAACCATTTCTCTATGTTTGGGCCATTTTTCTTTTTCACTGGGAGGATTACAAAAGGATGATTTTGTCATAAATATCCAACCATTTGTGATATTCGGTTATGGACTACATCCCGATACTCTTTAAAGACTGGGAATATCCAGCATATAGCCATAAAATCTCCTTTTTTACCATAAGTTTGCCACATTTATTGGGGGGGGAGAATTTTAACAAAAGACTCCTGGGAGCCCATTGCATCAAAACCTGTTGTGTATCTGAAAAAAGCCTTCTCACCTATCTAGGTACATGCAATCTAGAAGCAGCTGACTTTGACTCACCTAAGTTGTTTCTCTCCTGATAACTGTGCGTGTGTTTCAACATAGGAATGGTTATTATTGAACCTCAATATGCCTCTGTAACTAACTCTTCAGGTGAAAAGGAAAGCAGAGGTCCTGACCATTTGGTGTTATTAAAGGCCCCATGGCACTTTTCACAACTGTCAAGGTGTTAGCTCTGGTGTCATGGCTAAATTTCAACTTTGGGTAATTAGAATTTACTTCCCGATATTCCTTCAGCACTTTAAATTCCTCCTTCACTTCCTGTTCTAAATTGTTGAGTAACATTGCTATTGAATTGCTACCCTATGTTACTCTGGCCAGAGACAGCCACATCTCATTGGTGAATGCAGCATATAGAGATTGACTGTCAGTTTATGGGCCAAATCCTGCAGTGCTTATTCAGGCCATAACTCCCCTTGAGTTCTATGGGAGTTCTGTCTGAAGATGCCTTGAGTAAGGACTGCAAAATTCAGTCCAACGGCCCCATCCTGGAACGGTTTCTATGTAGTAGATGCTTGTGCCAGTACAGCCCTTCATTGACTTTAGATTACCTCTGTGTGGGTGAAAGTGTTTATCTGTGTGAAGCTATTTGCAAAACTGGGGTTTGAGTTTGTAAGTCTTTCAAGTGAAGGGGCTGCATAGTGGACCTATTTAAAGGATTTCATTTATTATGATCATTATTGTATTTTGCAGAAGTGTCCCTATGCGTCACTGTTGGATACAGCTTTATTAAATAGGCTAGTAACAACGTCAGTATAAAATTCTGTTGACTATTAATAATCAATACATCTATATTTAAAATTCTTTCTTGTGTGCGAGAGACTTCAGTAAAAGTTGAAAAAGGCACTGGAGACAGAAAAATGTCTGAGAATTCCTAGGCATCAAGCAGCTCATAAGATTTGTATATGGTGAAAGGTATGCTAAACACTTGAACATTTGTCTCTTATAAAGCTACCTTGTAAACGTCATTGCAAATGGAACAGGAGTTGATAAGAGCCAATAGGTCAGTACTGGTTGTCTTGTTGTCTAGTTTTTGGTTAACAATGTACTCTAGGTGCAAATTTATTATTTACCTAGTGAAAGGTTCATGTCAGAAGAATGCAAAAAACATGCACAAGAGAGTTATTTGAAAAGCACAGAGGTCACTTGGCAGAGCTTAATATCTTAGTAGTCCTACTTTTTCATCCTATAAATCTCAAATTATCTTGGGGAATATTAAAAAAATAAGCTTAAATGAAGTTTGGGTAATTAAGGAGGTTATTAGATAAAGTTGTTATGATTCATGATGACAGAGGACACAACTGAGATTTAGATAAGAAAAAGTTTCCAATTAAAAGTGATTGTATGAATAAAAAAACTAAATAAATTGATTAGGAAATTGCTTTTTGTTCTTAAACATCACTGTCATGTAATAAGGAAAGCAATCCAAACTGATATTTATACTAATGCATTTTATTAGTTTGGTTAACAACTTTTTGAAAAATGTACGTTCAGAATTGTATCATTATTTTGTAGGACAATATCCATAAATCATGACAGCAGAATTGTGCCATAAAATGTTACATCATGTACGACATTTATTAAGCTCCAAAGGGGTAGCCGTGTTAGTCTAGTTCAGCAAAACAAACAAGGAGTCCTGTGGCACTTTTAAAGACTAACAAATTTATTTATCGCATGAGCTTTTGTGGGAGAAAATCCCACTTCGTCAGACGCTTTGATTTTATGTGAAAAATTTCATCACTGAACAGGATGTTTCAGTTCTGAAGTGTGCTGGCAATTTAAGTGTTAAGCTGATATAAAGTCATTATTATACTTTTTAATATTACTATAATATTATAAACCTTTTAATATTTATATTATGAAAAATCTTTCTAGATAGCATCAATGGGATCATGGTCCCAGTGTGCTAGGCACCATTGGAACATCAAGGTTGACATTGTTGTTAACCATTTCTATCCAGATAGCACCCAGGACCCACAGTAAAGATCAGGGTCTCCTTGTGTTGGGTGCTGTGAAAAGGCAGCTGAAGAGGAAGTCTCACCTGGAGAATTTAGGGTCAGATTTTTAAAGGTATGTAGATGCCCAAAGATGCAGATTGGTGCATAGTAGGATTTCCAGATGTGGCTAGGTACTTAATTCCCATTGAAATCAAGGAGCTTTTGAAAATCTCACTGGGCTCTCATCTGTGTTTTGAAGCACCCGAATACCTTTGTAAATCTGGTCCTTACTAAAGACACAGGGTTGGAGATGTGGCTATACATTAAAGAATATGGGGATAATAAGGTCTCTGCATCAAAGAGTTGGGGATCTAAGAAGATAAGCAACAAACAGCATGTGTGTGAGAGAAGGCACCAATATCTGAGAAAGGGGCAAGGCATGGGCTATGCCTCTTGCCTTGACATGTTCTCCTGACTAGCTCAGGTCCGGGCTATGCCGCCACTTACTTCGGTATAACTAACATTGCTCAGGGGTGTGAATAAGTCATCTCCTTGAGCAACGTAAATTATGCTGACCTAAACATTGGTGTGGACAGCACTATATCAGCAGGTAAATTTATTATGCTAACAGAACTCCTGCGATACAGTTACATCGGTGCGTGCAACTGTGCCAAAGTAACACTTGTAGCACAGAGTAGGCCCTAACCCAGACTTTGTGCATTCCAGTGTACTGTCGCCATACCTGAGGCCTTGTACACACGATCACTTTATCGCGCATTAACAATCATTACCGCGCGATACCAACAACAGCGTACACATGTGCAATAGAGCTGTTGCGCATTAACTGCCTTGTTGCAGCGCAATACAAAAACCACCTCGACGAGGGTGGAAGCAGTTAATGCGGAACAGCTGTTGTGCCTTTCGACTCGTGTGTACGCTTACCGCGCATTGACTGGCCTCCGGAACTGTCCCAGCATTCCAAAGTCGTCCTCTCTGGTCTTCCCCCCACCCACTCTGTGGCCGTGACGAAACAGTCCCCGCCCTGATCAGATTCCCTGGATTTTCGAATTTCTCCTCTGTTTCACTTCCTGTTCTCTTCCTCATGAAGTGGAGTGCAGCTCCGATCAACAGTAGCAATGGCGGCCTCTCGTGGAAGACGCGCACCCCTTTGGAGCACGGCAGAGGTGCTGGACCTGATCAGCATCTGGGGAGAGTCCGCTCTGCAAGCGCAGCTACGCGGCAGCAGGCGAAATTATGATACATTTGGCATAATTTCTCAGGCCATGTCAGAGAGAGGTTATGATAGAGACACTGTGCAGTGCAGATCAAAGGTGAAGGAGCTAAGAATAACCTATCACCGAGCGAAGGAGGCAAACCGCCATTCAGGATCAGCGCCTGCTACATGCAGGTACTATAAGGAAATCAAAGCCATCCTCAGTGGGGACCCCACAACCACTACAAAGAGTCCCAGAGACACATCGGCCCCCCCTCATACAGTGAATGCCAGACCCGAGCAGGATGAGGACATCATCGATGAGGAGGAGGAGATGGAAGATGACCTGGAGGAAAGCGCAACAGCATGTAGCCAGGAGCTCTTCTGCACCCCCCACTGAGATGTCCACCCAAGACATGAATTGCAGCGTGTCCTCTGACGCGGCAGAGAGGGGTTCCGGTAAGTTTCTCTTTCATGCAGCTTTGGCTCCTGCTAAAATATCATTGTCTGGGGCGGGGGTGCTTGCTGTCTCAGTCCCCGCTGTGCACGCTCTTTAGTCTGCATTCATTAGAAGTGCATCAACACAAGCAGTGATTGTCAAAAAATCATCTGTATTTAGGTCAGTAAAGGTTTCCTTGATGTACCTTCGGAGCCTACTACTCAGGTTAGATGGGAGAGCGTTTGTGTCTATGCTCCCAAAGATGGATACTCTGCCTCGCCAGCTGCAAAGCACAGCCCTGGGAACCATGGCAGCACACAGTGCAGCAGCATACGGTCCTGGCTTGCAACCGGTGGCAAGTAGGATATGTATTCTAGCTGGCAGGGGCACTCTGAGGAGAGAGATATCGGGTTCCATCTGTGTGCCCTCTGCAGAATGTTAGCCCCCAGTAAGCTTTCTATTACGATGTACCTTGTCCGCTTCAGCGAAGCATAGGATTTACTGCTCTACACCTTCCAGTGGAATGTGCTACTGGAAGGTTACATTGGTTATCTAGGCTATGTGTTAACAACAGCTTTATTATTTTTATTTTTTTTTTAGATTCGACCTTCACAAGGCCGGTGTCTACCCCAGCTGACCGCCAGAGAAACATTCGGCGGCGTGCTCGAAGAAACAGGGAGGATATGTTTCAGGACCTGCTGAAAACAGCACAGGAATCCGCGAGGGAGAATTGAGGCTGGAGAGAGGAATCCCAACAGAGGAGGCAGAAACACAGGGACGAACTGATAAGCGTGATGAAGGAGCAAACAGAACTGCTCAAGAGCATGATTGCTTTGCAGACCCAGGCGATAAATGTACGGGCTCCACTCCATACAGTTCAGCCATGTCTGCCTCCCACACCCCGTAGTCCTTCAAAGAATTTCTTTGAAGGCCACCCGTCCCCCTGGTACACTGCAACATCCAGTCCCCCCCAGAGCTACTTTTTAGAGACCCGCAGCTACACCCACCTGTAACCCCCCCCTTTAGGTTTTAATAAAAACAGTGACAAATAATTTGAAGAGTGCCTTAATTTGTACACATTGAAAATCTCATAAGGTGCACCTGATGCGTCCTGGAAGTTAACTAGGGGAGGGCATCATTGAAATGGTCCCTGAGTGCCTCCCTTATGCGAGCAGCTTCTCTTTGGGCCCCCCAATACTCCTAGTGGCTGGCTGTTCGTATGCCTTCTTGAGGCGCTGTGCCTCCATAGCCCGCCCCGGGGAAAACTTTTCTCCCCTACTTTCACAAATGTTATGAAGGACACAGCACGACGCAATCACAGCAGGGATGTTGTCCTCCGCCAAGTCCAGCCTCCCATACAAACATTGCCAGCGCCCTTTTAAACGGCTGAAGGCACACTCCACAGTCATTCTGCAGCGGCTCAATCTGTAATTGAACAGCTCCTTGCTGCGATCTAGGTTCCCGGTGTACGGCTTCATGAGCCATGGCATCAGTGGGTATGCTGGGTCTCCGAGGATGACTATGGGCATCTCCACATCCCCCACTGTAATTTTTTGATCAGGGAAGAAGGTACCCCCTTGCAGCTTCCGGTACAGACCAGTGTTCCTGAAAATGCGGGCATCATGCACCTTTCCCGACCACCCAGCATTGATGTCTGTAAAACGCCCTTTGTGATCCACAAGTGCTTGCAGCACCATGGAGAAGTAGCCCTTCCTGTTGATATACTCGGTCGCGAGATGGTCTGGAGCCAAAATCGGGATATGTGTGCCATCTATGGCTCCCCTGCAGTTAGGGAATCCCATGGCAGCAAAGCCGTCCACAATCTCACGAACATTGCCCAACGTCACCGTCCTCCGTAGCAGAACGCGATTGATGGCTCGGCAGACTTCTGAGAGGGCTAATCCGACGGTGGACCTCCCGACTCCAAACTGGTTTGCAACCGACCGGTAGCAGTCAGGAGTCGCCATCTTCCAGACAGCAATTGCAACACGCTTCTCCACGGTTAGGGCTGACCTCATGTTGGTGTCTTTACATCGCAGGGCAGGGGCCAACTCTGAACACAGTTCCAGAAAGGTTGCTTTCCGCATTCAAAAGTTCTGTACCCACTGCTCGTTATCCCACAGCTGCATAACAATGCGATCCCACCACTCGGTGCTCGTCTCTCGCAACCAGAAACAGCGTTGCACCGTGTGCAGATGATCGGTGAAGGAGCTGAGCAACGCAGTGCTGTTGCTCTGCATGGCATCGATCAACCTCAGCGTCCTCGTCTGACTTGGAGCTCATTGCGTACTGAGCAACCAGTCGAGATGTATTTAGAAGGCTGAAGGCGACAGTGGAGATCAGAGCAGGATCCATGCTGTCACAGTTGTGATTGCTCGCAAATGGTGCGGTGCGTCACTGCACTGTTGAAAATAGGCACGAGTTGCTTTTGGCAACGAGGAGGATGCAAGGGGAACACTGAGAGTTTACCCATGGCGCTTTGCGTTCCTTTCCTTCATCCCATGATTCCAAGCGTCGATTGAGGGAAAATTGAACTGTGGGATAGGTGCCCAGAATTCATTGCGCTACACCACGATATTGCAAAGAATTCTGTTGCGTTACAAGGAGTGACGTGTGTACCCGCTATCCCGCAATAAAGGTCACGTGTTCTTTATAGCACGATTGTCATGTTGCGCTTTAATCTGATCGTGTGTACATAGCCTAAGTTTCTTTTTGAATCTATCCTTTGTTCTTTTTTGGTATATCAGCCCACCCACTAGTCTGGAAATCGAATGAAGCCTGAAACCCCGCAAATGCACTGAAATCATTTCACAGTGCCAACAAACAAAAAAGCCAGCAGTCCAGCACTGTCATCCCCCAGAATACTGTCAGTGACACTGAACTTTTGAAAAACAGGCAGAGATACTGGAATCATTTTCTCCACAAGACACCACTTCCATCTCTCACTTATTGAATGGTTCCATTTCAGATTCCCCCGCAAAACCAATCAACTAAAACAGAGTTGCTTCTGACTCCCTTCTTCTCTGATCCTTTAACAGTATGAGGTACCTTTCCTTGGGGCAGTAGCTCAGATTGCAATGAGCCAATCATTTAATTAAGGCCCCGGACTCTGGAGGACACGGGCTCCACCATCACAGGGCTGCTTTTCAAGAAGGCATCTGTGCTTAACATATGGCAACTATTTATTATAGCTGTTGCGCTGCAAAACAATTCCCATGATAATTGTCTCTCATATATCAAGATGCTTCAATCTCTGTTTCCCACAACATTCTGCTTGTCTGGTATGTGTGTGCCAATGTCACCGCAGTTCTAGCAGACAGTTGTCTACATTTTGTCATTAGCAAGGGTAAACAGACATGACTTGCATCATGGGTGGGGAGCTGCTAATTCAGTCTCTCTTTAATACTGAACCATGAAAGGAGTATTGAATAATTTGTGGGCAATATTTACAACCCTCCCTCTCCCCGCAGTCTTTTTCTTCAAACACACATTGTTTCAGACTGTTAATGCCTCTTGTTTGCCAACATGTGGTACAGACCTTTTGCTGAAGGGGAATCTTTCATACATGTTATTTTGGCAATTAATTTTACATTGATTTTTTCCAAAGGGAAATATTTATATTTATTTACAGAATGATACTGACCTCCTTTAGAAGAAAGTGCTTTGAAACCCGTGGATGAAAAGCACTATATAAAAGTTAGGTATATTCCCCACAATATATATTGAGATGGATAACAGGGATTACAACAATATGTTGGTATCACAAAATGAAGCCTAAAAATACCCATATATAGTTTCACACAGATTGAGACATTTAGGGGCTACCAGACTTTTGGTAAAGAAAACTTCAGTAGCAAGAGCATTATTAAAACAAAGCAAATGAAAAACCAAATACAAAAAATCATCCCATTCCCCAGTGCAGCCTCCCACTTCACTGCTAAGAAAGCCTGTAAAGTGAAAGTAACTCAGGTAGGACACCCGCTTTATCCTTTTTTATCTGAGTGATGCTCAGTTGCTTGAGAACATTTTGGATCTATTTTCTTTACCATAACAGTGTTTGCAACTGTTAAAGGGCTAGATTTTCAGCTGATGTAAATCAGTGTAGTGTCATCGACTTCAGTGGAACACTTTGGTTTACACCAGCTGGGGATCAGGCTCCTAATGTCAAAGGGTGTGTTTTCCCAAGCCATTACAGTGAGAACCTGTGTAAAACTTTTTGGTCACCTGTAATAATAATAAGTGGAGGCAGGTGACATCCAAAAGTGAGTCGGCAAAACTATTCAGAGCTGCATGTGAAGATCACAGTCTTTGGGTGGGATTTCAGCAGTAATTCCTTACATATCTTCCTCCCATTGCCTACCTTCTACTTACCACGCTGTCTTCAGTAGCCTGAGCTGGAGGGAAACCCCTTCCGTCCGACGCAGGGCTACTTCTTCTGCAGGGGTAGTCTTCCAGCATCATTTCCTGATCTGCTGAGAGGGTCTTCACAGACTTGACCAGTGAGATCAATCTGAGGGCAGCGAATTTGCTGCCATCAGTGAAGACAAGGCCTTTGATTCAGGAGTCAAAGCATCTCCTGAGAAGCCAAAGGAATTAAAAATGCATAGGATTTAATCTAAATGCAGCAACAACAGCAGAAATAGGGAAGGTGTTAACCTTCATAACTTGAGGCAATGCTATTAAAAATGTACATAGGCAAACACAAGCACTTCTGCTATTGAGACTCTCTTCCAGCTCACTCGATATGTACTAACTGGTTATAAAGTTTCCAAGGCAGAAGAGAAAATCTATTGCTCTTTGAAAAATTAGGTTCACTTTGAAATGTAGGGCTAGATCCTCAGCTGGTGTAAATTGGGAGAGCTCCCTGTGGAGCTTTGCTAATTTATACCAGCTGAGGATCTGGCCATTATGCTTTTTTGTTGAGCACATTTGTGTGTATATTGTGTGTACATCGATAAACACACAGAGCACCCTAGTGCAAGCAAGTTAGACTGATCTTGGCTATGTAGCTAATATTGTGCTAATTTGATATCTTAAATTCAGCCTTGGAACAAGCAGGCACAAATCCCATGGACTTCATGGGAAACTATACCTCCTGACTCCATGGCTGAATTTGGTCACATATTTGCACTTACAAGTTGGGTTTGATAATGCTGCTTTTATATTTGGCTTTATGCAAACAGTTTCCAGTTGAATCAGCAGTAAAACTGCTCCTTAAGGCAGATGAATATGTAATGAGTAGAAATAATGGAGCAGTAGGTCAGTCAGCTGCAAAGCTGATGCTTCATCCAAATGGGTGTGAGGCACTTTATTGAGTTGGCACGTTGCTAACGTCTATTAAGATAAATTATGAGAAGTGTTTTGAGGCCTTTCACACAGAATGTGAAGCTTTTTATTCCTTATTTACATGTGAGAATGTATATGCATGAAAGATTTTCAACCCATGAATTAACTCCAGAGGAAAACAAACCACCAGATAGACACAAAACCCGGGCTTGTGTTTGTGTTTGTTTTTTGAAAGCAAAGAAACATCCTTACAACATTTTCTGATTAATTTATTCAAAGAACTTAATTGCTGTATCACAACACAGTGGTATAATTTACATGGCATTAGAAGATGAAGTGCTGAGTTCTTCATGCTGACAGGCAGCCAGCTGAGAGAGCATCAAACACGTCAGCCCTGCTGGTCATTTTTGTGAAGTTGAAACGTGCTGTTATTTAAATCTTGCCCCATACTGTTATTTTTAATAGTATAAGGAAACATGAAGCTGGTTTTTAATGTAATACGGTGTTTTATTATGTATTATATCCAGATATAGATATTTCCAAATCCCATCATCAATCATGAAACACCCATTGGTTTTTGCAAAACAACTGCTGGATGCAGTAAATGGTTGCTAATAAGAAACTGTGGAAAAAAGCACTTTATCCCCAGATCAAAAGTCCTAACTAAAGAAGCAGTGTCAGGTGCTGTATGTATAAATGAAGTGTTGCCAATGGGCATTCTGTGTGGGCTTTTCACCCTGAGCCCAACTGGCCAGCAAGGTTTCTGAACAGGGCAGTTACGATTTGTAAAATTCTTAGCGCTCCTTGTCATGTCTATTCACAACAAGCAAATCAAGCACATTCAACCTTGATTGGTGACTTTTACTTTAGATTAAGGAAAACAAATCAAACCAAAGAGAACGAGTATACAGAAAGAAGAATGTGCCTCTCACCCTGTAAGAGCCTCCATCCTGAATTTTCTCATCCTGACAGGCACAAAGACTTCTTATGTACCCAGAAAACAAGAGTCACCCTGCTGATTCTGGGGTTATTGGTCCTCCAAGCAAAACCAACAGAGACCAGTGGTAACTAAAAGAGACAAGTTGAAGGATTTTAAAAGACTCAACTGGAGTTCTCCTAGCTCGCCAAGTCAGTACAGTGGGACCCATTTATAATGAGTTCAGAGATAGCGGAACTCCATTTATGTAATGAAGAAGCATAAAAATGTCGGGTTGTTTCACTACATTTCAATGTGCAAATTGTAATTCGGTTATAGTGAAACTCTTCTTCACCCCTCGCCTTCCCCAATCACTCACAAAACTAGCCTTACACGGCTGTTGGACAGAGCATGGAAAAACTATCTAGGAGAGGATGCTTCTCCCTCTCCAAACACATAGGAGGGCGCTAATGGTCACAGGACATCTGCATGCCAGTCCCCTTTCTGGCCTCTCTGATTGCATTCTTCTAGTATCAAGCCTCATGCCTTTTCAGGGCAGAATTCGGTAGTTCTTCTATTCCTAGACAGGGCCTGCACCACAGCACCCTATGTATCAACTATGCTTACCCAGCAGGTCCAAATGGGCTCAGCCCTTTCCATCCTTCCTTTTAGTAATCTGTGGCCAGGGATAAGAGAGTCATCTTAAATCAAAATATTGATTATTTTGCAGTGGGAACAAAGCTTTGATAGGGAAAAGGATTTTAAAACAACAGTCCACATGCGTATCTATGTTACCTACTTTGATGATAATCTGGATTCTTCAGCCACCCCACTGGATGCCTGCATTTTAGATGGATTCCCCTGAACAACTCCCATCTCTTATGACAGAGCGCCCTTTTTAATCTGCTATAGTCCTTTTGAAATTCTGTTTTCTGGGCCTTTTGCTGTCCTGGCATTGTCTCTCAACAGCCCTCAAGTGGTTGCTGAGAAATGACTTATCCTGAGTCATTCTTTTTTCTTCCCTGCTTGCTTTTACTTACAGTTCTACATTAAACTAAATCTGCCTCTTCATACAGTAAACACGCCAATAACCAGGTCAACATACAGTAATCATGATATATTATAGAGCAGATCCAACTGTATAATTAGCTCCTTAAACCCTCTACAGCTGCTGTTAGAGCACTCAGCCAGAATTGGGATGATATTCTCTAGTACACAATTCCTAAACAAAGATGTGTAGGTGCAGGATTCCTCAAAATGTAGATAAAGTGATCACAAGACATATCTCTAACCTCTCCTTCTCGGGGGTGGTGACACAGAGCAGTATTCTGAAGCATAAAAGCCTTGTGAAGTCACACCTTCTCTCCAACAGCAGATCCACCAGATTCTGCAGCCTGGAGGCCTGTACTGATATGTAAACTTCACCCATTCTGAAGTTGCTCTTTGAGGAAAAAAAACCCGGTGTTAAATACAAGTGTTCCTCTGCTTGTTAGCCTAAAAACACAACTGTTAGAGATGGAAAAGGTGTTAGATTATATAGTCTGTCTCCCTACAAATGTAGGATACTTTGTCATAGACTCTCATAAAGCTTCAATCAAGGTTTTCATACTTGAAATCTTCCTTGTTCTTAAAAGAACAACAAGACTTACAGACCGATAGTGGGAATTCACTTAGCCAAGCATTGTATTTTTAGTTCATTTTAGAAAACCACAGATTCTGAAAGAAGCTAAGGGTTATGTGAATGTTCTCTTAAGTATTAGTCTTTTTTTTAAAACAGGAAGTCGTCAAATAAAGCATTGTCTGTCTAGCAGACTTTTTACTTTGTGTCCAAAATTCCTGGGATCTGGTTGTGTTTTGATGAAAAACCTTATTTCGTGTGCTCCTTGATCATCTACTTAATACAACCTGGCAAAACAGTCTGGTTTTGTGCTGGGAAATTGAATTGGGCTCTCTTTGATTCTTGGTTGGCATCAATTCCTTTGCAGTGTTGGCAAGGATGCTTATGAAATCTGGTTATGTCTGGTATATGTGAGGTAAAGCAGATTTTCATTTTTACAATTATATATTAAAACTTGAGCAGATTAGGTAGTAGACTGTTTAGTGCACTACCTCATGTAAGCATTTCCCAGTCACACCTGGGGAACTGATTATGACCTTTTTCCAATTTTGACTTCTTTTTCATGATGATGATGATGATTTCAGGCTAAAATGAAACAGATGCTGCTCACTAAATGTCTGAGAACCCTCCATCCTATTGTAAATGATTATATGGCTAAACATGCTGCTGTAGCAGAGAAAACAGATGCAGTGATAATTATCCGAGTGCCTTGCATATCAAACGCTAACCAGTGGTGCTGAAAAAAGGGGGATGAAATAAAGACTAAGCAGGATTTTCTGTACCAGATCAGACAACCGGATAATGGGGTCTGTTGTTCTGCCTTCAGCCATTGCCCATGCTGTGTGATTCAGAGGAAGTGAAAACCTTTCTTAAAAATGTTGCAAGTAGGATGCATTCTTGAGGGCCAGTCTCATCAGCTGCATGTATGTGACTCTTATTGACTGTAGTGGAACTTGCATGCATGTAAAAAATGGGCTAATCTGTGCCTCAAATGGGTTTTTAATCAGCTACCTGAGTTAACTGAACAATTTTGCTCTCACAATAACAAAACAGTTTCTGCAAAACAACAAGGAATCCTGTGGCACTATCAGATTTCTTTATTGAAAGAGCTTTCATGGGAGAAAATCCCACTCCGTCAAATGCTTAGAAGATGGGATTTTCTCCCACAAAAATTCATGCAATAAATACATTTGTTAGTCTTTAAAAGTGCCACTAGACTCCTTGTTTGTTTTGCTACACTAGACTAACACGACTCCCCCTTTGAAACTTGAAAACAATTTCTGTGATGTAGTAGTCCAGCTTGGGTTCTCAGCACTTTCATTAGGTCGCCTGTTTTTCAAAAGTTTGTACAGAAATGTGCCAATGATAATTGGCTCCACTCTGTTGCTGTCATGGAGCATTGCTACTCCCAATGCATGCACAAGCCCATGATGTCCCGAGGCCCTTATGAGCTATACCAGGTGGGGCAGAGTGATTGGTAGGTGTATGATCTTAGACCAGAGTGGGGGATGAATCCTTTGGCTAAAATCACTGCAGCTGTTTCTGACTGCTCCTGCTTTGCCCTCATGTAACTCTGCAGATGATTCAATTTTAAAAATGTAATTTGGCCATATAATTAGCCCTTAATATGGTCTAATTTTCTCTGCTGTTTTACCTTAATTAATTTTAAAACAGTCATGATGCTGAAGTTTAAAAATCATCCACTGGGCTTACATAAAACATTATCCAGTGCACATTTTTGGAGGGGAAAGAGGGAGCACCTGAGCTCTGAGAGATTGGTTATTGCCTCCAATAACTCTACCTTCAGAATGCCATCTCTTGGGCCAGCTGCTCCTCTCACTGAGGAAGGCTGTACCTGCTGTAGCACGCAAACACTTGGCAAGAGGGTTTCCTTATGGAGTTGAGGCAAATGCTTCACTGATGGACCAGGCAGCCTGCTGTAAAAATCAGTGGATATTCACATGGAGGAAGAAAAAAGGGGGTCCTTATTTATTCTGAAAATTAAAAGGTAGTTATAACATTCACCATATGCCCACATATCCTCCCACCCCCTGGCCTCCCAACAACAGTCCAAGGCATAGTTATGCTAATTAGAGGTTTAAAGACAACAGAGTCCTGTGGCACTTTTAAAGACTAACAGATTTATTTATCGCATGAGCTTTCGTGGGAGAAAAATTCGTCAGACGAAGTGGGATTTTCTCCCATGAAAGCTCATGCGATAAATAAATCTGTTAGTCTTTAAAAGTGCCACAGGACTCTGTTGTCTTTCTACAATAGACTAACACGGCTACCCCTTTGGAATTAGAGGTTTAAAGTATACTTTGTGGTTAAGGCACTGAATTGGCTCTCAGAAAATCTGGGTCCAGCTGCTGTCTCTGCTACAAGCTTCCTGTATGACCATGGGCAAGTCACTTAGGCCCAAATTCTCAACATTTTGGAGGTGCCTAAGTACAATTAAAATAAATGTGCTTCTTCCCCTTCCCCCATCTGTAGAACAGAGATCCTAATCCTTCCTTCTTCCAGCTTTGTCTCTCTTGTCTATTTAGACTGTAAGTTTTATGAGGATGGGACTGTCTGTCTTTCTCTGTTTGTACAGCACTGAGCACAATGGGACTCTGGACTCCAGGTCTCTCAGTGCTACCATAGCACAAATAGTAGTAATAATAGGGTAATTTATAGAGCCACAGCTCTGTGAGCAAATGTTTAGTCGCCTCATTACCGTGTTCTTCTTCTTCGCTTTCCCAAAAACCTGAGCATTAATATTGCAATAGGTAGGCAATGAATTGAATTCATATTTCCTTACTACAGAAGACAGCCTGCCTCTTACACAAATAGATACTTCGTGAAATGTTTTACCTTCAATTTGATCCAAAATATACATGTGGGATGCACTCATGGACTCGAGGTGCAAAAGTGTGGGCATCTTGGAGTAGAGCACCTCCTCAGCAGAGAGGCAAAGGACTGAATGAATCACAGAAACTGCATTACTCTCTTTCCCTCCTCCCCTCCCACCCTACCGTGCTCCTGCTGGTGAGGGTTGTGGCAGACTGGGAAAGCTTGAATGGCCTAATGCTGTGTTGTGTCTATTGAGTTCTTCCCTTCCGCTCCTTGTGGTTATGTGGATCTATCAGCTATTCCCCTTCTCCGAGCAGAAGGCAGGTATTACACTAGTGGGGGCTGTTGCGACATAATTGTGGAGTTGCGTGAGGTGGACCTAGAGCCTGGCATAAGGATCATCCCATTGGGGGATAGTGTATGAGCCTAAGGAACTTCTTTGCATTCTTCTATGCAGCAGTAATAGCAGCAGGGTTGGTTCATCCGTAATTGCCTTCCTAGCCTTTTATTATCATTTGACGCTAATTAATATGCCATGTGCTCTCTGAAGAGCACAAGATAAGCACATGCAGCTTTCACTAGCCAGATGGTAACTTATATTACTTAGACCACATTTCCTGATCTCCTGTTAGATATTTTTCTCTCTTGCACAATTCTCTGGTAATGAATTATCAGGCTGCTTTATGCTCTCTGCTGTTTAAGAAAAAAAATTACTGCTTGAGTGCAATAAATTTCTCAAGAGCCACAGCTTGGGTGAAATCCTTCTGTCCTTACTCAGGCTAACTGCCCACTGAGCTCAACAGGAGTCTGATCTGAGTAAGGACAGAGAAAAGCCTATAGGATTAGGATCATTGTGAGGCTTCATCGTAAAAGGGTTTTGTTTTTCCAGGACTCAGCTGCATCTTGTTTCTAGTTAGGAGAGGAATGCAGGTTGTAAACTTCTTTACAGGTCCTCCTTTCGCACTTCTAGGAGTGAAAATATATATGGTGGCCAGCTAGGCCTGTCTCTGAATAAACATTTGTTCTGCTTATTCCCGTTACAGCAAAGGTGTTAGGATAACATTCTCATGCAGATGTCTCTCTGTCCTTCAGCATCTGGGTGCTGGAGGTTCACTTCCGAGCCTTTGAAATGCTCATGCTCTCACCTCATCTCATACACATGGAAATCAGATCACTGAAAGTGGAAAGGAAAAGGCAGTGAATCAGTCTGAGAAGCTGACAGGGCAGAATAGGAAATTACACCTCTAAATAAATTGAGTTGACTGTAAAGTTCTGTGCTACCAAGTAAGCAGCAATAAAAGTTGAAGGGTGGCGGGGAGTCTAAATTGGTCAGGGAATTGATAATGGGTTTGGTTCTGATCCGGCTCCCACTGAAATCCATGGAATCTTTTGCCTTTAACTCAATGGAAGCTGGTTCTTTTGGCATAGACATACTCTGTGTGGCTAGTCCATGGAAATTAGCTTTCTGGGTTGACATATTCAGGCTAGTGGGGACCCACACTTGTGCTCTAAAAATTGCTGTGTAGATGGCACTTTGCCATTCCAGCTTGGGCTCTGAAGCCCTTCCCCCCCAATGGGCGAAGTACCGTCTACACACCTAGATTTCTCTTTTTAATATATCCCAAGTTCAATTAATCAATTTTATTATTATTACTTTTGTCACAACAGTGTCTAGGGCAGTGTGTCCCAACCTTTTCAGTAACATGGCACACTTCAATGAGACAAACAATTACAGCACACCCACTTTTTTCAACTGAATTGATTGCTCATAAACGTCACATTTACTAGGCTACATAGTGCATACAACAAGCTAAAGAAGGATCGAATGCATTAATGTTTCAAATCCACCGGAAAACAATATACGTCGTGTTCTGCCCTTTGGCTACCTACATTTAGAATGTTCACTTTTTAGAATCAAAAGACCGATACCTTACTTTTAATTTGATGATTAATTTTCACAAGTTTTATGAGTTGTGATTTTGGTTGACTAGAATATTGTTTAAGATGAAACAATGTTTGTTTTACATTAATTTTCATAAGGGATCACAGTCAGTGGTGAAGCCCCATTGTGGTAGATGCAAGTACATTGTAACAAACAACCTGTAGTCTAAATAGACATGACAGACAGGGTGAATGAAAGGGATACGACAAGCAGATTCTATGTTGTATCAACAAATTTCCTGTGTTCTAGCGTGGTGCCTTTAACTACAAGGCCATCCTTCCACTCTGCTATGTAATGGAAGGCATAGAGGAAGCAAGGTGGATGGTCAGATACAACATATCTATCGCATAACATTAGATCACCAGGGGTGCGTCTACACTTGTAAATTAAGTCGACTTAAGCTTGCTTAAGTTGACTTAATTTACCCTGCATCTACACTACAGGTTCCTTAAGTCGACTTAAGCAAGTTTCTTAAGTCGACTAAAGGAAAATAAAGTCAACTTAATGAAAATTAAGTCGACTTTATTAAACCTAGATTTAGTTCAATTTAAGGCATAAGTCGACTTCCTAGAGTCGACTTAAGCCAGTGTAGACGTGGGGTAGCCCTAAGTCAACTTAGGGCTACCCCAGGACTGAACCACTGCCCTCCCTGCCGGGGGGGGAACAAGGGGAGCCTGGCATGCCCCCCCACAGGGCAGGGCAGAGCCCTGCCCACCCTGCCCCTTGGTCCCTGTCCCCCTTTGCCCCATTGTACATATGTACAATGAGGCAAAGGCTGAGTCCCCTGGCACTGGGCAAGGGGTGCCCCCTGCCCCTGTGGACCTGCCCTAGGTCCCCCTAGCCCCTAGAAGTCGACCTAGGCATCCAGTGTGGACGCTCTTGTAAGTTCCCCCCAAAGTCGACTTAAAAATTAAGTGTAGACTCACTAAGTCGACTTAACTAAGTCAACTTAGTTAAGTCGACTTAGCTAAAGTTGACCTAAATTTCCAAGTGTAGACATAGCCCAGGAGACTGGGTGAAATGAAAATAGAAATGATTTAAAAGAGAAAAAAGGACACCCTGTTATGCAATTTATAATTAATCACAGGAATTTGTTACATGAGGTAATAGAGGCAAACAACTTTATAAATTACACTTTTAAAGAATAAAGTCTAGGTGGCCCTTAAAAGGCTTTGCCAACAGAGCTATATTGGCATATCTCCTAGTGGAAATGTAGTTCAAATCAGCAAAAATGTCCTTTTCACCTTGCAGGAAGCTGATGAAATGTAGTATAACAAAAGGATTTTTTGCAGGTATAACTCCACCTACACTAGGGCTTTTGGGGGAGGGAGGGTATAGCTATTTCTGTTGTAGATGGGATCCTTTCATATTCCTAACCAACATAAGCCATTCCAGCACAGCTTTCTAGTGTACACCAGGCTTAAGACTATCATGAGCTACTTCAGTTACAATAAAATCAGAAGAGCTGTCAATTTTCATGTTTCACGTAGTAAGATGATCACCAACAATGTTTCCGAAGCAATTCACCTCTTGTTACCCTGCTGCATGCATAGTTAGGTCTGTTATGAAGATGGCTCTATTTTTTGCCTTCCTGTGAAGTCTCCTTTTGTCTATTCTATGTTCCTAGCATTGAGTCTGGTGAGGCTGTTGCTTTTGTTTAAGGCTTGAACTTGTGAGAGAGTGCATATGAGTGAGTATCTCTAAAACTGAATCATTTAAAGCTGATGTTAATTTAACACTTCTGTTTGCTACTGCCTGTGAGATTGACAGAGTTGGGTTCAGTCAGAAGTCTCCCTCCACTGAGTGTGTAAGGCCAACAGGATGGAGTGATCATACTGTTTGTTAAGAGAGAGTAAATTGTTTGTTCTTTACAGTTAGAGGTCTGAGGGGAAGGCAAGAGGCCACCATGAACAAGCCTTGAGGTCAGTGTTGTATAAACTCTAAACTAGATATTGGCCAGAGCATCAACACTTCTACAGATTGGATCTGTGTTTTGATTTGACCTAAAATGGGTCAGCTGTAAGTCTCAGATCCAGACCTAGATTTGAACTTCCCCAGAGTTTAGGGGGAAGCATTTGGATCTGGGACCTTGTTTCAGGTCCACCTCTAACATAAGGCAATTAAATCTGTATTGTACCGGATGTTCAAGGGATCAACACAAATCATATGTCTTTAACCAGAGCTCATGCAAAGTTATGCTGGAAACTTTTAGGATGACCTTAATGTAATCTCTCAAAGTGGTGAGTAGCCTGTTGGAGATGGTTCTTAGTGCAGGTGTCTCTGTAGGTATTAAAAAGAACAAGCCTGGCAGCTCTGCACAGAACTTCTCCCCTTTGAAATCAGTGCAGTATTTGGAATCCTCCTCCACCAGTCAACTATTCCAAGACACGCACATGCACTCTGAGTATTCTGTTACCATTAACTTGTTGTACTAGAGGAGTAGCACACAGGGCCAGACTGAAACCAATCTCAGGTCCCTACCAGCCTCTATCTGGTCAGCAGAGCTGAACACTACCTGAGACAGATAGTCTACTGAGACAGTAATACTTCAGAAGTAGGGAGGAAGGAGAGACACAGTGACCTGGCTGGAGGGCTAAGCTATGAAGAGAGAGTACCTCAACTCACAGAGGGTGCATCTACACTTGTAAATTAAGTCGACTTAATCTTGCTTAAGTCGACTTAATTTACTCTGAATCTACACTACACTTTCCTTAAGTCGACTTAAGCAAGCTGCTTAAGTTGACTTAAGGAAAATTAAGTCGACTTTACTAAACCTCATTTTAAGTTGACTTTTGGCTTAAGTCGACTTTTTAAAGTCGACTTAAGCCAGTGTAGACGTGGGGTAGCCCTAAGTTGACTTAGGGCTCTCCAGGACTCCCCCACTGCCCTCCCTGCCAGGGGGTGGCACAGGAAGAGCCTGGCATGCCCCCCTAAAGGGCAGGACAGAGCCCTGCCCACCCTGCCCCTATGCCCTGCCAGGGTCCCTGTCCCCTTTGCCCCATTGTACCCAGGTACAATGGGGCAAAGGCTGAGCCCCCTGGCACTGGGCAAGGGGTGCCCACCGTGGACCTGCCCAAGGTCCCCCAGCCCCTAGAAGTTGACCTAGGCATCCAGTGTGGACGCTCTAGGTCGACTTTGTAAGTTCCCCCCTAAGTCGACTTTAAATTTAAGTGTAGACATGCTAAGTCGACTTAACAAAGTCGACTTAAAGTCGACCTTGTTAAGTCGACTTAGCTAAAGTCGACCTAAATTTACAAGTGTAGACATAGCCATAGGTACCAATCAGGGACCCATTGCTCAAGGACTTATACAAACACTTCCCCCTTAAAAAAGCAGTGAAAAGGGAGTAGGGGTGGTCATTTTAGGTTTAATGTATGCAGCATTCCAAGAAGCATCAGATCTATATTAATGGTTGTGATGGGAGTGTTTAGTTTTAGTAACATTTTTAGAGCTGTCTACCATCAAAAAGGCTATAACACAAGGAAAAGGAAACAAAGGTCTGAAAACTCTTCCTCAGTAGGGTGGTAATGGTGATGGTATGTTAACTGAGAACTGTAGAATGTCTGCACATACATGACCTTGGAAAAGTCATCTGGGCATTCCTGTTCATTCCAGTGGTAGATTTCTGACTGGAATAGCCTGGCAGGTAACTCTCACCCTGTACACGGAGGATAGTGAAGAAATAAGAAGGAAGGCAAATGGAGGGAGTGGGGCCAAGAGGAAAAGAGACTGAGGGGGACTTACACACAAGGTAAGAGAGTCCAGACATGCTAATGTTATCTGACTTCCTCTGAATCAGGACTAGAGAGTAGTTCCTTGACGTGGCTAATAAACGGCCATCTAGCAGGACAAAACTGTTTTAGCATAGCAAGTTTTAGTCCTGCGATTAGCATCACGATTATACCAAAACTGACTTTGTAATGTAAAAAAACCAACAGCGTCCTGTGGCACTTTTACAGACTAACAGATTTATTTATCACATGAGCTTTCGTGGGAGAAAATCCCACTTCGTCAGATGCTTCTTCTTCAAAGCATCTGATGAAAGTGGGATTTTCTCCCACGAAAGCTCATGCAATAAATAAATCTGTTAGTCCTTAAAAGTGCCAGAGGACTCTCTTGTTTTTCTACAATAGACTAACACGGCTACCCCTTTGGAATTTGGAATGTAAAATAGAGGATTATTTTCACAGCTGAGCATTGTGGAAGGGGTTTTAAACCCTGCTCTTTTTCCAGTGTAAAT
Organism: Pelusios castaneus; assembly: GCA_007922175.1. Classification (NCBI taxonomy): domain Eukaryota; kingdom Metazoa; phylum Chordata; order Testudines; family Pelomedusidae; genus Pelusios; species Pelusios castaneus. The sequence continues at coordinate 3,242,550 of ML685836.1, forward strand.
GGGGGCCTTAGATGGAATTTGCTCTGCCCCAGTAGGATTCATAACAACACAGACCTGGTGTCTGGCATGCATAGCAGATGAAAAGGAGACAAAAATCCCAGGTGTTGTCCCCAGTTTTGCACCAAACTCATTGGGGCCTTGTACACACGATCACTTTATCGCACATTAACAATCATTACTGCGCGATACCAACAACAGCATACACACGTGCAATAGGGCTGTCGCGCATTAACTCGTTGTAGCGCAATACAAAAACCACCTCGACGAGGGTGGTAGCAGTTAACGCGGAACAGCTGTTGCGCCTTTCCACTCGTGTGTACGCTTACCGCGCAATGATTGGCCTCCGGAAGTGTCCCAGCATTCCAAAGTCGTCCTCTCTGATCTTCCCCCCACCCGCTCTGTGGCCGTGACGAAACAGTCCCTGCCCTGATCAGATTCCTGGGATTTTCGAATTTCTCGTCTGTTTCACTTCCTGTTCTCTTCCTCGTGGAGTGGAGTGCAGCTCCGATCATCAGTAGCAATGGCGGCCCGTCGTGGAAGACGTGCACCCCTTTGGAGCACGGCAGAGGTGCTGGGCCTGATCAGTATCTGGGGAGAGTCCGCTGTGCAGGTGCAGCTATGCGGCAGCAAGCAAAATTATGATACATTTGGCATAATTTCTCAGGCCATGTCAGAGAGAGGTTATGATAGAGACACTGTGCAGTGCAGATCAAAGGTGAAGGAGCTAAGAATAACCTATCACCGAGCGAAGGAGGCAAACCGCCATTCAGGATCAGCGCCTGCTACATGCAGGTATTATAAAGGAGATTGAAGCCATCCTCAGTGGGGACCCCACAACCACTGCAGAGAGTCCCGTGGACACATCGGCCCCCCCTCATCCAGTGAATGCCAGACCCAAGCAGGATGAGGACATGATCGATGAGGAGAAGGAGATGGAGGATGACCTGGAGGAAAGCGCAACAGCGTGTAGCAAGGAGCTCTTCTGCACCCCCGCTGAGACCTCCACCCAAGACATGAATTGCAGCGTGTCCTCTGACGCGGCAGAGGGGCGTTCTGGTAAGTTTCTCTTTCGTGCAGCTATGGCTTCTGCTAAAATATCATTGTCTGGGTTGGGGGTGGTTGGGGCTGTCTCGGTCCCCACTGTGCACGCTCTTTACTCTGCATTCATTAGAAGTGCATCAACACAAGCAGTGATTGTCAAAAAATCATCTGTATTTAGGTCAGTAAAGGTTTCCTCGATGTACTTCCAGAGCCTACTACTCAGGTTAAATGGGAGAGCGTTTGTGTCTACGCTCCCAAAGACGGATACTCTGCCTCGCCAGCTGCAAAGCACAGCCCTTGGGAACCATGGCAGCACACAGTGCAGCAGCATACGGTGCTGGCTTGCAACCGGTGGCATGTAGGATATGTATTCTAGCTGGCAGGGGCACTCTGAGGAGAGAGATATCGGGTTCCCTCTGTGTGCCCTCTGCAGAATGTTAGCCCCCAGTAAGCTTTCTATTAGGACGTACCTTGTCCGCTTCAGTGAAGCATAGGATGTTGACTGCCCTGCACCTTCCAGTTGAATGTGCTACTGGAAGGTTACATTGCTTATCTAGGCTATGTGTTAACAGCTTTATTATTATTATTTTTTTTTTAGATTCGACCTTCACAAGGCCGGTGTCTACCCCAGCTGACCGCATGAGAAACATTCGGCGGCGTGCTTGAAGAAACAGGGAGGATATGTTTCAGGACCTGCTGAAAACAGCACAGGAATCCGTGAGGGAGAATCGAGGCTGGAGAGAGGAATCCCAACAGAGGAGGCAGAAACACAGGGACGAACTGATAAGCGTGATGAAGGAGCAAACAGAACTGCTCAAGAGCATGATTGCTTTGCAGACCCAGGCGATTAATGTACGGGCTCCACTCCATACAGTTCAGCCGTGTCTGCCTGCCACACCCCGTAGTCCTTCACAGAATTTCTTTGAAGGCCACCCGTCCCCCTGGTACACTGCAACATCCAGTCCCCCCAGAGCTACTTTTTAGAGACCTGCAGCTACATCCACCTGTAACACCCCCCCTTTAGGTTTTAATAAAAACAGTGACAAATAATTTGAAGAGTGCCTTTATTTGTACACATTGAAAATCTCATAAGGTGCACCTGATGTGTCCTGGAAGTTAACTAGGGGAGGGCATCATTGAAATGGTCCCTGAGTGCCTCCCTTATGCGAGCAGCTTCTCCTTGGGCCCCCCTAATACTCCTAGTGGCTGGCTGTTCGTATGCTTCCTCGAGGCGCTGTGCCTCCATAGCCCACCCCGGGGAAAACTTTTCTCCCCTACTTTCACAAATGTTATGAAGGACACAGCACGACGCAATCACAGCAGGGATGTTGTCCTCCGCCAAGTCCAGCCTCCCATACAAACATCGCCAGCGCCCTTTCAAACAGCCGAAGGCACACTCCACAGTCATTCTGCAGCGGCTCAATCTGTAATGGAACAGCTCCTTGCTGCGATCTAGGTTCCCGGTGTACGGCTTCATGAGCCATGGCATCAGTGGGTATGCTGGGTCTCCAAGGATGACTGTGGGCATCTCCACATCCCCCACAGTAATTTTTTTATCTGGGAAGAAGGTACCCCCTTGCAGCTTCCGGTACAGACTAGTGTTCCTGAAAATGCGGGCATCATGCACCTATCCCAACCACCCAGCATTGATGTCCATAAAACGCCCTTGTGATCAATGAGTGCTTGCAGCACCATGGAGAAGTAGCCCTTCCTGTTGATATACTCGGTCGCGAGATGGTCTGGAGCCAAAATAGGGATGTGTGTGCCGTCTATGGCTCTCCTGCAGTTAGGGAATCCCATGGCAGCAAAGCCATCCACAATCTCACGAACATTGCCCAACGTCACCGTCCTCCATAGCAGAACGCGATTGATGGCTCGGCAGACTTCTGAGAGGGCTAATCCGACGGTGGACCTCCCGACTCCAAACTGGTTTGCAACCGACTGGTAGCAGTCAGGAGTCGCCATCTTCCAGACAGCAATTGCAACACGCTTCTCCACGGTTAGGGCTGACCTCATGTTGGTGTCTTTACGTTGCAGGGCAGGGTCCAACTCTGAACACAGTTCCAGAAAGGTTGCTTTCCGCATTCGGAAGTTCTGTACCCACTGCTCGTCACCCCACAGCTGCATAACAATGCGATCCCACCACTCTGTGCTTTTCTCTTGCGACCAGAAATGGCGTTGCACCGTGTGCAGATGATCGGTGAAGGAGCTGAGCAATGCGGTGCTGTTGCTCTGCATGGCATCCATCAACCCCTGCTCCTCAGAATCCTCGTCTGACTCGGAGCTCATTGCGTACTGAGCAACCAGCCAAGATGTATTTAGAATGCTGAAGGCGATAGTGGAGATCAGAGCAGGATTCATGCTGTCACTGTTGTGATTGCTCGCAAGTAGTGCGTCACTGCACTATTGAAAATAGGCACGAGTTGCTATTGGCAACGAGGAAGACACAAGGGGAACACAGTGCACCACGGGAAACTGAGATTTTACCCATGGCGCTTTGCGTTCCTTTCCTTCATCCCATGATTCCAAGCGCAAATTGAGGGAAAATTGAACTGTGGGATAGGTGCCCAGAATTCATTGCGCTACACCGCAATATTGCAAAGAATTCTGTTGCGTTACAAGGAGCGACGTGTGTACGCACTATCCCGCAATAAAGGTCACGTGTTTTTTATAGCGCGATTGCCATGTTGCACTTTAATCTGATCGTGTGTACATAGCCTGGGTCTTTGTCAGTGGAACAGTCTGTTCCTCCTATCCTTCGTCTGTAAAATGAGATGATAATGTCCGTCTACTGAACAAAGGCGTTCTATGAATGGAGGTTTGTAAATTGCTTTTATGGTGAATCAGGGGCAGTTAGCAGCACATGGGCATGAGGCAATAAGCACCTTGGATATACTTAAACTAAATATAGAGAACAGATGAACTTGTTAAGACCTTACTGGACTGGTGCTAATTAAACTTGGGTTCTGTCCCTGGCTCTGTTATGCATTTTCTTGAGCAGGTTACTTTCGCCCTACATTTGTAAAACAGCGATAACATATTTCTACCTCGTTGAGGTGTCGTGCCGATAAATTCATTAATGTGTGTGAGGCGTTCAGGGTGCTCTACTGATGGGTGGGTTATATAAGTACTCAGTCCTAGATGCAAAGCTAGGTTAATTGGGGGCGGGGGTGGAGAACACAGTAAGTCTGTGTACATCATATCATTTTGTAAAGCACTAGGATTCCAGGGCAAAGACTGCTGCATGAGAGCTGAGATGAATGACAGTGAAACAGCCCTGAAACACTGAATACTGCAGTGCTATGGAATAGTGAAGTGCAAAGCAGAATACATTTAAAGGAAGCAGAACTATGCTGGCATCATAAGGGCAGCCCAGCTGCAACCCATCAATATGTAATGAGGCTAACATAGGTTAATCACGTCTCGTTTATGTGAAGTTAGAGGCTGGGAAGGAGGGTGTTGGTGCATTACAACTTTATCACACATTTCTAAAGAGGTCTAAAAGAAGCTGGCTCCCTGTTGTGGGGTTCTTCTCATATCAGTGTGAATAAGTATCACTCTATCTCCTGCAAAGCCTTTAAGTGAGAGACTGATGACACTTTACTATTCACAGCCTGACTTTGAAAACTCAAAGGGAGGGAAAAGAAGGTTGAAGACCATGCAAGCCAAAAGGATGCTGTTTCCATTGTTTTTCTATATTCTTGACTCTGAGAAATTTTCAGTGGTGCACAATGAATTCCTGGGTGATGTTTCAGATTTTGTTAAGAATCAATAAAATACATCATTGACTAATTTGAGATTTCATTCCCCTGACATATCTTTGGAGGAAATGGATGAAAAACTTGATTTTTAAAAAATACTATTTAATAAAAGCAGAGAATAACAAGCTGATGACAATCAGATCCTTCCTTTATATGGGAGCAAATCTCTTCTATGTGTGAATGCCTAGGGCCCATCTACCCTGGAAAACTGAATCATGTTTTAACAGTGTCTAGAGAACAAGTAAAACAAACAAGGAGTCTTGTGGCACTTTTAAAGACTAACAAATTTATTTTTAAATTTTAGATTTGTTAGTCTTTATAAGTGCCACAGGACTCCTTGTTTGTTTTGCTGACCTAGACTACACAGCTACCCCTTTGGAACTGGAGAACAAGTAGGAAGCATAGAGATTAAACAGGCCTTAAACTATCTCTCAGTTGCCGAATTTGCTTGAACTGAATTTATCACTCAGACTTTATCCAGAAATGAGACTGGCCCTGGTTCCACAATGGGTGGCGAGCAACCATAAAATGAACTCTTGCAAAAGGTAGCAGTAGGTAGATCTCCACTGCATTGTAAATCTGGGGCCATGTTTCCTGTGTTTGCAAACCCATCATTTTCAAGCTCACCTTTGAGATGATGACTTCTACCCAATCAACGCATCACCAAACACTGACCTAATCTAATATAGCTAATGACTATATTTAAACTAAGGGCTGGGGGAAAGCTGACACATGCGAAGGACACAGTCCTGAGTGGAGGATTTGTTAAAGGGATATTCCATATCCTAATAAAAAAGAGAGGATAGAAGTTGACGAAGTACAGGGAGGAACTGAAGCAAAACAATCAAACAAGACTCCCATTCAATTACATCACAAGAAGGCAGACAACTAATTATTAACCTTCATGAATGCTTGTATACAAATGCAAGAAGTCTAACTGCTAAGATGGGTGAACTTGAATCCCTTATAGGGAATGAGGGCAGTGATAGAATAGGCATCGCAGAAACTTGGAGGAATGATGATAATCAATGGGACACTAACAACAGCGTAAAAAATGTGTAAGAATGAAAGTAGGATGTGCAAGTGGAGGAATGGGGCTATATGTGAAAGGAACTATAGTCAAATATAGTAATCTTAAATGAATCAGATAATATCATGGACTCTATATGGGTTTATCATTCAAGCATGGAATTTGAGTACAGCATTATGGCTGTATTACCAACCAGCTGGCCAAGATGGTGATTGTAAAATACCTAGGAAGATTAGAGAGGCGAGAAACAAAAAACCCAATAATAAAGAGGGATTTCTAATATCCCCGTATTGATTGGGAGCATGTTGCCTCAGGATGGGATGCAGAGATAAAATATCTAGACCCCATTAGTGGGAGTTTCTTGGAGCATTTAATCCTGGAACCCACAAGGGCATATGTCCCAGAGGTGAAGATGGCTATTGCAGGCTGGTTCCGCTATCTTAATTAAATTAAACTTAAACATATTTGTATGGGGCAAAGCCCAAAAAAATCCACCGTGGTAGCATTTAGCTTCAAAAGGTAAACTACACAAATGAGGCTAGTTTAAAAATTGGAAAGAACAATCAGGCGTGAAATGGAAACGTAAAAATAAATAAATAAATAAAGCCCACAGGTTCGAACTATATGTATGCCCAAATGAAAAGAAAAGGAGGTAGGAGGACCACAACCCCCACCATGACAGAGTAAAAGGTAGAGACAAAAAAATCTTTTGAAACAGGGAAGTCAAATCCTCCGGCGTTAAATAGAAGGGAACAAACTCTGGCAAATCAGTGTAAAAGTATAATTGAGCAGGCGAAAAAAAAAATTTAAAGAGCTACTAGTGAAAGACACAATCTTACAGTAATTTTTTTGAAGTACAGCAGAAGCATCAGCCTGTGGGACCATTTGGGGAACAAGATGCTAAAGGAGCACTCAAGGAAGACAAGGCTGGTGCAGCGAAGGGAAATGAGGTAAAAGGTTATGAGGGAGATTGCCACACCTGAGCCATTCATTCCTTTTAGAGAACAAATCTGAAGAACTGTCTCTGACTGAGGTGTAAGCAGAGGAGATTTTGAAACAAACTGATAAATGAAATAAGAAGTCACCAGGATCGGACGTGTTCACCAAGAGTTCGGAACTCATGTGAAATTGCAAAACTACAGGTCACACACCACACTTATCACTTAAATCAGCCTCTGTACCTGATGAGTGGAGGATAGCTAGTGCAACTCTGATTGTGTGATAAAGGCCCTACAAGTGAGCCTAACAGTTACTGGCCAGCAAGCCTAACTTCCGTACCAGGCAAACAGGTTGAAAGTCTAGTAAACAACAAACAGTTAGAAGAACAAACGTGACTTGTTGGGGGAAGAATCAAGATGGCTTTTGTAATGGGAAATCATGCTTCACTGATCTATTATTCCCTAATGGCGGGAGGGGGGGGAGGATAAACAAACATAAACCAGGGTGATCCAGTGGATGTAATATACTTGGACTTTCAGAAAGCCCTTGAAAAGGTTCCTCACCAAAGGCTCTTAAGCAAATCAAGCAGTTGTGGGAGTGGTGCTGGAACTGTGGGGATCAGGGAGCTATGACCCCCCCACTTTTTAAGAAGGGCATAGTTTGGGGGTAGGGGGTGGTGTTGCCCCCCCCAAACTGCAAGCATTGGTTAGGTGCAGAGCAGCACTCACAGGGGCTGCGCTTTGCAGTGAAGGAGCTGATTACTGTTACCAGTGACCTGACCCCTACGCCCCCTACCCTGTAAAACATAGCTCCTCAAGTGCTGCTCCATGACTGCCTCTGAGGCTTGCAGTTTGGGGGGAATACTACCTCTCAAACTACACCCATCTTAAAAAGTGGGGGGCATGCTTCCTTAGCTGCCCCATAGTTGCAGTGCTGGTAACCCCACACTTCTACAAAGGTTCCAGCACCCTTCAGTCATGACATAAGAGGGAAGGTCCTCTCATGGATCAAGTAACTAGTTAAAAGATAGGGAAAGGGGTAAATCTAAATGGTTAGATTTCACAATGGACAGAGGTAAATAGTGGGGTCCCTCAAGAATCTGTATTGGGACATGTGCTATTTAGTATATTCATAAATGATCTGGAAATAGGGCTAAACAAGTGGCAAAGTTTGCAGGCTATACAAAATTACTCAAGATAGTCAAGTCCAAAGCTTACTGTGAAGAGTGAGAAGGGGATCTCACAAACTTGGGTGACTGGGCAAAAAAAAAAAAAAGAGGGAGCGGGGGAGGCAGATGAAATTCAATGTTGATAAATGCAAAGTAATGTACATTAGAAAACATAATTCCAACTATACATACAAAATGATGGAAGTCTAAATTTTCTATTACCATTAAAGAAAGTATTCTTAGAGTCATGGATAGTTTTCTGAAAATGTCTGCGAGTGTGCAGTGGTATTCAAACAAAAGCTAACAATGTTAGAAATTTTTTTTTTTTAAAGGAGATAGATAATACTATATAAATTCACTGAACCCCTACACCTTGAATATTGAATGGTGTTGTGATTGCCCATCTCCAAAAAGATATATTAGAATAGGAAAAGTTATTCTTCTCTGAACAAAAATGATCAGGGTATGGAACAGGGTCTCTACAAGGAGAGCTTAAGAAAACTGGGATAGTCATTTTAGAAAAGAGCTAACTAAGGGTGAGGGGGGAGAGAAATAGATGCTAGAGGTCTATAAGATCTTGAATGGTGTGGAGACAGTCACAAGGGTTATGTCCACACTGGCAAGTTAGTTCGAATTAAGGAAGCTTAATTCGAACTAACTAAAGCCTTGGCTACACTAGGCTTTAATTAGGACTTCCTTAATTCGAACTAATAACTTCGAATAGGGTATTAGAAGTAAGGGTTAATTCGAACTAACTAGTTCAAATTAACCAATGTGGCCATGTTAGTTCGAACTAATTTCTTAGTTCGAACTAACCAGCCCATTGAAATCAATGGAGATTGCTAATTTGAACTAAATAAAATTAGTTTGAATTAGTTCGAACTAACTAATTCGAACTAATTTTAGTAAGTGTAGACATAGCCAAGGAAGTGTCATTTAGTCCTTGACATAGCACCAGAATCATGGGTCACCCAATGATGCTAATAGGCATCGGGTTTAAAACTAACATAGTGAAGAAATACTTCCTGGAATGCACAGTCAACCTGTGGAACTCACTGCTAGAGGAAGTTGTGAATGTCAAAAGTTTAACTCCATTCACAAAAAAATTAGATAAGTTCATGGAGAATTGGTCCATTGATGGTTCTTAGCCAAGATGTTCAAGGATGCAACCTCATTTTCTGGGTATTGCTAAACCTCTTACTGCTGAAAGCTGGGACTACACAACTGGGGATGGATTATTCAATAAATTGCCCTGTTCTGTTTATCCCCCTGAAGCATCTGGCACTAGCCACTGTCAGAAGACAGGATGCTGGTCGAGGTGGAGCATTGGTGTGAGCAAGGGTTGCCATTCTTATGTTTTCATGATGTTACAAAAATTACATGAACATAATTTACAGAGAAAATATGGTTAGGATGAATGAGCAAGAAAGATTTATTTATAAAAATGTGGCTTGTTACCACTGTGAATGATACATTGGAGTTTGGAGTTTTCTAGAACATGATAGCAATCTATGGGCCATGTTCCAGAGATCTAGAGGAGAAAGGGGTCAGTCAAATGCATCAACAGAGCAGCTGAAGTAAAATATGTTGGATATATATATATGCATATTAGCCTCTTATCAACCAAACATACACAAGTAGTAACAGTCATTGAGAGGGTACCACTGAAAAATTATGCTGAGCTTGAAAAGATACTAGAAGTGGAATTTACTTTGCAAAAGTTCTCCTGCCACTAAGATCACGTGAGTTTCAGTGGGACACTGAGCAAGATTTTTGCCTTTGCCAAAATGAAGCAATCTCTCAGTGCAGATTCATTGATGATTAAGATAAGAATAAACAAGTTCAAGTTGATGCCAGGCAAGAAGGGACTTGGGGTGGTATTCCTGAAAGAAAAGAAGCCAGTTTGTGATGAGATGATCACTCCCCTGTTAGCCTGGAAAGAGTTAATGAGGCTGAGAAGAGGTCAGTGAACCACACCTAAACAGCCTGGATTAATGAGAGAGCCCATCTGAAAAGAAACAGGCAGGGTTGTATAGAACCAGGAAGATGGCAGCAGAACAGGATGGTAATGGGAAAGTCCACCATCAATTGCTGGGTATTGGAGGGAGATGGGTGAAAACCTATAAATCAAGTGGAAACTCTGATGAGTCAGACCCTGAAGGAAAGGTTTAAGCAGGACGGTGATGGAGTGGAAGCCTGAGATAGGGTGTAAGAAAAGACACAGGGAAATGTTAGCAAGGTTTAATCAGCAGCCAAGTCTGTACTCTCTTAGGCTGCGTCTACACTGGTAAATTAAGTTGACTTAAGCTTGCTTAAGTCAACTTAATTTACCCTGCGTCTTCACTACAGTTTTCTTAAGTCGACTTAAGCAGCTTACTTAAGTCAACTTAAGGAAAATAAAGTCGACAATTAAAATTAAGACGACTTTATTAAACCTCCTTTCCACTAGACCTAAGGCTTAAATCGACTCCCTGGAGTTGACTTAAGCCAGTGTAGCCGTGGGGTAGCCCTAAGTCGACTGCCCAGGGGGGCAGGCACAGGGGGAGCCTGGCATGCCCCCCCACAGGGCAGGGCAGAGCCCTGCCCACCCTGCCCCTATGCCCTGCCAGGGTCCCTGTCCCCTTTGCCCCATTGTACCTATGTACAATGGGGCAAAGGCTGAGCCCCCTGGCATTGGGTAAGGGGTGCCCACCCCTGCCCCCGTGGACCTGCCCTAGGTCCCCCTAGCCCCACAAAGTCGACCTAGAGCATCCAGTGTGGACGCTCTACATCGACTTTGTAAGTTCCCCTTTAAGTCGACTTTAATTTTCAGTGTGGACACACTAAGTCGACTTAGTTAAAGTTGACTTAAATACACAAGTGTAGACATAGCCTTAGAGGGCCTCTGAGCTGAAACCAGTCTCAGGTCCCTACCAGCCTCTATCTGGTCAGCAGAGCTGAACACTACCTGAGACAGATAGTCTGCTGAGTCAATAATACTCCAGAAGTAGGGAAGAAGGAGACACACAGTGACCTGGCTGGAGGGCTGAGCTATGAAGAGAGAGTATCTCAACTCACAGAGAAAGAGAGGCGTGCGAATGAGTGATAGAAGGGGGTGTTGGACCTGGAAGGAGCTAGTTCCCAGAGCAGTGGGAGGAGGTGGCCTAGCTATGAATGTACCCCAATTACACAAATGCTTAAGCCTCCATTTTTTCACAGCCTAGAAATAAAATGTGAACTCACTGAACCAGATATATGTTGTTTGTGTTCAGTTCTGAGTACTTCCATCCATAAATGTTTGAAAGGAAGTTTATTGCAATCTGACCATAAATCTTTGGAAGCAATAATAGGGCAAAGGGATCTGCTTAGCTGGCTAAAAGATCAGTAAATAAATTTGCAAACATTTATTTCAAAAGCTTCAAATTCTATAGCTGGTTGAAAGTCAAAAAGTATTTGAAAATGTTTGTCTGCACTTTTCATGGGGGTGTTTGAAATTAGAATCTTTAATAAAAAAAATGATATGCAGCAATTGAAATTTGAAGCTTTCAATCAGCTTTTTTAGTCTCCAGAGCTACAAAGGATGAGGAACTTGTTCTAGAATGATGATGTGTAGAAATACAACAGTGTAGTTAAATGCAACAGGAAAGGATATACCAGTGCTCAACACCTTAAACAGATTGTTGCTCTTTGAGTTAAGTTTGGTTAGTCATGACCATCTTATTTGTGTTTGATAAGAAAATGACAGAACTGAAGGTTGCAACTGAGAAAAATCCTCAGTTATCCACATTGCTAGGAACCATCAGTTCTGGTTGGTGCAAAGAAAAGCGTGTATCCATCATAATAACGAGAGTCCTGTGGCACCTTATAGACTAACAGATTTCTTTGGGCATAAGCTTTCGTGAGCTATAACCCACTTCATCAGATGCATGAGTGGATTATAGCTCACGAAAGCTTATGCCCGAAGAAACCTGTTAGTCTATAAGGTGCCACAGGACTCTCGTTGTTTTTGCTGTACACAGACTAACACAGCTACCTCTCTGGAAATATCCACCATAATGTTCTACACATTCTGTGATTAACTGAGTTATGGATCTGATCATCACAGGTGGAAAGTCTCATTTCCACAATGATTGAGACTGGAAATGAAAAAATGATTTCTTTCAAGACTCATGGTCGTAGAGAGGTGGCAATGTATAGCCAGAGGTTTACAGTTTTCCCCTGGTATGAATGCAAAATTTCTTTGTTTACAGTATCATATGTCAAACACCTTGAGTATGTCTACACTTGCAAGTTAGGTTGACTTAAGGAGGCTTAAGTCGACCTAACTTAGTCCCTGTCCACACCAGGCTTTCATTAAGTCGACTTAAGAAATTCCTTAAGTCAACTTAATGAAAGCTTAGGTCAACTTAATAAGAACCGCCGGTTAGGTCAACCTAACCCTTAGGTCGACCTAAGGGCAGTTAGGTCAACTTACTAAGTCCCCATTCGAGGAAACCACTTCGTTAAGTCGACCTAATAAGATCGACTTAGGTCGACTTAACAAAGTCGACCTAATATTTTGTAGTGTAGACATAGCCCTTGAATCTAACTTTCACAAATCAACAATTAAAACCTTAGTTCATAAATCCAGCTATAGCCTCAGGAAAAGCTTAAGACTAAACAAATCAAAGGCCAGACGTTACAACAGGAGTACCAAAACTTTGCTCCTTCTCCTGGAAGACTGTAGAAGTTTGCAGGAAAAGCTTTTTCTGTTTATTATATACAACCATAAACAGTTATCACAACAAACTGTTTAAAAGCAAACAAACAACAAAAAACAAACCAGGATGTGTATCTTTAGGATCTGTCTACCGTGTATCCCACATCATGCTCCTGGTGGACTCAGCGTGGACCCATAAAGGGCATTAAATGCATTTAGAGGCCCAAGTCCCATCTTTAGCCTCCATTGCAACCTGCAAAGCTTCCATTCAGTTGGCACTGAATTTAGGTGCCTAAATTTGCTCAGTGCCTAAGTGTTTGCAGTAAAAGTTCCTTGGTGCCCACATTTCTGCCTCCGGATATGCACACAGTTGTCTCGCTCTCTGAATCTGGACATCTGCCACTCATTAAAGCCCCAAAGCAATCCACAGCCAGGGAGAAGATAGTGTTAGGCTGCTTATCTTGTCTGCAGAACTTAATCCACTAGGCATGCTTAAAGGCCACTTTGCTCTGCAGAAAATAGCTGGGGATATGAGGAGAGCCTCCCTCATAACTTTTAGTCTAGTGGTTAGTGTACTCATCTGGATGTGGGAGACCTCTGGTTCAAGTCCCCCCTCTGCCTGTTAAGAAAAGAGCTGAGCAGGGATCTGCCCCCTCCCAGCTGAGTGTCCTACCCGCTGAGCTACAGGATGTTCTGACATGGGGTTTCTTCAGTCTCTTCTGCTGAAGTTGTTACACGTAATTAGGACAAGAGAAAGTGAGGCTTGCTGTGCCTCTCAGAGTTGGCAATCCTTGTTCAAATCCCTTCTCTGCATCAGGCACAGGGGCACTTAAACCAGGGGTCTCCTACAGTGGTTAAAGAATAATTTCATGGGCCCCGGAACCCTCCTAATCTCCGGGCCCCCTTCCCGTATTGTCTGGGACCCGTTCATGCATGTGTGGGCTCCAGCCCAAGTAGGTATTTGCAACCACTTCTCAGTACCACATACATCAGTTATCGCTCCATAAAAATATTTATAATTTTATATGGCATTTATGTCTATAGCAATTATTGTCACAAACTAGCAAACACTGCGTAACACAATAAATATTGTGATTAACAAAGGTGGGGCCTAGGACCTGCCAGCAGCCAGGACAGGGTAGAGCATGCGTTCCGCTGGATTTTTCTATTTTTAGGGGCTCTGGAACTCTGGCCCCTCAAATTTGTGGGCCCCAGAACTGCATTCCGGTGCTTTCCCCCTTGCCCCTGGTCTCCCACATCCCACGTGAACACTCTAACCACTGGCCTAATTCGAAAGGTTATGAAGTGGGTGATCCCTCTCTTCCCTCCCCACCCCCATTTTGTCTGGAGTTAAGCAGGTACCTCACTCACTTTCACAAGAAATGATTAGGGTGCCTAAGCTCCTGACTCAGGGAGAAAGTTCCTGGCTATGGATTGCTGGCTGAGATATGTGTCTCCCTGCAGCAAGGACTTAATAAACCAAACTCTGTGAGGCATGGATACTCCCCTTGTGTCAGCATCTCCCACTGGCTAATTTAGGCTGTCCCTACCTGGCTTTTTTGGGTTGCATTCTAAGGTGCCTGTTTCTCGTCCCATTCATTGTATAGGAGCTTAGGCATCTAACTCAGACTTTGTCAAGCCCAGTGTTGTTCCACTGACTTTCTAGGTGCCTAATAGTTGGGTGCCAAGTCTTTTTTTGTGGATTTGGACCTTTGTGAGGGTTTTTTGTAGCTCCTCATGTATTATTCCTGGTTTATATAAGCTCATTGGATTGGTATCTGAGCTTAAAAAGAGGGAACTTAAATAAAGATATATGAATACATAATTAGACAATCATTACATACATTCCTCATTAAGGTTAAGCAACTCTGGAAAAAGTGTTTGCATACGTGATGCATTATTAGGAAAAATCTACTGTAGTATCACTGACAAACAAACAAAATACTCTTGCTTTCATTCCTTTTAACCTATCCAATGAGGGGAACCATTTCTGTACTCAACAAGCCAGGTGGTGTTGCTGTCTGCCATCAGCTACTGAGCTATTCAGCTTGACTTATCTGCATTTTAAAACTAATTAGGAAAATTAATTCCCATTTTTTTTCTGTAATGGAAATTCTCTATTTCTTTCCTTCTCCTTTTGCCATTTATTTCTCATGCCTTCCTCCTTCTCTGTTAACTGTGGGAAAAAATTTCAGTTTACCAGGGTATGGCATGCATTGTAAAAGTAATTCAATTTTACACCATAGCAATGACATGATCAAGGGAACTCTTAGAAGGCTTTGTGGCCAAGAGCATTTAACAAGTATGTGAAAAGCTTCCAAAAAACCTCCACCAAAAGACAGATTATGACAATAGGAAAGATAGTTTGATAGTGGCAAATTGAGAGTCATGGTAGTGACTCAAGCCAAGTTTAGACATTAGAGAAAGAGCAACATTGCTATTCTCCCTGCAGGGCTGACTCTAGGGACCTGCTCATACCAAGAACTGTTGAATGAAGTGTCGGAAAATATAACGATCCATATGTCACCAAAGGCCTAATTCTTGCTGACTGAAAGCAATGGGAGCAAGAGCTGGCCCTGCAAGAATTTAGAATGTAAGGCAGATCCATTAATCATTAGGCAATAATGTATTTAGTTAACATCTAGGCAAACTATCAGGTGTTGAATTAGTAGTCTTTCACTTTTTTCCATGTATTTAATGGAAACCTATAGCCCACTGCCATATAAGTAACATGGATTTGCAATTGTATAACTGAGAATGGAAATATTCTAGCCCCGCTGAAGTCAATGGCAAAACTTCCACTGACTACAGTAAGGCTAGAATTTCACCTCCTGTGTTCAAAAAGTCATGCAAATCGTACTTAATTGATTGCAGCATGTATGCGTGATTGAGTGTGCAAGAAAAAGGTTAACTAACATTTCTAAAATGCAAACAAGTTTAAAAGTTAGGAGGTTTTTTTAGTAACATCTCTTCAAACAGCCATGTGAGAAAAAAGGTTTCGTTTCTTAAATAGCCAGGTCAAACAAGGCATAACAAAGGCTAATTTTTCCTCCCCCAATTCAGAACATTCATGTATGAGTTAAGGAACCCTAAAGTACATCTTACTGTGATTGGATTTTTTTGTTGTTTGGTTTGGTTTTGGACAGGAGAGAAGCTTACAACTTTGTTCTTTCTCACATATGAAGTATTTTGGACCTGAAAATTTGCAATCAAAAGCAAAATCTACAGGAAGAGAAAATTAACACAGTGGCATATTGGCTCTTTTCTGCTTTATTTGTTCACAGCTTGAGTCTATTACTTAATAGAAATGCTAGAAAATAGCCCATCTGTCCATTGTGGATAAATGTGCAAGTATTACTATATGGGGATGGAAGGAAGAAGGGTTGCCTTTGAAGGACCCATCTTTTTTCCCCCCTTCCCCTCTGTTTTCTCAACAGTATGTATAATTTGATACTAAAAGGCTAATTTGCTTAAGAAAACCAGTTGTGAGTTCTTTAGTTAACTGATTATAGACAACCTGTGGGAACTGCATGTAGTAGGCATGGGTTATGTTACTGAGTATGGTGACTAAAGCCAGAATGAGCCTAGATCATGGGTGGGCAATAATTTTTGCAGAAGGGCCACTCCATGAATTTCAGTAAGTCATTGCAGGCCTGCATAGCTTGCAATCACATGACCAGAAGCAGGAAGTTCGGGAAGCAACAAGCAACTTTGGGCAACTGGAACATTGGGCAGCTGAGTGATTCTTGGCTGGTCACTTCCTGAAGTGGCTGGAAGCCAGAAGTTTGAGTAGCAACTGACTGAAAGCTGCCTAACACTCCAGGGTACCTTAAGCAGAGCAACCATACTCAAATAATCTTCTAAACTATGTGCAGAGTGTCCAGTGACAAAAATCATAGAAAAGTTTATAATAAATAAGAAAACAGTGCCACCTCTCTATCTGTAGCAAGCCATGACTTAGATATTCTGCAGTGTATGTATTTACACGTGCACACATTAATTACATGAGCTCATTAACAATTTTAATGATGCTCTTTGTTTCATAAAGGCTTCTTCTGTTTTGTCTCCAGTAAGCTGGAGACCATCAACACTCTGCTGATGAACTGGGAACCTTTACCATCTTTCATTGTCACCTCTCAAATGACTCATGAAAGAGGCCTTGGAGATCAAAGGACTGTCCTGTACTCTTCGCTCTCCCCCTCCCCCTGCTCAGATACTGATGGTATTTAGCACCCATGTGGGAATATGGATACTAGTATCCAGGGGACAGAAGGAGGGAGGTAGGAGAGGGTAGCCAAGGAGATGAATTACCAGGGGAGAGTGTTGTACTAAATTTTCCAATTGGGATTTCAGTAACTTTCACAGCAAGGTGAGAAACCAAAAGAGGAACTACTTCCTCTGTAGCAAATAAATGTTGTGCTGCATTTACATTCAAATGGTTTGGTTTTTTCCATATCTCCTCATTCTTTTTTTTTTTAAATCTTAGCTAATCAATTGCTCTGCAAATCCTTGTCTTGCAGAGAGGATATTGAGAGGGCTTTTTCAACGCTTATGTATATACATGTCTAAATACTCTGTTTCACTGTCCACAGTCCAAGCCAAGGGAAAAGAAAAAAGTGATTAAACTGCATATTCTTGGAGGGTGATTGTGAGGATCTAAAAAATTCCTGCCTTTTTAATCAGCTAGAGAGTAACATACA
The DNA here is from genome assembly GCA_007922175.1 of Pelusios castaneus. Classification (NCBI taxonomy): domain Eukaryota; kingdom Metazoa; phylum Chordata; order Testudines; family Pelomedusidae; genus Pelusios; species Pelusios castaneus. The sequence continues at coordinate 3,259,867 of ML685836.1, forward strand.
TAATGACAAATCTATGATAAAAGGGGTACAGCCTAGGGGTCAGAACAAGGGGTTAGGAGTTTTCTTGTGTGTTCTGCTCCCATTCTGCCACTGATTTGTTGGCTACGGTGGGGAGGTCACTTTGTTTGCTATGGTTGTATTTACACAATATTTGTTCTCCTCAAATGTCCTCCTGTGGCCACCAGCAGTGCAGCTCTCCTGATGGTATCAGCAAGAGCACTGGTGTAAACATTTAATCATTGTGTCACCTAATTCTATCCAGGATAGACAACACAATAGCTAAAATGCAGATGACAGTTGCCACCCTGTCTATGCTAACACTCTGTCCATTTGTACCAGGCGTAGAAACAGTAGGTAATTTTAAGCATGAGGGTAGTGTAGACCTAAAATGGTAGAATTATGGTTGCAACAATGTTTAAGCTTGTCTATAAGTCTTCACTTAAAAAGTAGAAATGTATTTACTTAGAGAGAGTTGTTCTCGTGATGTAAAATTCCAGTGGAGAAAAGGCACTGTAGCTGTTAAACTCCAGCATATGGGTGGGTTAAAGACAGTTGACCTTGACTATGCTTCCTGTGCATCCAGGTTTTTCCACACATTCCCTCTCTTTTGATCGTCATGTCTCCAGCTGGATGGATTTTTTAAATAAGAAGCGAGGCAGTTGCAGAGCTTAGAAAGATTTTAGATTGGTCCCTCCCCTGCATCTGTCTATGTTTGGTCCTCTGCAGCTACTGGATTCCACCTAACCTGGCTCTGGTTCCAGCCCTGGGGACAGGGAGAGCCCCGCAGGGAGATGATGACTGACTGACAGCTGTCACTGTGTCTTTAGTCTGTTCCAGGTACCCTGCCACCATGACAGGGAGCAACACCGCCCCTCCCCCTCAAGGGGGAGGCCACAGGTACCCCTCCCAGCATACATACAGCCCCTTCTATCACCCTCAGGTACTCCTTAAAGTATCCCCCCAAATACCCATCTCCTACATACAAACCCCTCCAGGCCATGTACACACTACAGGAAAAATCGCGCAACAAGCCCGTTGCGCTTTAAAAGTCATGTGGTTTTTGTAGCGCAGGATCGCGTCCACACTGAGCCGCTTGTGACGGAACAGAGCCCCCCCTCACCCCCACAATTCGCGATTTCACAAGAAACCCAATTGAATTGTGGGAACCTATCCCACAGTTCCATCCACCCTGATTTGGCGCTAAGAATCCTGGGTAGAAGGAGAGTAGTGCTGAGCACCATGGGTAAAGTCTTGGTTTCCCATGGTGCATTCGGTTCCCCTTGCGTCACGGGAGTTGCTACTAGCAACTCACGCCCATTTTCAACAGTAGCGCATTGCTTCCCGGAAGTCCTTTTTGCAGCAACATGAATCCAGGTCTGATCTCGACTGTCGCCTTCAGCATAATGAATACATCTCGGCTGGTGGCACAGTATGCATTCAGCTCTGAATCAGACCAGGATTCGGATGACCCTGGGCTGGTGACTGCCATGCAGAACAACAGCACCACATTGCTGAGCTCCTTCACAGAGCATCTGCACACGGTGCACCGCCGGTTCTGGTCACGAGAGACAAGCACCGAGTGGTGGGACCGCATCATTTTGCAGGTGTGGGATGATGAACAGTGGCTACAGAACTTTCGAATGCGGAAAGCCACATTCATGGAACTGTGTGAGGAGCTAGCCCCTGCCCTGCGACGCAAGGACACCAAATTGAGAGCCACCCTCACCGTGGAGAAGCGTGTCGCAATCGTGCTGTGGAAAATGGCGACTCCAAACTGCTACCGCTCGGTCGCGAATCGGTTTGGAGTCGGCAGGTCGACCATTGGGTTAGCACTTTCACAAGCGTGCAGAGCCATTAATTGTGTTCTGCTCCGGAGGACAGTGACGTTGGGCAACGTGTGGGAGATCGTCGATGGATTCACGGCCATGGGATTCCCGAACTGTGGAGGGGCAATAGACAGCACGCACATCCCTATTCTCGCTCTGGAGCATCTTGCGACTGAGTATATTAATAGGAAGGGCTACTTCTCCATGGTGCTTCAGGCACTCATGGATCACAGAGGGTGTGTCACGGATATAAATGCGGGGTGGTCGGGTAACGTACATGATGCTCGCATTTTCCAGAACACGGGCCTGTACCAGAAGTTGCAGGCAGGGACCTTCTTCCCCAATGATAAAATTACTGTTGGGGGTGTGGAGATGCCCATAGTCATCATAGGAGGCCCAGCCTACCCACTGCTGCCTTGGCTCAAGAAGCCCTATATTGGAAATTTGGATCCCAGCAAGGAGCGCTTCAATTACCGGTTAAGCTGGTGCCGAATGACCATAGAATGCACCTTTGGGCGCTTAAAAGGCCGCTGGCGCTGTTTGTACGGGAGGCTAGACTTGAATGAGGACAACATTCCAGCCGTCATTGTGGCGTGCTGTGTCCTGCATAACCTCTGTGAAAATAGGGGAGAGAAATTTCCCCCTTCATGGGACGTGGAGGCTGAGCGGCTAGAGTTTGCCTTCCAGCAGCCAGCCACTAGGAGTATCAGGGGGGCACAGCTGAGAGCCGTCCGCATAAGGGAGGCACTTAGGGTGCATTTTAGTGATGGGGTCTCATAGGACACATTGCATCACTGTGCAGTAGTGTTCCCATGCACTACTGGGTGCTGATTGGGGTGAGGGTCGATGCCGGTGGGCGTGTACTGTACTATGCTCGAATGAGTGAATACTAAACATGCAACAACTAATTTTATTGTGTATCAATAAAGACACTGTGCACAGTTCAAGTGATTCAATTTTATTATTAGAAAACATTAAATAATTACAGTAAGCAGTGCCTACAAAAGGGGCTATAGATGCGTGTAGGTGCATGGCTCAATGCCATAGCTTGGTGCAAGAGTGGATGTAACATTGTACCAGGAGCGTCCCTGGGCTTCAAAGAACTTCTTTGAGGGAGAATGGGGCATGGGGGACAGAAAGTGTTACTGTGGCTGCAGGGGGGGGCGAGCCTGGAGCAGCTGGGTCTGCAGACCAACCATGGTCTTCAGCAGTTGGGTCTGCTCCTGTAGGATGCTTATGAGGCCATCCTTCTGCTTCTGCCTCTTCACATTGTTTTCTTTGCGCTCCTGCTGGCACTCCTGCCTCCATTGTCTAGTCTCCCTTGCTGATGCCTCGTTGGACTGCATCAGCTCCTGGAAGATATCCTCCTTGCTCCTGCGAGGCCTCCTCCTTATCTGTCTCAACTGGTCAGCTGGCACAGACCACCGACCGGCGAAGGTCATTTCTAAGGAAAAATGAAACATCATAAGTAGTGCTATTGTTCTCACTTTGGTTAAGGAGCCAGTAATATGCTCTGCCGCCACATTCCTCAGTGCCCGCGGGACAGGGCATTGTCGGGGACTGAAAGGGCCTTTGCAAAGGGAGGTTCGGGTTGCCGAGACAAGACACACAGCTCCGTGAACTATTTGCAGTGCTTTGGGCGATTAGTTCACATACGGCACTGCCATGGAAGCCGATATCTCGCTGCTTAGAGTGCCCCTGCAAGCCAGAATGCATATCCTGCATGTCACTGGTGTTAAGCAGGACCGTACGCAGCAGGCTTGTGCACAGCCATGGTTCCCACTGCTGTGCTTTGCAACTGGCGAGGGAGAGTATCCCTCTATGGGGGAGGGGAAACAGTTGCTCTCCCATCGAATTTAACTAGGAGGCTGTGGAAGTACATTGAGGACACCTTCAGTGATCTTAACGGAGAGGATTTCTTGACAATTACATCATGCGTTGATGCACTGCTCGTGTAATGTGGGGTAGACCCCCCATCCAAAAAAAAAAAAAAGAATGAAACTCAAAATGCTTATCTCCCGCCCGCTCTTCATTTGCCCGCAAAGCTTATCCAGCTAGCACAGAAGCCACTTCTGATGAAACTTACCAGAGCTCCCCTCTGCTGCATCCGAAGACAGTATGGAGAAGGAATCTGGGCAGCACGTGTCAAGTGGCGTGGAGAACAGCTCCTGGCTCCCTAGGTCGGCTGCACCACTTTCACCCTCCAAGTCATCCTCCACGTCCTCATCGACGAATTGCTCATCACTGTCTGCTCTGGTATCCTTTCCATGGGGGGGTGCCAATGTGTCCACAGGAGGTTCTGGGGTGGTTGTGGGATCCCCGCTCAGGATTGCTTCCAGCTCCTTGTAAAATCGGCATGTAGCCGGCGCTGAGCCGGAGCGCCGGTTTGCCACTCTGGCTCTGTGGTACGTAATCCGCAACTCCTTCACCTTCGACCTGCCCTGAAGAGTGTCTCTCTCGTACCCCTTCTCTGCCATGACCCGAGAAATCTGGCCAAAAATATCGAAATTCCGCCATCTGCCACGTAATTGTGCCTGCACAGCGGACTCTCCCCAGAGGCCTATGAGATCAAGCACCTCAGCTGTGGTCCAGACTGGAGCTCGTTTGCTGCGTTGAGCCGCCATTGCTCTTGGAGAACACAGCTGCAGCTGCACTCCACGGTGAGCAAACAGGAAGAGTGAAGAATTCAAAAATTCCTGGGAATGATGGGAGGGCGGGTACAGTCACGTCACAGCCACAGAGCGCAGAAGGAAGTGCAGAAGGGATGGAATTGGAATTCTGGGACATTTCTGGAGGTTTCATATTGCGCAGCAACCGTACACACACAAACTATCGCGCAACAGCTGTTCTGTGGTAGCCGCTTGCACCCTCGTTTTGGTGGTTTACATGTTGCGCGGTAAGACGGCTGTTACCGCGCAACAACATGGATTTGAGTGTAGACGCTGTGCCTGTTATCACGCAATAACGAGCGTAATCGCGCAATAACTTTGTAGTGTGTACAAGGCCCCAACAAATCCCAACTGTACTCTTCCTCCCTCCAGCAGTGTCCTCTTTTTGGGAACCTGAAACATGGAAACTCTAACCTTGACCAGCTGTGTTGAGGTCGTAACTGCTTGTGTCTCTGTTTCCCCTAAAATTTACAAGTTACAATCTTAGTGAAGCAAGGCAAGGTCAACTCTATCCCGCCCACATGCTGGGGTTTATCTCCACTATCTATCTTGTGGCAAAAAATACAGAGCTTTGTCTCCATAAGGATTTTACATGGAAAGTTTAGCTATCTGAATGTAAAAACACACTTAGCCATAAGCTACCAGTTAGTATTGCTAACATATTTCTCTAATCGTGCTTTTACTGGTGAGGGAAAATTTCTATGATCCTGTTGGCAAACTATTGTGTTAAGAACAATGATGTTAAACAAGGTTGAAGCTAGAATGTCTCTACTTCCTTTAAGATGCTTGCCTAAAAGGTGTTAAGGAAATGTCAGTATTATTATCACGACTATCCATTTAATAAATAAAGCTTTTTTTTAGAAACTGTTCCTGTAAGTAAATTCGGAGCATCAACAGATTTTTTTAAAAAGAGTTTACAGGGGAAAGAAACCTCATTGTTATGACCAAGGAGAACTACACTGAGTTCTGCCTGGTCCACTGAAATATACAACTGAAGCTAAACAACTGGAATGTTAAAGAGTTAGTCATTATTTGTCTATTGTTTCAGTGACTTCAGGCTCTTCACTTCATATAGGCAAGCTAAGCAGTCTGAGGCCCTTCACATCACCCTAAAAAGATAGATTAGAACTAAGAATAATCCATGATGAAGCAGCTGTTATCATGAGAAAACAAGGACTTTGGTGTGCTACTGTGCACAAAGTGAGGCGGGGATCCAAGGCGGAAGTTGTGCCTGGAGTGCACCATCAGTGGGTTTGGGTTTTTTTTTAAAGAAGATGTGCAGAATGAAGGGGAGAGGACTTCTTGACCAAAATGAACTGTCACTTTCACCAATAGCGAAGTAGTGTAATTTTTTTTAATAAAACACCATTGTTATTAACAAATACATCTCTGTTCCTCGCAGAGGCATCATCTGCAGATGACAGAGTTATTTTGGGTGGACGTAATATTTTAAATGTGGTTTCTATCTGATTGATCTACTTGTTGTCAGGGCAGAGTATTGTTTTCTGATCGCTCTGTTTTAAAGTCACTTTTTAAAGGATTGGTTAACTAGCTAATGTATTTATTCCCTTCTATACCACTTATCAGTACGCATTACTTTAAAAGCGTAATGCAAAGTAAAATATGAAAAGTTTTATACATAATAGTGATATTTCTCTAGTTCAATCACAAATTATTACAGTTAAAGTTAATGCGGTCCGAAGATGCATCAGGTGAGGTATTTCCAGTAGAGATAGTGGGGTGTTAGTGCCATTATACAAGGTGCTGGTAAACCTCCTTTGGAACACTGTGTGCAGTTCTGATCTCCCATGTTTAAAAAATGGAATGCAGGTCCAGAGAAGGGCTAATTGGATGATCTGAGGAATGGAAAACCTGCCTTATGAGCAGAGACTCAAAGGGCTTTGCTTGTTTAGCCTAACCAAAAGAGGGCTGAGAGGGGAGATATGATTGCTCTCTATAAATACATCAGAGGGATAAATACCAGGTAGGGAGAGGAATTATTTAAATTCAGCATTGGCACCAATGTGGACACAGGAGCTAATGGATATAAAGTGGCCATCAGGAAGTTTAGACTTGAAATTAGATGGAGGTTTCTAACCATCAGAGGAGTGAAGTTCTGGAACAGCCTTCCAAGTGGGGGCAAAAAAATCTAGCTGGCTTCAAGACTGATCTTAGTAAGTTTATGGAGGGGATGGTCTGATGGGACAGCTTAAGTTGGCAATTAACTGATCTTTGACTACTATAGAGGTAAAGAGGCCCAATGGCCTGTGATGGGATATTGGAGAAAGTGGGTTCTGAGTTGCTACAGAGAAGTCTTTCCATATGTCCAGCTGGTAAGTCCTGCCTGCATGCTCAGGGTTTAGCTAATCACCATATTTGGGGTTTGGAAGGAATTTTCCCCCAGGGTAGATTGGCAGAGACTTTGGGGTGTTTTCATGTTCTGCAACATGGGGCATAGCTCACTTGCTAGTAGATTCTCTGTACCTTGGAGTCTTTAAAAATTATGTGAGGATTTCAGTCACCCAGTCTTCAGTTAATATTAATTTTTATGCTTGCTTTTGTTCTCCTGTCCTCCCATAAATGCAATATAAAAATGATCCCATTTCAGTTTTCAGTTGCATGCACCTGCATTTAAAAAAATATTGGCCAGATCCTCAGCTAACATAAATAGGCACAGCTCTTTTAGATCAAAGGAATTGCACCAATTCATGCCAGCTAAAGATCTGGCCCCAAACCTGCTAGTAATGTATAGACTTTTTCTGTGGACTTTATCACACACAAATACCAGTAGATTTTTATCCTTCCCACATCCCTGTGAGGTAGAGAAATAATATCTGTATTTCACAGTTGGGGAACTGAGTCACCAAGAGATTAAAGGCAAATTTTTCAAAAGGGGCAACTGACATTGAACGCTTCAATGTTTTAGATGTCCAACTTGAGACATTAATATTAAAGAAAGACAACAATACAGTACTTTCCAAATATCTCTTCTGTGTCAGCAATTTGCTTAGTTGCCATCGAGGTGTTCATGTGATTGTTAATAGGAAAGGGGCTGGTCTGTGAAACGACCCTTCCGTAAATATAGTTTACACTATTCAAAGACTCTTGTTCTAAGACATCTGTCTTCTTGATATCTAAAGAGAGTGTTCAGGGCACTCCAAGCCAGGGTCTCCTGTCTAGCAGTGCACAAGGCTACTGAACAGCCTGTAAGGAAGGAACTTTATTTTTCTAATCTATCGAGATACTTAAATGGTTCCCACCACAGTGTACTACCCTGAGATTATTAAAAATCTAACCCTTTGGCATTACATCTATCATGTGGGTTTACACTTTGTCTAACTGAAGGTCACATTGACAACTTGACAGGGAACTTGATTTTACCCAGTATTGAACAGAATGCAGCAGCGGTTCCATTCTCATCTTCCACACAAAGATGGAGCTGCTGGAGACAAGAAGTCCCACAGTGCAATGCTTCATGTCATTCTGGAGAACTGGAGATGGAGCTCTTGCATACTGGGTGAGAGGAAAGTTCCCACACCTGAGCCATTCTCTTTAGGGGGCATATCTGGGAAACTGTCCCAGATTGAGGTCTCGGTAAAGGAGGTTCTGGAACAAATTGGTAAATGTAAACAGTAATAAGTCACCAGGACCAAATGGTATTCACCAAAGGTTCTCAAAATGGGAGTGCACAGAATGTATTCTGGAGGGACGTGAGAAGTTTGGGGAGAGGGGGAAACAATGCGCACATTCAGAGCTGGATGGCTGGAGAGCAGCAGCTGCTGGCCAGGTACCCAGCTCTGAAGGCAGGGCCGGTGCCAGCGGCAGCTGTGAAGTAAGGATGGCAATGCCATACTTCAGAGCTGGGCTCCTGGCTAGCAGCTGTCACTCTTTGCTCTGCCTCTCTTCTGACCAGTTGTCCGTGGAGAGGCATAAACTACTACAGATACCTAGAAAGGCAGCATGATCAAATAAGTTTGAGGACCATTGGTATTCCCCCCAAAATTCTTAAGGAACTCATAAACGAAATTGCAGGTTACATACTACTCAGTGGTTCTAATCACTGAAATCAGCTTCTGTAACAGATGACTGGAAGATAGCTAATGTGACACCAATTTTTTAAAAAGGCTCTGGAGGCAAGCCTGGTAATTACAGGCTGAAAAGCCTATCTTCAGTATCAGGAATATTGGTTGAAACTACAGTAAAGAATACAATTATCAGACACATAGATTAAAATGATTTGTTTGAGAAGAGTCAACACAGCTTTTTTAAAGGAAAATCAGTAACTGGTTAAAAGGCAGGAAACAAATGGTCAGTCAGACTGAGGGAGTTCAGTGAGGAGGCTCTTCTGTTCCACTGGCTGCAGCAGGGAAATGTCATGCTTCCTCTAGCTCCGTGCACTCCACCCGAGTCCCTAGCCACTGTCTCCCTTCTGCAGCCAGGGGGATGGGAGATCAGTGCTCTGCTCCCTCTGGTCCTAGCAGGGACTTCAGCGCCTAGGAACCCAAGTGGAACACTTTGCTGTGCTCCCTGCTGCAGCCAGGGGGAGGGGAGTGCTGATCTCCCATGCTCTTGACTGCAGCAAGGAGCCTGCACCAGTCTCTTAGACCTGCAGCACTGCACTCTGCCTGGGTCCTTAGGCAGTGGCTCCCTTCTGCAGCCATTGGGAGGGGAGGGGAGTGGCAGGCCACTTTGAAAGCCCCTGAAGGCCATTTCTGGCCACCAAGTCACAGGTTGGGAACCACTTCCCTGTATAAATCCATGGTACATGCACATCTTGAATACTACACTCAGTTCTGGTCTCCCCATCTCAAAAAAGATACATTAGAATTGAAAAAGATATATAGAAAGGCAACAAAAATGATTAAAGGTGTGGAACAGGTTCTGTATGAGGAGAGATTAAAAGACAGGAGCTTTCCATCTTAGAAAAGAGGTGACTAAGGGGGTAGAATATGATAAAGATCTATAAATTCATGAATGATGTGGAGAAAGTGATTAAAGAAGTGTTATTCATGCCTTCACATAACACAAAAACCAGGGGTCACCCAATGAAATTAATAGGCAACAGTTAAAAACAAACAAAAGGAACTTCACAAACTGCACAGTCAACCTGTGGAACTCATTGCCAGGGGATGTTGCGAAGGCCAAAACTATAACAGGTTTCCAAAAGGAACTAGATAAGTTCATGGAAGTTGGGTCCATCAATGGCTATTAGCCCAGCTAGTCATGAAGGCAACCCAATACTCTGTGTGTCCCTAGCCTCTGTTAGCTGGAAGCTGGGAGTGGATGACAGGAGATGAATCATTTGATTGCCTGTTCTGTTCATTCCCTATGGAATGCCTGCCATTGGCTGCTGTCAGAAGACAGGATACTGGGCTAGATGGACCATTGGTCTGACCTAGTATAATCATTTTTGTGTGGAATCTGTATTTCTCTGTATTCCACGCTTCTGAAGTAAAGATGGTTGCAGCTTGTAGGGTGCATTGTAGATTAGTCTGTGGGGTCTTGGCCCACATTTCCATCAGTTTGATGTATCTATTAATCTCCTATTCATTACACTGTAGCTTTCATGAACTAATTTCATGTAACCAATTTTTTGTAGAAGATAAATAGGCATAGATGGTCATTTCACCAGTACACCAGACTAGATAGAGTGCCGAGAGGATATTCGTTCTCCATGAACCGTCTCAACTCAATTTATAGTGTTCTATTAGTTTTTAATAGAGAAATGTGAGTGAGAGCACAGCAGTCATGTTCCTAGCTCAGCTTGTCACTTTTGTGCATTTTCCCATCCGCAACAGAGTATAATGGCTTCTCTAGCTGTGAAAATCCATGGGAAGCTGGTGTATGACAATACTGTCCCAATGCTATTTTTTTTTACTGATTAAATTAGGAGTCATCATATTTTACCCTCTCCTTTTTTTTAACCACTCTCCTTCCCTTCTCCATGTTTTATGTATGCATGTTTGTATTTTACTTATTAGAACAGAGTTACCACCTACCAGCTGTTAACAATTCCTTCACCTCTTCCACTTTTCAACACCATGCCACCATGAAACATACTTAGTGGAAATTGCTTCCACTCCAGCAGGCCCCAGCTTCCCTTGTCCATTGAGCTGATTTAATAAAAATGCTTTTCTCTCTCTCAAGCTGCCTTCTTGAAAAGCCTTTTCCTACTTTGGAGGGAAAGTTGTTATATTTGCCATCTCACAGCACAATTCAGATTTGCCAGTGTGTCATCCTTTAATTGATTTAGATTAATCTGGTGACTGTTTCTCACAGTCTGGGACTATTTGTCCTCCCCTCCTTCTCTCTCTAGTGAGCTGACCTCACTCACAAAGTGAACATTTGATTTATTTATTTTTTTAAAAACCCGTTTCTCCCACAAATTCATAAATTCAGTCTTGAGTAATTACTTTTTTCTGTGCTGAAACTTTAACAAATTACATACATTCCCACATCTCTAGTTAGTAGTACGCAAATGAAGGCAAATAGGAATAAAATTGCTAACCAACTTTCCCATAGACAAGTATGTCTACTGAAGACAGCAAGACATCCCTTGAGAGCTAATGGCCTGATGCTGAGCAATCCTATTTCCCCTTGAAGCTGATGGGAGTGGAGGTTGCTCAGCTCCTCCAAAGAATGTGCCCTTTGATTTTTGAGTTATTTGGTCACTTTTTAAAGAAATCACCCAATCTTTTAATCTCTCCTTTTTCATTCTGTTTCTTTCAGCTGCTTTTACTTAGTGGGATTTCTTGCTGTATCTCCTCTGAGCACAGGAGACTTTGTCAGGCCCAACCCACACCGCACTTGATGCACACTTAATCTGCATCCCTTACCCTGGATTTGTCTATGCCTTATCCTTCCTTTATGTCTGAATCAACTTCATATATACCCAGGAAGGATCAGATGCTAAATTGTGCTGTATGAAGTAATTGACAACCATGTCTCAGTTGTTCAGTTTACTATAGTGTACCTTTACCATAGGCTCTTAGGGTGCGTCTACACTTACAAATTAGGTCGATTTAAGGAGGCTTAAGTCGACCTAAACTACTCCGTGTCCATACTGGGCTTTCCTTAAGTCAACTTAAGCATTTCCTTAAGTCGACTTAAAGAAAAGTAAAGTCGACTTAATAACACCTCGTTTTAGGTCGACTTAATGCTTAAATCGACCTTGTTAGATTGACTTAAACAGTGTGGATGGGGATTAGTGCCTAAGTCAACCTTATTAAGTCAACTTAAAGTGTTAAAAGACTTAAGTCAACCTCATTCAGTCGACTTAATAAAGTTGACTTAACTGTTCTAGTGTAGACATAGCCTTAGATAAAAAGACAATACTTGTGTCAGGTGATTTCATCTCCCAATTCCTTTATAAATTGGTACCTTTAAATCATTCCTATTGCTCACAACAATGTATTAAAAAAACAAAAACACATCTTGGCTCCTGAAAAGGACCTTTGTAGAGTTGTATTGCTGTTACTAGAGAAGGAAATAGAAGTTAGAGATGCAAAAGACTTATTGCACAGCTGTGCAACAAGAATTTATGGTTGGGGTTGAGATCATGACTCAGAAATTTTTCCCAACTTCCATTTAACAAAGTAAAACTAAGGAGGAAGGGGAACCCAGGCAAGCTAAAAATATTTTTTCAAGATCCCTGGCAAACAAAAACTTGAGTTTCACATAGCTGAACTAGTCAGGTCATTTAGTTCACCTCCTGGTTTATGCAGGATTGTTCTCTGCAAAATATGTGTGAGCACTTTGTAAATTGTGTGTTTTGTTTCTTTAAAACTGCAGTAGGAGGTGGGCCAGGAGGATGCTGGTGAATTATGAGCCAGGTCTGGAAACCATGAAATCATTTTAAAATAATACATTTTGGGTTTCTTTTTATTTCCCTTCTGGTTTCAGCCTTTAAGGTTCAGGTTTTCAAGCTTTTCAACACAGCCATGGGAGCATGAAACTTTTTGTTTTTTAATGACAGGGGAGAGTCTCAGATAATCATCTGGCTCCCAGAACTGGGGCTTTAAGAAAGCCATCACCAGCTATTGTGAGACTCATGAGAAAATTCCAAGAGATGGCCACACAACTGTCAAGTTACCCTTGAAATATGAAGAGAAAAAAAATCATGCTCTCTGCATTAGATAGCATCCAGCATCTGCAAATTTGACCAGACCTCTGCCACTTCACCAGTTTTTTAATGATCCCCAGCAAAAACACAAACTGCTGGTAGACTGTAGGGCAAAGCCTGTTTGGCTTACAAGTGGCATCCAGGTTTTTGATATTATCCTCCTGCCTGTGGGGCTCCTTGCTGGAAGACTCAGTTTCCCTTTCCTCTCACCCTGTAAAAGATCTCATAGTTTCCAGACCTGACTCATAATTTTGAATACTGGGGGTTGGTAAAACCATCAGACTAAGAGAAGACTATTTTAATCAAACTCATAACTTTTCTATGGGGTCTTTTAATATGAAGACCTCAGGTGCGTTGCAAACATTAATCAATTTCCCTTCACAATATCTCTAAAATAAACTTTGATTGTCACTGGAGCTATCCTGCTTAGTGTAAAATGGGGCTTCAGATCAGGAAAGCACTAAAGTACAGGCTTAATTTTCAGCATGTGCTTATGTCTGTATTGACTTCAGTAGAATGTATGCATCAGTGCTTCCCTGAACTGAGGCCTAGGTTTGGAAAATGATTAAATATTCTGAAAAGACTTCAGAGGTTGGTGCGACATCATCACATTATGAACTAGAGCTAGATTACTGGCAAAAAAAATCTATTTTCTTGCATTTAAAAATGAATTTGCTTCAGATGGGCTTCTGCTCCTTTTGTGTTGTATTAATGTGCTGCAAACATCTGAATGGTCAAGCTAAGTCTGTGTCGTCTTTGCCAAAAATGTGTGTTTTTTCAGTGAAACAGTTAACTTGAGTTAATCCTAATAGAGACAAACTTCAGATAGCTTTTATCTCAGTATAGTTAATTAAGGTCAACTCTAGGTGGCAAATCAGAGGCTCACTTACTCAGATAATCACTGCAGAAATGGTATATTTTAGCTCTTTGGCGCAGGGTTCATCTTTTTGTTCTATGTTTGTACAGCGCCTAACATAAGGGGGCCCTGGTCTATGGCTGGGGCTTTTAGGTAACTGATACCACTAAGATATTAATATATGTTCTCTGAGACTGGACACTGCTTGACACAGAAGAAGACTTCCCAAGATGCCACCCAGGGCCCTGGCACAGAGGCATTTAAAATAATCACATATCACCAATCCCAATTGTTCAAAATCATGAGTCAGGCATCAAAAAGATCATTAGTTGATGACACAGGAATAGAGACAAAGACCTGAGTGCACTCTTCATAGCCAGGAGCATAAACAAACACACAGTATTGTTTGTGAACATGAGAAGAGACAATTATGTTGGAATTCTGCTTCCAGCTAATAAATCTTACAGTAGCCTGATTCTTCTAGGAGCAATCCCACACTAAAGACCTTGGACAAACAGCATTAAGCACAAAAATATGATTTTTCCCCCCGTAATTTTCAAGGAAATTAGCTCATGCATCCAGTATCTAAAGACTCTTTCCATTAGTTAATGCAGCTAAAATGCTGCCAAAACTCTGTCCTACTTAAAAAATTGCAATCGTGTTGATAAGACCAAGTTAAAAAATGCCACTAGCAAATAGCAAAACTTTTGCATTGAAACCACAGGCTATGTCTACACTAGGAAAAGTGAGGTCGACTTTGTTAAGTCGACTTAATAAGGTCGACTTTAAGTGGTTTTCCTTAACCGGGACTTAGTAAGTCGACCTAACTTCCCTTAGGTTGACCTAAGAAAGTGGACTTATGTGTCCACACTGGCCTTAGGTTGACCTAAGGAAGGGTTAGGTCGACCTACGCGGGGTTAGTTTGAATATCCTGCGGTTCTTATTAAGTCGACCTAAGCATTCATTAGGTCGACTTAAGGATTTTCTTACATTGACCTAATGAAAGCCTAGTGTGGACAGGGTTTAAGTTAGGTCGATTTAAGCCTCCTTAAGTAGACCTAACTTGCTAGTGTAGACATAGGCTCCTAAATGTGTGTAAAGTGATGGGTTTTGTTTTGTAATGGTAGAATATGGTTTGAAATAAGGAGGAAGAAAAAGCAAATGCTCTTTCAAAAGTTTTGGAAAACATCAAAACATTTTGAAGTTGAAATCATGTTCAATTTTACATTGCTGGTTTCGTTAAGGATCCACCGATGAATCTTTTGGGGTTTTTATGTTCTTTGCACCTGGTTCTAGAAAGGAAATCAAATGCTGTTTAAATAGAGCAGCTGTCTCTGAGCAAGAGGGCAGAAATATAGTCTGCAGTTGGCTAATGTAAAAATTGGTGTCAAGGAGAGACATGGAAGATTATTTGGGAGTTGATCGTGTATTCCTCACATTGCCACAACTCGCCTTGGCTTGTAGAACAATTAGGTGTCCTGCTGGGTGAAAAGTATCCTTTAGGGTGCAGTAGCTACTTCAAAAATGTTTGGGGGCCAGATTGTGTCCCTTTTACTCGTGTAGGTGAGTAATTAACCCCGATTATGAGTAAGGGGTTCACAGTCTGACCCTTGATGTTTGTACATTGCTTTGAACACTGGCATGTATTATCAAATATGTGATATAAAAGTAAGGTGATATTAGAAATATGCTAAAGTGGAGATTTGTCATCAACTTCTTCAGTGCCACGCGGTTTCTTCTCCCTCTCTGGCCCCTGCTCTCTGACTCTATAGAATGTTCTGAATTTTCCATATCTACTTTTTTTTTCTTTTGCCCCTTTTGTCTTTTGGTAACAGCGTTTGGCATTTCCCGGACAGCCCATACTGCATAAGGCCTCAGTGTTTGAATGCTAGAATGGCTTGAACATTGCCTGCTGAGACTGAAGAAGAACTTGAGTGAAAATAATCCTCTCCTTTGTTCCACTTGGTTTGCTTTTTGTTTGCCTGACAGATGTTCAGCCCCTGTGCGTGTGCATGGAACGGCTCCTCCGAAGAGTCGCCAGGCTCTGTGATCAGTCATCTTATTGATTTCTGGATATCCGTGTTGCTTATCATCACTTACACATGGAGGGGCTCCGAGGCTGAAACTGTCTCCCTCACACACAAATAGAGAGAGTTCCTATTGTGAGGACACTGAGGAAACAGACCTCTCTTGTACTAGTGTGCCAATCCTAAACAAGCTTAGGAAAAAGGGGAACGGGTGGGAGGACATTCTGTCAAACAAGCAGATGTGATGGGGCATTTTGGTGTGTTGCGAGACATAAAGTCACACAGGTGAATGAGTATATGGAAAGGCAACATCCTGGACTCCAGAAGGCCTGTGTGCCGTACAACTACTCTGTTTTATTTCAAGTTTGTATTTATTTCACTTGGCTGATGGATGTATGGGTCAAAGACATAGCTAGAGATCACTCCTAAGCCATAGTGCTGATATCCTTGTACAGTATCTTTTCCTTTATACTGTTGTTTGCTGACCATTATTCTGATTGGCCATTACTTCCAGTTTGTAATGATATGAGTGCTACTGATATAAGATTTACTCCACTGCCATCTTGCATTTTGCAGTTAACTACCACTTACCTACCTGTATCCTTTCCTTTCCACTGTGTCCATGAACAGCTTGCTTACTTGTGCCATCATGGCTGGCTCTGGTTTGAGACTTTTTTCTCTCATTGCTGATGCATAGTGAGTCCAGAGTTTAACCGTGAACAGGGTAATCTAGAGACACCAGTTATCTGATTGCCTTGTGTAGATTCACTGCAGGCAGTTGCAAAATTTCCTCTAGGGAACATCCTGATTGTGTGTGGGATTTTGTTTTGTGTATTGCCCTTGTCTCTCCATGGGTTCAAATTGGAGTAGAAGCTTGCAGAATCCATGTAGGAATACACATGGGATAGACAAACGCTGGCTGCCCTGTGAGTAGGAATCACTTTCTCTGCTATTTAGGTGCTTAAAACAATCACAGCTACTCACCAGCTTCCAAGACTTTGTCACCTATCCATTCTGGATGGACTGTTGTTGGTCAAAGCACATCTAGTCCCTGAGGATTACCCTGTACTGTGCATAAAACAAGAAATATGGCTCAGTACATCTTTGCCTTGCCTTTTTCCTGCAGTAGAGGTTAGGTACAAATTTCTGCATAGATTTATGGTGTTTAAGGCCAAGGCCTTAAAACTTTTTGCTATCTACAATCAGAATTTACACCATAGACCAGCTTCCCTTGAAGGCATATTGTATTCCATTGACTAACCTCACCTCTTTTTCCATACAGTATGATTTATCACAATGCTTTTAGGAGCCCCAGTATATGATTATTTTGAAGTGGAGAAGGAAGGTTTCCTATGAATTTCCTTTGGTAATTTAATACTGTAGTAGCTCACCATTAGTTATGAAAACAAAGTAAGATCTGTAAACTCCCTTAAACTGTAGAAGCAAATATGAACATGCTTGGTGCTTCAAAGTTCATCCATTTTCTGATCTAAATGTTATTTGTTGTTATGGCAAATCCTGGGTTCCTTATTCAACTTGCACTTGATCCTTGTTCTGGTAAAAATGCCATTGACCTCAGCAGGAGTTTGCCTGAATTCCTTGAGAGCTGGCCTGAGTGGGTGTATAATCTCTAATCCAGCAAGTAAAGTGATGTGTATGAGGGCGTGAGTTTGTAGAATGGAGTGGCAATGACCTGGTTTGTGGTGCTATCTAATGGCAACTGCATCTGACATAAACTTTTATGGTGACAGAATATGGTGCCTCAAACTTTTGGTAAATGCTATTCTGCCTCCAAGAACAAATATCAAAGTAGAACATATTTTCTCTTGCAGCAGTGGCCTTGAGCACTCTGGCTGCATCTACAATGGTAAATTAAGTCGACTTAAGCTTGGCTTAAATCGACTTAATTTGCCCTGCATCTACACTATACTTTGCTTAAGTCGACTTAAGGAAAATAAAGTCGACTTAATGAAAATTAAGTCGACTTTATTAAACCACCTTTCTACTCGACCTAAGGCTTAATTCGACTTTTTAAAGTCGAATTAAGCCAGTGTAGCCCTGGGGTAGCCCTAAGTCTACTTAGGGCTGCCCCAGGACTACACCAATGCCCTCCTTGCCAGGGGGAGGCACAGGGGGAGCCTGGCATGCCCCCCAAAGGGCAGGACATGTGGGCAGGGTGTGACACTGTCTGGATTTAGGGAAGCATTTATGATATTATTTTCAATGGATATCTCATAAATGCTATAATCCATAGGAACTATGTCATGTTTGATATCAATAGAAAGGTAGTAGTAATTTGCTGGGAATGATTATATAGTTTATGTCTAGGAATTCTATTTCAATTAGAAGTTAGGAATTTGATGTTATATCCATACTTTAACTTGTGTCATTCTGGAGGAATGCCTTAGATGGGAGGGTGTGAACAACCATTGTCTCCTTAATGTTAAGGAATCTGCCAGGTGATATGATCCCAGGGAGTAAACTGATGACACAATGGTTGTATTCTTTATGTCCTTAATGGCTCATCAGGATACTCCCTAAGACCATTCTACCTGGAAAATTCCTAAACATTAAGGAGACAATGGTTGTTCACACCCTCCTGTCTAAGGCATTCATCCAGAATGACACAAGTTAAAGTATGGATATAACATCAATTTCCTAACTTCTAATCAAAATAGAATTCCTAGACATAAACTATATAATCATTCCCAGCAAATTACTACCTTTCTATTGATACCAAGCATGACATAGTTCTATGGTTTATAGCATTTATGAGATATCCATTGAAAATAATATCATAAATGCTTCCCTAAATCCGGACAGCATCACACACAGGGCTCTTCCCTGCCAGGGTCCCTGTCCCCCATTGCACACAGGGGGTGCCCCCCCTCGCCACCGTGGACCTGCCCAAGGTCCCCCTAGCCCCACAAAGTCGACCTAGAGCATTCAGTGTGGACGCTCTAGGTCAACTTTGTAAGTTCCCCTTTAAGTCAACTTTAATTTTAAGTGTAGACACACTAAGTCGACTTAAAAGTGCAAGTGTAGACATAGCCTCTGAGGGCTGACAACAGGGCAGCCACCTGTCTCCTTCAATCTTCTGGAGCTGATTCTTGAGTAGTCACTTGATCTTTGATTTCTGGCACAGATATAGGCCTAGATATTAGGCACATGGCAGGTATTCCCAAGGCCTCATTGTTTTTCTGTTCCTGGATTTCTCTCAGGAAATAGAAAGAAGTCAGGAGTTTGCCTTGACTTTTGTAAGCAAAGCTGGACCAACAGAAGTACTCCTCTCAAGGTCTTTTCTGGTTTTGAGATTTTCTGCACCATTATTGTGGGTCCTGATGCGATTTGAGCAGGTAAGGGGATGTTGGAGAAAGTAGCCAGTGGTGCCACTTCAATTTTGGAAATGCCACCAATTTTCATCTATCTATAGGGTGTCAGTTTTTGGTCCTCACTGCTGCATATTGAAAACTAGCAAGGGAGGTGCACTCTAGAAAAATAATAGTGGCCTAAGAAGTTCTCTGTGAAAATTGAATGGTGCCCCACTGAATATGTTGGACCAGGGGATAAATATCTCTTTTGAACCCGGATCTTCCTAAGAAATGGCCATAAAATTGCTGTCATGCATTTTACACATTGAGCCTCATCAAACACTACAGCCACTAGTTGTGCAGAATGAAACAACATGCTTGTGAAGTGTAATCTTACCCTGGGAGCATGTTACACTAGTGCTCTGTGGGCTGCACTGGCTGCCAGTACATTTCCGGGTGGATTGTTGATTTTAACCCGTAAAGCCTTGAATGGTTGCACTGCTACAGATCCCATATCTCTCTTTCTTTTTTCTGACCAGTTTAAGGTCGGTGAGGAGCTTAGATGGGAGCTCCTGAGATACAAATATGGGTGGGTGGGTGAGTGGGGACTAAATGCAAAGCATTATCTTTGGGGGAGTCTGGTCAGCTTTGGAATTTGCTTCCCTTTTCTTGGTCCCCCATCCCAAGGCCAGATTTGTTCACCTCCTGGGGGCTATGAAAGCCCACCTCTTTTCTTAGGCTTTTAGGCAGGAGAATGAGTTAAGGATTTATAGGATTTGTTCTTCTGTAGGTTTATTTTAGTACTGTAGTTGCTGGTGGTTATATATCTATTTTATGGTAGGTGTGCCCAGATTTTTAAACAAACAAGGAGTCCCCTGGCACTTTTAAAGACTAACACATTTATTTATCTCATGAGCTTTCATGGGAGAAAATCCCACTTTGTCAGACGCTTTGAAGATGGGAACCTCACAGAATGGGAGGAAATTAAATGCAGGGAAAGGTATGACACAGGATCAGGTCAGGCTGTAACAGCAAATCAGAACAGGGTGTTGGGATTCAAACACTGGGGAACAGATTTTTAAAGATACTTAGGTGTTTCTGTGCTCAGTGTTGCTCTGCTTGAGTTTACTTTTCAAAAGGCATTTAGGCACTTTGGAAGCTAAATCTCTTTTGAAAAATGTACCCTCCTAGTTCAGTGAGGTGTTGCAATGCTGAGCATATATCTTCACTGCCAGGGCAGAACCATCGATTGAGCAGGTCTGTGCAGACTTGCTCAGTTGAATGCAGAGCACTGGCAGGTTAACTCAATTAATACACCTCCCTGAAAGGAGTATGGCTTCATCAACGGGGGTCGTCTCTCATTGACACAACGCCATGAACATAACTACGGCGATGGGAAATATGGAAGCTAAATAATATTACGTAGCTTGCGTCGATCCTGTCAGCTGCTACCACCTGTGTAGACCAGCCCTGAGTGTAGCAAAGCCTAAATCCCTTTACAAATCAAGACCATGGGCTAACTCTCTGCTCCCATTGAAATTAGTGGGAATTTTACCACTGACTTCAATAAGAGCAGAGTTAGGCCAGCGTTGATTTTTGAAAATCCCACCAGATGTATGTGCCTGGCACATAAGCTGACATGTGTTGAGTTTTAGGAACTGAAATTAAAAAAAAAAAAAAAAAAAATTAGACCTTGAACTAAATTCCCTTTTTGTGGTTATATAGTTTCAAGGAGGAAGGAGGAATATTAAAGGAAGGAAAATGCCCTCTACAAATGCTGAGGGTATGTTTTAGGGGATTTTTAACTTAACTTTTTATTTTTACATATGTCTGCAGTATGATTTAGTGACTGGTATTCTTCTGTGACTTTCGGTGGTTCTTTGAAAAACTATTGTAGAAACAGAAGAATGTGGTCTCTTTTGTACAGCGGTTATGGTGTTTTACCAAGCAATTGAATTGTTATTTCAGTAAATGTGTGAACTAATAGAGATGCTCTGTCCTGTGGCCCATTACTGCAATTAGATCCCAGGGCAAAACCTCTGTGCTGGTTCAGAGCCTCCCTGGTTGCTGTGGGGCTCAGTGGAAGGGTCTGCCTGCATGAATCTCCTGGAAGGAGCTAGCTGCTGATATCTGTAAATTCATCCCATCTCGCTGAGGTCTGTGACTCTGGGAGCAAATGGACCAATCCTGGCCTCATGCTAGCATTAAATGAAGAAGTGACATCCAGTCTGTAGGACCCAGAGCAGTGGAAACCACATAAGTAAATGGACAAGTCAGTCCTGGTGTCATGCAAAGCACTGTGGGACAGCAG
Organism: Pelusios castaneus; assembly: GCA_007922175.1. Classification (NCBI taxonomy): domain Eukaryota; kingdom Metazoa; phylum Chordata; order Testudines; family Pelomedusidae; genus Pelusios; species Pelusios castaneus. Next base: position 3,280,989 of record ML685836.1, read on the forward strand.
TTGGTAGACTGCCAAGCTAGTGCAAATGAGTGGTGTGTTCACACAAATATTTGTCGGCACTCACTCGATAGGCAGTGAAGTTAGTTCACTTTCAAAGCAGAATATAGAATACACATTAGCTGGTCAGTGGGCCACTTAAATCTTTTGCATCACATGGAAACGCCGCCATCCAGCTGAGCCCCGCTGAAGCCAGGGATGGGGCTTGCCGGCGGCAGCTGAGCCCCACCACCCACCGGGCTCCAGCCCAGTCCGTGGCGGGGCTCAGCTGCCGCCGGTAAGCCCAGTCCCTGGCCGAAGTGGGGCTCTCCTTGCCGGCGGCAGCCGAGCCCCACCATGGACCCTGCTGAGCAGGGCTCAGCTCCCACCGGCCGCAACGGAGCTCGGCTGCCTGGCGTCTGGAGACCCTCTGCAGCCGCAGCCACTGCGGGGCTCTCAAGCTGCCTGGGGCTCGGCTGCAGGGTTCCGCTGTCCGGCGGCTGGAGCCCCACCGGGATCAGCTGCCACCAGCCCCTCAGCTGGCCAGCAGCAGCTGAGCCCTCCTGAGCCCCAGTCCATCTGAGCCCCAGGGGCAGGACTGGGGCTCAAGCCAGCACTGCTGCCAACCTTTCAGATAGGTACCCATCATGCACTGCTCCTTCTAGTGAAAATTCAAACCCTTTTGCTAGAAGGAGTGCTGTGTGGACGGGGTAAGCGTTATAATTATAACGCTTGCTTGTCCCGCAATAACTTCTATTGTGGGACAAGTGTGTAGTTTGTACATGGCCTCAGTGAATGACCATATTTTGCAGAAACTCCCTTTTAAAAAAATACTCCCTCTAAGGCTATGTACACACGATCACTTTATTGCGCGGTAAGGCTCCTTACCACGCAATAAAGCCAATAGCGTACACATGATCAATTTCTCTGTTGCGCGGCAACACCCTCTTGCCGCGCAACCGTTAAACCACTCAAAACGAGAGTGGTAGCATTATCGGTAATGCTCGTGTGTACTCATTTTGTGCAATAGACAGCCTCCGGAAATGTCCCAGAGTGCCAATCGAGGCCACTCTGGGACATTGGAGCTGTCAAATATGTCAATTTCACTGCTCTAGCTGAGCAGTGATATTGACATATATGTCAATTTCACTGCTCTAGCAGAGCAGTGAAATTGAGAATTTTTGGGAGCTGCCCGGTTTGGCAGCTCCCCTGGACTGAGCTAGGGAGCTGGCCCGAACCAGCTGCCCACGCCGGTTTGAGCTGGGGAGCCGGTTCGAATCCTCACCGGTTCGGGCCAGCCCCCAGCTCAGCCTTGGGGCTTCGGATGACAGCGGGGGCTGGCAACGCAGCCCCCGCTGCCACCGGAAGCCCTGCAGCTGGGCGAGCGGACTGGCTGTGGGCAGTGCATGGTGGGACAGGTGCCCACCATGCACTGCTCTTCTTTCGCAAAGGAGCATTCACACGGTGAATGCTCCTTTGCGAAAGAAACAGCACGTGTGTACACAAGAAAGCGCTATATTTATAGCGCTTTCCTTGTCCCGCAATAACTTATTGCGGGACAAGTGTTCTCGTGTGTACATAGCCTGATTCTGGTTAATCAAATAGCTCCTAAGTACACAGGAGGAGAGAGAAAGAGAACATCATTCTGGCTCAAGTAGCTGTTAAAATTGTCAACTGGTTTCAGAATACTTGGCAAGAGTTGTAAATGTAGACCTAATGAGATTGTGATTGCTCTGCAACTAGCAAATAAATACCTTTAGTACCAAAAAGTTTGTTGTTGCATGTACTGACAGAAACTTTATTATATCTTATGATTTCAATCTTCTGTTCCATTATGAGATATTTAAAAGATGTCAAGATGTACAAATCAAATGTAAGGGCCACCAACCTGTGCAATCCAAATTACAGCTTCACTTATAACAGTGCTTATCTAAAAGCTTGTAAGAAAAAAACCTCGTAATATGTTTTTCTAAGGACCAGTTTACACTTGAAACTTGCAGTGGCATGACTGTATCAGTACAGCTGTGCTGGTGTACGGGAGTTTGCATAGCCACATTATGTCATTGGAAGAGAGCTCTCCTGCCAACATCATAAAACCACCTAAATGAGCAACAGTAGCTGTGTCGGTGGGAGAACATCTCCCATCAATACAGTGCTGCCCACACAGCACTTAAGCTGGCAAAACGTATGTCGCCCAGGGAGTGTGTTTTTCTTCACACTCCTGAGTGACAAAAGTTTTGCTGGCATACGTGCTAGTTCAGACAAGGCCTAACTTAAATGAAGCTTCTTTTTATTTAAAAAGTTTTATAAACCCAAATGGAAGAGCAGTGTGCATGACAATAAGAGGGAGATACACAGAGTGACATGCATCAGTTTAGTTTCACTAATAAAGCTGTCTGAAGTGTAAAAATTAAACAAGGCACAGATCCAGTTAAAATCTCCACCCTTTACACCAAATGGGGCCGATTGTGGTTTTGGGACGAGGACTATCACAATACAAAAACAAATGCTGAAAACTAGGAACCAGATGGTGTCCCATTATCCAGTCCACTTCCCCCACCCCAAGCTCCTACACCAGGTCCCTGTGGAAGTCTCTCCATGGGATGGGAGATCCTGATGTGTGGAAGGGACCTGGGAAGATACATTGCTCTTGCAGGGATTTCACCCAAAAGTTCATACAACTTGTGGCTGCATATACTTTCCAGCAAAGCCCACTCTGTGCTGTGAAACCTCTCCCACTTCAGAGCAAATTCTGGGGGCAGTGATAGACAGCAACACTGCTAGTGAACTGGTGCAGAAGAACAGAGACTATAGAACTGGTGTGAATAGGAAAAGCTACTAGAGTGATCCAGGGCCGTCCTTGGGGGAGGGGGGGGCGAACTGGGCGATTGCCCCGGGCCCCACGATTATGTGGGCCCTGCACTGTCCCGCGCCGCAGCCACCCCCCCCCCCAGCTGCACTTCGCCCTGTTCCCCGCTGCCTTTGGCTGTGAGCTAAAGGCAGCGGGACAGGGCGGAAGTGCTTCACCCAGCCTCTGGGCCAGCCTGCCCCACCCCTAGGGTGGAGCAGGCAGGCCCAGGGGTGAAGCAGGTGCGGGGCAAGTCCTCTCTGGGCCCAGTGGGCTGGCCTGTGCCTGCCCCACACACGGATCTGGCCGTGCCAGCCCCTGCCGGCAGCACAGCCTTGGCCAGGGCTGGCTCCCACTGGTGGCGGCTTCAGCCGGGGCCAGCTCATGGCCGCAACCTCAGTTGGGGCCGGCTCCAGCCGGCGGTGGCCTGGGGGGGCTGGGGCTGGGACAGCGGCCTCAGCCGGGGCCACAGGGGCAAAGCGGGCCGGTTCGGACCACCCTTTCCCCCTCCAGGGTGGGGTAGGGCAGGGGGCCCCTCAGGCCAATTGGCCCTGGGCCCCATCCCCCCTGGGGAGGGCCCTGGAGTGATCATAGGGAACCCCCAGACCTCAGGGATCTATGGGCTTGGATCAGTCAAATTCCTTTATTTTCAAGAAGGCAAATTTATACCTCCTACCCTCACACCACTAGGACAATATATGGGCAATTTTGGTGGAATCACCACAGTTTTCCACCTCCTGTCCCTTTTTTATATCTCCTTCCCCAGAGGAGGCATTCAGATCTGACATTTTATTTTTACAGAACTGTTCTCTTCAATAACATCTGAGGTATTATAAACTCTAACAAAGATTAGTTTTTGTGCCATGATTCTTTGCAGATGAGGCACAAATTGGGGAAGTGGTAAATAATGGAGAGGACAGGTTGCTGCTACAGTGTGATCTGGATCACAGGGTAAGCTGGACACAAGCAATACGTGTTTTAATAAGACTAAATAGCAATGTATCCACCTAGGAACAAAGTATGCAGGCCATGCTTACAGGATGTGGGTCTCTGGCCTGTAAAGCAGTGACTCTGACAAAGATGAGGGGGGTGTGGTGCATCATCAGCTGAACATGAGCTCCCAGAGTAATTCTGAAGCGAACACATACACTGGGGGATCTCAAGTAGAAGTAGAGAGGGTTTTTTTTACCTTTGGATTTGGCACTGGTGTGACCATTGCTGGAATGCTGCATCCAGTTCTGGTGCCCATAATTCAAGAGGGATGTTAATAAATTGGAGAGGGTTCAGACAAGAGTCACGAGAATGATTCAAGGATTAGACAGTATGCTTTACAGCGATAGATTCAAAGAGCTCAATCTAGTTAGTTTAATGAAGAGAAGAACAACAGCTGACTTGATTACATTCTGTAATTACCTACATGGGGAACAAATGTTTAATAGTGGACTCTTCAGTCTAGCAAAGAAAGGCATAACATGATCCAATGGCTAGAAGTTGAAGCTAGCCATTTACAGTGGAAATAAGGTGTACGTTTTTAATGGTGAGAGTAATGACTCATTGGAATAATTTACTGAGCATTGTGGTGGATTCTCTGTCACTGGCCATTTTAAAATCATCCTTGGAAGTTTTTCTCACAGATATGCTATGGAATTATTTTTGAGAAATTCTGTAGCCTATGTTTTACGGTATGGTCAGACTCACTAGATGATCACAATGATGGTCCCTCCGGTTTTGGAATCTCTGAATCTTGAGCATGTTCCTTTAACCTTTCTCTTTTTGCCAAAGAGTCTTAATTATTGTAGGTTACAGTGACATGCTTTTTCTTGGAGTCCCTCTCATGCCCCCCCCCCGAAATTATCAGCTTTAGGTGAGACACGCACCAGCAGCACCTGTTAGAAGGTCCAGGAGCAGCCTAACAAGAAAGACACTGATACATTATTTACAGACAAAATTTTTAAAAAAAATCTTGATGGTTTTGTTGCAGTGTCACACAACAAAATATATATAATACAATGACAACTTAGCATTGCAGTAGGAGAATGCAAGGCATTGCCCAGTCCTGCAGCCTTTACTTAAACACAACATCTGTGGGACTTGAGCCTGCGACGGGAGCTCCAGGATACAAGGCTCTGTTAATGTCAGGCTCAAACAAGCCATGTTCTCTAGTTGACTGCCTCCAAGGGCCTGAAAGCAAAGGACACTTGCACGACTAAACAAAGCAAGGACAAAGGAAGAAAAGAAGGAGATTGGGGGGGAGAAGGGGAAGGAAATTTTTTTCATCTCCAAGTCTCAAGATTTCATGATCACTCACGCTCAGGATGCCGGGTCCTGAGCAGTGCTCAGCATCTTGCAGGAGCAGGCCAAGAATAAGAAAAGGAGACTGACAGTTTACAGTTCCTAAATTGATTTATTCTGTTTAGATCTGGGGCAAATGTAACTTTTCATTCTGCTGGGTTTGTTCTGCATTGGTTCCTATCCCCTCAGTTTGAGGTGCAAACAACCCCCAAATCTCAAATTTCCCTGGCCTGGTGACAACTGTTGAGGCACCAAAACCTTTGGACAAACATGGGCATTTGAAGTTTGTAACAAAACCTCCCATCAAGTGAGTTTCATCCTGTCAAGGGGAACATTTCGAACACCTTTACTTTTAATAGCATTTGACCATTTCAGAGTGTCTAATTCATGTCCTGGGGTGAATTAGACACTCAGAAATGGTCAAATAAGAAAATGGAAGCAGACCACTCGTATTGTCCCACAGGAGCTGGGGCACGGGCACAGGCACAGACTCAGACCCAGGTAGCTGTGGAAGAAGAGGAAAAACTAATATGGGGTATGACATGGCCAGTAGGGAAAAAAAAACCTGCTTGGTATTGCCCTCAGCTTCAAAAATAAACCCCTTAAAATTCATCCCAGGAAAAGCTTGATCTGAGTTAAAATAATTAGATCAGCTGCATGCTGGTGTATTTTTTTTAAAAGACAAGGCAGAGGAAGATTTGTTGCGGGTAAATAGGAAATATATACTGATCTCACTCCTGCAAGATGCTGTGTACTTTCACCTCCCATGATTTCAACGCAACAGTATGCAAAACATGTGTGCAATTTATACAGCGCTTCCCAAAATGCATGTTCAAATCCGTCAAGTCCTTTTACCATAAAATTTTCATTACAAACGGCAGCTGACCTCACACAGACACTTTGCTGCTGCTGCTGTACAAGCTATGCAGCAATATGCACCCATATGTCTGAGATCAAAATAAAGCCCCTTCAAAATCAGTAAGGCAAAGCCCTAGGGAAGCCAGTAAACTACTCTCTGGCTATTTTTACACACACACTGTAATTGTTTTGAAGCCTGTGATGGCAGCCAAATATTGCCATCTGCTGGTTCCGCTTAGCACTGCCCCACATACAGTCCTACTACATGTCCACGGGTGGCTGGCCTCCCAAAGCACATTTCTGCAACTTGCACGGTTTGAAGAAAGTGGGTAGAACATGACGGAAGTGCTTGGACCCAGCAGAGCGAGCAGCTCAAAAAAGCACTCATCAGCCAAAACCTGAAAGAACTCGCCTTTTCTTTTTTAAAAAAATAAACAAATCTCTTGGTCTTCCTGCAGAAATGGGCCCTAAGTGAAACAGAAATACTGCAAGGTAGGGAGGAAGCAAATTTCCCCCTCTTTTAATTTTGGTACATAAATCTAATCCCCTGGCTCCAGCAGATACATTTGATTTCTCTGCTTCCAGCAAGCACTAGCCTTATTCCAGTGCTTGATATGTCTTAACTCCCTGTTATTCCTTATGAGTACTGGTAGTGCGTGCCCCTCCGTAAAGCCTCCATCGCCTCCACAATCCAAGGTGCTAGTCAAAGCGCTTCGTAAACATTAAAGACGGAGCTCCATGACGGCTGTGGTGGTTGACGAGTATCATGCCTGTTCTGTCCACCGAGGCAGAGAGCCGAGCAAGGTCACACACAGACAGCAGAATCTGGAACTACAATTTAGGGGTCCTTACCTCCTAGCCCCGTGTTCAGACCATGTTTTATTACTGTAAATACTTTGGGCAATGCATTACCACCATATAACAGCCCTAGGGAGGATTGGAGAACCGTTGTGCTGGGAATGGTCCGTAGCCAAATGCCTGTCCTGAGAGATGTACAGACAACTGTGTAACTTTACAAACAAATTTGTTTTATTCAGCAATAAAAAGGGTGTGTGTGGCTGGGTGGTGGGGGTTTAAAAACATGCTTCAGAACTGTGCTATTGTAACTCCAGTGTTTACCTATCATAGGATGAATGTTTAAAGACAAGCAATTCAGTCACTAGAGCTATGTTTATGAACCAGCTTTGTTTAAAAAGCAAAGAAAGAGGGTGCAGTGGCTAGCTCCTTTAAGGGGTTTATGAGTGGATTATATATTGTAAACTCTTCTTTTGCTGGATTGTCCTTATTTGTAGTGTACACTTTCAATCTAAAAACACCAGAGGCAAAAACTGTCATCCAGAAAGGTTACCAGCTTACCTTTCTGGCTAAACAGTAATTTATGGAGTCCTTTCAGTTACTTTTCCTGGCAAACTTACTATTAAGGCTTGAACATGAGTGATGATGTCATCAGGACAGGACTTGAATAGGGAAGCCTGATTTGGTAAAGTGATATAGGCCTTTTTAGATCACTGGATCAAATCCTTCTGATACTGGGAGTGAATGCAATGTTAGCATCCCCTGGCAGCTCAGTAAGTGGCATGTGTGAAATGAGTTTGGGGGTCTCAGTCCAGTTCCCAATGAAATAAGCATCCACCCAACTGGCATCAATGGCCCCTTGGTTGGGCATGCTCAGACCAGCTGAGGCTTGAATGTGCTTAATTATGATTCCCTTCATTCTTAGAAATGTTCCCTGCTGGATAGCATTGACACAGAGTGGTGAGCTCCAAAGGGGTAGCCATGTTAGTCTAGTTCAGCAAAACAAACAAGGAGACCTGTGGCACTTTTAAAGACTACGGTGAAACCTGTACTACCAGTATCTCTTCTTGTCTTTGTTCTGAGTATAAACAGAACGTCAGGCCTTGTCTAGCGAACAGAGCTGCACTGATATAACTTACAATGCAAATTTAAAAGGACACAGGTAACTGGCAGAAACATTTATTTCAGTATGAGTGGCTTTTCGCAGTTTTGTTTAAGTCTACCAGGTACAAATTTTAATTAATCAGTGTTCACTAAGCAACGTTTCAGTGATTTATGGTTTCACATGAAAATTGTGCACAACTCACTATTGCATATGGATTAATATAAAGCCACATAAAGTTCAGCTGTTTAAACTGAATTTCGTTTGGGTAGTGCAGGTTGAACTTGAAACTCAGGAGTTCAAAAAAAACCCACACTAATCATTGGCACAAATTCTTTCAAACAAATTGCCTCAGCTTTGTCCCAGCCAGCTGCACAATGTAACTTGCATACAAAGAAATTATAGCAGTAACTTTAAATATGTCATTCTTTCAAATAACTTTACCAGAATGAATGTTAAGAACCCTATTAACTGATTTATGGAAAGATAAAAACCAAATGTTTCAATGAATAAATAGTTGAAGGAAGGTTTCTATTTCACTTCCTATCCCCCTCGCCGCCGCCCCACTGTCCACCATTGTCTTGTAGTGACATCAAGTGACTTCAGATGTCTAGTATATTATATTCAGGTTGGTTTTTCTCCAACTATGGGCATGAAATTGCTGCTTCTTACAAGGAACAAGAGTGGCACCCAGTGGTCAACTGTTTTAATGAAACAAACAAGGAGTCCCATGGCGCTTTTAAAGACTAACACATTTATTTATCGCATGAGCTTTCATGGGAGAAAATCCCACTTTGTCAGATGCTTTAAAATGGGGAACTTGCAGAATGGGAGGAAAATAAATGCAGGGAAGTGTAAATCATAGCATCAGGTCAGACTGTTACAGCAAATCAAAGCAGTTGTTTATATTCAAACAATGTGGAACAGCATATTAGAGGGAGGGGAGGTAAAAAGGCAAACTCACCTGTTATAAGAAGACAACCAACTGAAATCCTGATTTAATCTATGGCAACGGTGTCAAATCTGCATGTGAATTCCAATTCTGCAGTTTCTCTTTGAAACTTTGATTTGTAATCAGTTTGCTTAAGTACGGCAATGTAGTGAACAGGGAGATTGAAGTGTTCTCCTCTTGGTTTTCAAATGTTGTCATTTCTGATGTCAGATTTGTGTCCATTTATTCTTTTGCACAGAGACTGATCTGTTTGTCCAATGTGTAAGGCAGAGGGGAATTGCTGGCACATGATGGCATAAATCACATTGGTGGATGAGCAGGTGAATGAGCCTTTGATAGAGTAGCTGGTCTGATTAGGTCCTGTGGTAGTATAATTTGTGCAAATATGTGGACAAAGTTGGCAATGGGGTTTGTTGCAGGGATATGTGCCTATTTTAATGTTTCTGTTGTTTGGTCTGTAGTTGCTGGTGAGTATCTGCTTAAGTTTGGGGGGCTGTCTGTAAGTGAGGAGAGGTCTGTCTCCCAAGGCTTGAGAGAATGTGGGATCATCCTGTAGAATAGGCTGTAGGTCCTTGATGATGTGCTGTAGAGGTTTGACTTGGGGGTTGTAGGTGATGACCAGTGGCGTTCTGTTGTTTTCTTTCTTGGGCTTCTCCTGTAGTAGTTAACTTCAGGGTACTTGTCTGGCTCAAAAACAAACAGAGTCCTGTGGCACTTTTAAAGACTAAGAGATTTACTGTATATGCTCACCTATAAGCCGATCCACCTATAAACCGACCCTGGCTTTTAAAGCCCAAAATCCAGGAAAAATGCACCACCCGTGCATAAGCCGAGGTTCAAATTTTGATTACAGGAGGCCCCTCCACAGCCAATCCCCTTTTCCCCCCTCCCTGCTTTTTCCTGCTCCTCGCCCTCCCCCCCCGGGGGGCTTTTCCCTGCCCCTCTGCCCCCCCCCCCCCCCTTTCCCTGCTCCTCAGCCCCCCCACAGCTCCTTCCCCTGCTCCTCTGTCCCCCACTTACCTGGCAAGAGGCCCAGAGGTGCAGGGGTGGCCAGACCGGGAGCCACTCCACGGCCAGCCAACCACTCATACCCTGAGCATGCTCTGCCTGAGATAGAGCATGCTCAGGGCAGGAGATTTGAAACTCCCAGCCTGGCCACAGCAGGACAGGGCGGAACACTTGTTCCGCCTGAGTCTTCTGCGGCAGGAGCGGGCCTGCCGTGGCATTGGATCTGGTCTGAGGGCTGGATCCTGCATCCGGCCCTCGAACCAGATCCAGCACTGTGGCAAGCCCAATCCGGCCCATGGGACCGATCCAGCCCCCAGGCAGGCCCAATCCAGCCCACGAGCTCCTGCCGCAGAAGACTTGGGCAGAACAAGCATGCCGCCTACCCTGCTGCGTCTAGGCTGGGAGTTTCAAATCTCCTGCCCTGAGCACCCTTTGTCTCAGACAGAGCATGCTCAGGGCGGGAGTGGTCGGCTGGCCATGGAGTGGCTCCCAGTCTGGCCACCCCTGCACCTCTGGGCCTCTAGCCAGGTAAGGGGGGGCCAAAGGAGCAGGGGAAGGAGCTGTGGGGGGGCTGAGGAGCAGGGAAAGGGCAGGGGGAGGCAGAGGAGCAGGGAAAGGGTGGGGGGCAGAGGAGCTGGGAAAGGCCACGAGGGGGGGCCGAGAGGAGCGGGGAAAGTGAGTGGGCTGAGAGGAGCAGGAAAAAGCCACGAGGGGGGCTGAAAGGAGCAGGGAAATGCGGCGGAGGGAAGAGGAGCAGGGAAAGGCCGCGGGCAGGGGGGTGACAATGGTACTTCCCTGTAAATCCTCTTGGTGATTCGCATATAAGCCAAGACTAGCCTTTTAAGCTCATTTTGTGGCACAAAAATGTCAGCGTATACGTGAGCATATATGGTATTTATCACATGAGCATTCCTGGGAGAAAATTTCACTTTGTCAGATGCTTTGAAGATGGGAAACTTACAGAATGGGAGAAAATTAAATGCAGGGGAGTGTATGACATAGGATCAGGTCAGGCTGTAACAGCCAAATCAAAATAGATGTAAGGATTCAAACACTGGGGAACAATAAATAGAGGAAGGTGAAGTCAAATCACCTGTTGTAATGAGGAAAAAAATCCGTTGTCCCTGTTTAACCCCAAGGCAACTGAGTCGAATTTGCATATAAGTTCGAGTTCTGCAGTTTCTCTTTGAAGCTGTGATTTGTTATTCATCTGTTTCAACACAGCTATTAACAAGTCGTCAGTGGAGTGAGCAGGGAGATTGAAGTGTTCCCCTATTGGTTTTTGAGTGTTGCAATTTTTGATGTCAGATTTGTGTCCATTTATTCTTTGGCGCAGAGACTGTCCTGTTTGTCCAATATATAAGGCAGAAGGCATTTCTGGCACATGATGGCATAAATCACATTGGTGGAGAGCAGGTGAATGAGCCCTTGATGGAGTAGGTGGCTTGATTTGGTCCTGTGATGGTGTCTTTAATGTAGATATGAGGGCAAAGTTGGCAGTGTGGTCTGTTGCAGGGATATGTTCCTGCTTTAATGTTTCTGTTGTTTGGTCTGTAGATCTGTACTCACTGACATCTCGGGAAAGTGGCCCCTACTATCATCCACTTGGTGAAACCCCTTGGGGCACATGAAAGGCCAAAGGATAGCGGTTCACTGTAAACCAAAGCAATGTCCCGTAGCTGGGGAAAATTGAGATGTGGAAATACACATCTCAAGTCAAGGGCAGCATACCAGTCCCCTGGATCCAAGGAAGGGATGATGGAGGCTAGGGGGATTATGTTGAACTTCAGCATCTTTAGATACTTGTTGAGGCAGCTCAGGTATAGGATAGATCTGAGGCCCCCTTTTCCTTTAGGAATAAGAGAGTAAAGGGAGGAAAACACCTTTCCCTTCTGTAGCCAGAGGAACCTCCTCTATAGCACCCACCTGTGGAAGGGTTTCCACCTCCTGAATGAGAAGTTGCTCATGAGAAGGGTCCCTAAGAGGGATAGGAAAAGGGCAGCGGGGAGAAGGACAGGGACTGCAGGATGTAGCTAGTTGGTATGGCATTGAGGAACCAACACTCTGATATAATCTGAACCTAGGCAAGGAGGAAGCACGACAGGCAATTCAGAAATAAAAGGGTAGATGGATCCTGAGGTGAGAGTGGGGTGCCATCCTCCAGTGCATCCTCATAATGGCTGATGCTGCCCACTTGGTATTGTGGGGAGGGAGGCCTGGCTAAGCTGTGGGAGAGTTTGGAGCAGGACTATACTTAAAGCCTCTTCCTCTCTCCTCCTATAGGAGCCGTACCTTGGAGGGCCAAGGACTCTAGGCAGTTATGACCGAGAACAGCATAGTCTTCTAGGGGCCAGTGGCATGTGTTAAACTTAGGACCACAAGATGGCCCTAAAGTCTTGAAGGCTGTGAAACCTAATGTTAGTTTGTTCTGAAAAAGGGGTGTTGCCCTCAAAAGGAAGGTCACAGATCGATTACCACATCCCCTGGGACAACCCTGAAGACTGCAGCCAGGAACATCTACACATAGACACCAGAGAGGCCATTGATCCTGCCACTGAATCTGCTACATCTAATGCCATCTGCAAGGCTGCCCTGGCTATACAGTCCTACCCTCCTGTAAAACAGAGGCAAACTCCTGTCCTAACTGGTGTCAACAGATCCTTAAACTGTCAGGGAGGCCCAGATATTATAATTACTATAGACAAGAAAAACTGTTTTACAATTAGATCATCATTATAAACTGCAGGAGAGGAGTTCCAGTAACTGTCACAGGTGGGAAGAACTGAAAGGGTGCAGGGCCTCATCATGCGCATGAGCACGGGGCTCCAGAGGGCACCAGAGCCAGCTCTATGGATACTGCTAAGGTAAAAATCTCCAGTAGCCATGCACATGAGCGTGCACACACCAAGCAAGCACGGAATTGAGATGAGCAAGCACTCAATACAATGCTGTCTTCCAAATTCTGCAGACAGTTGAAGTGCATCTGCTGATACTTAGAGCTTCCCAAGCTGTTGCAGAGTGAAAACACTCAGTCTGGTCACTTTCACTGGTGCTATTCAGCAGGTTGCTCCTTGGGAAAGCTCTAAGCAACAGCGGGTGGCAAATGGAGCTACTTATGGGCCAGGAGAATCCAAAGGAGTCTAGAACATAGATATAGTTGTGGAATCATCCCCAACATAGCAGTCAGAGGATATTGTGAAGGTCAGTGATGGACTTCAGACTCTTAATACTAATTAGTCAGAGGCAGATATGAAAGATGAGCTCCTGAACAGGGTCCAAAGAAAACATTGTTAGGACTTCCTGGACCCTTCTCTCTTTCCCAGTAGTAGGGAGAACTGGCTTCACACCTCAATGTTGGTCTCTGGTAATTGGTTAGCCTCCTAGCTACCAGGTAACTGGTAAGATTTCTAAGCCCTCTATGGAGGAGAAGGTACAGGAGGGATAAATGGCATAAATGAGGGATTTTGGAGAAAATGGAAGTTATATGGGCTAGAGAGAGAAAGAGAAACACAAACTAACCCAATGAGGAATGTGATAATTCAGTAGAGGAAGGAAGTTGATTGAAAAGTTATTTCATCCTGAGTAGTAGGCTTCCTACTAACTAAGTTTTACACACGTAAAATAAACTGGCAGCTGTAAAAACTGAAGAGTAATACAATCTACCACATACTGTCAGTCAAACATTTCACCTACTTTGCAACATTCTCTCTCATTTCTCAATTTATCAAAATGAACCCATATTCCAATCAGTGAATGAATGGATTGCCCCAGTTTTGTTAGAGAACACCATGACTTTTCAAATTCCATCAGCAATGTCTGAAGAAAGCAAATATTCAACATTTCAAACAGTCAACTTTTGTTACATTGTTTTAATGAGACACATCACCATAACACAAGTAAATCAGACCTGTTAAAAATTAGATTACATAATGCAGACAATTGAAAAGTACGCTGAATTAATCCTTCCGTAACTGAACAGTCTCTTCCTTAATACCATCTTTTGACACAATGCAGATCTTAAGTGCATCTCCAGTGTATACATCTCTCTCAGCTGCAGAAATAAAAACATCTTTAACTAGTTGCATAGCCTTTTCCAGAGACAAGGGCACATGCTCCACATTTTGCATATTCTTGAAGCCAACCTAGGAAAGAAAGTGATACTGGATTACTTTTAATTCCACGGGTGTTTAAAAATTAAATAAAGAGATTCCATCTAGCTTGTAAAATAAGTTTAGTCAAACATCAGAATTACTTGGCTTAATGGTGAACAGGAAGTCTAAACAGATGCCATCACTTCTGAACACCTACACACTGGCAATTATACCTACTGAGTAGAGAAAGCAGCAAATTGGGCTCAGGATAAGGCAAGCATGTTTTTCTCCTCTCCAGTCAATATAGAGTGGATTTATAAAAACTAGCATGAATGCTCAAATTGATCCACTTCCTACAGAAGCTTCTCAGTCTAGAACTGCTCAAAAGAGCTACCACAATCAAAGCAATGTATGCTGGGTCATCCAACAGAGCACGATCTGAGTACACATTGCTTTGCAGCACTCTAAGAACATTTAAGATTTTGCACAAGTGCAGCTGTTCAAGTTTCTAAAAGTTGTCTTAGACTTTCACTTTGAGTTTGCCTTTAACAGAAGACTGTATGGAAAGCACCTCAATTCCACAGTCTAAATATGTGATAAACTATTACATAAGAGCCAGGGGAAACTGTTTGGAAGGAATGAGATACCTAGATGGAAAAATAATTATTTTTGACAAAAGAAAAGCTACTTTACCTGGTTGTCAAGCAGAGGCTGTAGCATGGCACTTGCTGAGCCACCAGCTTTGAAAGCATCTCTCTGGTATGAACCTACTGGGTCAAAGCTGTACACTGCTCCCTTCCCTTGAAAAGAAAAACGTTTACATTATGTCTACGTGCCAGAGAGCTATTTCTGTAATAATGATATACACGAGCCACTTTAGAAACACTACATATACTAGTTTCCAAGCCACCTGGGACAAGCTTAATAAGCTGGCCTCTGAAGAAAAGGTAAACAGGGGCTTGAGGCTAAAGACCAGATCTTATTCCTGTTGATGCTCTGGCTGGAGCTCAACCAAATCACTGGAAAAGCTTAAAAGCCAGAGATCAGAGCATACTTCTGAGGTCCTGAAATAATAGTTACCTTCTAAGTTAACTACTGCTTCCCTCTATCCATATATCGCCAATGATTTTGGTTTGCAAGAATGATTTGTTAATTTCACAAGCCATTCAAAAAAGGAATATGCTGCTGGAGCAGCCTTGCCTACCAATAACAATAAAGGATTTGAAGGTAAAGTTAGCATTAAGATGTGAATTAGTAAAACATTTTATCACTACAAATATTTCATCTTTAAACTAGATGTTTATGCTTGGCCCCCCAATACAGGCAATGTCCCGTGAACAGATCACTGGCAGGCATTCCAGCAGTCTATACTTTTCAGAACTGCCTGAAAGACAAGCAGCATATTCCATTGCACCTTGAAACAGTAAACATGAAGAGACAAAAAGGTAGAAGTATTTTTAACAAATAGGTTGTTTCAGCTTTGTACAAGTCATTTAAATAAGTAGGATTTAGATTTTGGAGTTCATACGCATTCAGACTCTTCAGAGACTGAAGGTAGCAATATGCTAGTGAAAACTAAGATTTCTCATGTAAACTATGCATTATTTTACCTACTGAAAGGTACGGTGATACTTACCAAAGCTAATTTTAGAGAGTGCTTTGAGAGCCTCAAATAACATTGTAAGTGAAGAGCTATAATATTTCACGTAAGTGAAGCAAGAATACAGGTTTCTTCAAACTGTACCACCAGTCTGCTTCAGCTGAAGTGATTACCTTCCCCTGCAGAAATCAGTCTCCTCTCCCTTTACTTTCCACAAGCAAGTCTAAGTCTTTACCTTCTTCATCGAGCCCGCCAATGATGTTGTAAACGTAGTAAGGAAAGAAGCGGCGAGAATACAGGATTGTAGACAGCATGGCTGCAATAGCCCCAGTAGTCATGGTCTTGTTATTGGAATGTTTGTACATCTGCAATCAACAAACGGTGCAGCGCACAAAAAGGTGGGTTAAACAGTAACGCTAGAACAATACCTGAACACTAACCACTATTTTTATAATAAGTAAATGCCAAACCGCTTCTCACCAAGAAGAGAAGAGTGCATAACAGGTGTATAATTGAAATACATTTCAGGATTATGAAAATTCTATCAGTAATCTAAAAACAAACTATCACAATTAAATGTTTTGTACATATTGGATTTCTTACAGAAGTTTAGGCACAAAATTGAGATAGCATACAGAAGTTCTTTAAAAAACGTGTCATTTGCTGGTTACCAACTACTAAGATATTAAAATTGAGTTTTTTTAAATCTGCATTTTTTCTTCTCAATTTTTGTGTTCAAATTACCCATGCATTTACTCCATTTGGACAGTAAATATATATTAGTGCATTTTCACTTTCTAGTTCTTTCACTAGAAGTGCTGCTGTATTTGGGGTATAAACACTTCAGGGTAATATTTGAAACAAAACAGCTGCCCATACTATATTACGCTTCTATTTCAGTTTCTTCCCTGGTCTGATTATTGCTCTCTTCCCTAATAACTTAAGATTTTATTACTTTCATTTTTATACAAAAAATATCAAGTATTTGGCTACCTTTAGTCTTGCTTCAATAATTTTAGTAAGTGTAAGGCAGTCTCCATGAAAACCGCTGCATCCAATGACTGTTTGATCTGTTCTGTAAAATGCAAAGTAATATTTCAGTAAGCATTATAAATATGAACTATCAACTACAGCAATTTCTTAGATCAATAAACAAAGCTAGGGGAACACTGGCATTTTTTAATATAATGTATCAGCTGTAACCAACGATCAGCTAATTCTTTACAAGCTATTAGCAAGTAATTTGTAGATCAGTATTGCTCTGCAGACCAGTTTGGGAACCCCTCATCGGGCGATAAAGTGGAACACTATGAGAAAAAAGAACCAGGTTCTAATCTAGTCTGAATGCTGTCAGATAATTTCTGTAATACCATGGGTATGTGATTTAACATGTGTGCCTCCCGTTGCCAATCTGTAAGATTGCAAATAACAGGATTTACATACCTCAGAGAGCTATTGAGAGAATTAATGTATAAAGTGCTCGGAGACCACTGAGTAGAAGGAAATATTTAAAGGCAAAATGAATGAGGATCAATAGTCATTTCAAGCTCAACCATTTACAAACTATGCCACTGAAAAATTGACATTAATACAAGACTACATGAAATGTTACACAATCACCGTATTTCAGCAGACAGAGAGGGCACCAAGGTAACTCACCTCTAGACACTATGAAGAAGTTACTGATATGCTATGCATATGTGCCACAGCTTCTGGGGAGTGAAGCCACTAGGGAAAAGAAACCGCGGCACATGGGGCTCCTGGCCCTTGCTATCCCCACCCCTCCAGATACAGCGAAGGAAGCATTGGAGGAATGTGAAAGGAGGTTGATAAAGGAATTGCTGACAGGTTCACTGCTGGAGAGCTCTGAAGTGACACATGGTCTATTAAAATAATAATGGACTATTGATGTACCTGGTATATGGCTACCATAGGAAACACTTTGGCACCTCAACTACTGGGTGTTCAGCATAGGCAAAGCTATCCAGTACAGTAACTCTAAGTGCAGCTACAATTAAGTGATAACTCATAGGGGTGTCCATCAAAAAAAAAAAAAAAAGCAGAACTTGTGTTGAAATAATAAAAAACATCAGGTATCAGTGACATTCAAGCAGCAAAACGCAAACTATGAAACTTGATCTCATTTACAGCGTCACCACAGAGCCCAAATTAAACCCTTACAAGTTTGCTTCCTGTCTTACTGCAATATTTTTTTCTTAGACAGCAGTGGCAATGAAAATGCTGATCATGCAGTTTCCCCAAGATGTCTGTCTTACAATAACGCAGGATTTCTGAATTAAATTAAAAGAAGATTAAAACTTACAGTTTATAGCATTTTGGACTGTCCCGGCTGTGAATTGCATAACCTTCACTCAGTCGTGTGTCTGAGGCAACAATAGAAAAATCTTCACCAGCAATTGCCAACACAGTCCTTAAAGAAAAGAAAAGAAAAAACTGAGGGTTCATTAGAAATTATGATTACACATTACTTAGGTGACAGTGTGTTTCTCAAACTGGCCTGTGAAGCTTGGTCACAATGATGGAGAGTCTTTCATACTTCAAGCAACTATGCTTCCTGATAGATGTCATACTGTCCAGGCCTCAAGATTTCCAGAAGGGTTGTTTCTTTAAAAAAAATAGTTAAACAAAACCAAAAAATTTGCTCCTTCACCCTAAGTGTCTGCTTCATCTCTATATACTTTTTTGGGGGGACGGGGGGGAGTTGTCTGTAAATTCAATCATGATTGAATTCACAGACTGCACAGAGAAAGGCGGCACACAAGTAGGATAAAAGTTTTATAGAGATCCATGAAAAGAGGCTGAGGATGGATGAAGAGTAAATCCTAATAAAGGTATAGCCTTACACAAAGGCTAGTTTTTTCAACTAACTAACTGTGACAAATTCCAAAGGGGTAGCCGTGTTAGTCTATTGTAGAAAGACAACAGAGTCCTGTGGCACTTTTAAAGACGAACAGATTTCATGCGATAAATAAATCTGTTAGTCTTTAAAAGTGCCACAGGACTCTGTTGTCTAACTGTGACAAGTTATAGACTCAGAATATGGGGATGGTGGTGGGAAACCAGAGTAACTGTTTTTAGATGTGGTCCAAAATTATGAAAAATTCTCTGAACCAATCAACTAGTGTGCCCAGGTCCCACAGATACGGAAGAAAAGTGTACGTTGATAAAATGTCTAATCTACTGGCAGCAAATAGCTGTCAACACAGTGCTTACAACTTATAGGATTACATTGCCATTGAGTTTTCAGAACAATTAACATTGTGCTTTATGAATGCTGAGGATAACAAAGCAGCACACGGGACTATGGATTTTTTTTCTCATTACAACAAGTGATTTAACCTCATCTTCTTCTAGTGCTGTTCCCCAGTGTTTGAATCCCAACACCTATTCTGATTTGCTGTTACAGCCTGACCTGATCCTGTCTCATACATTCTCCTGCATTTAATTTCCCACCACTCTGTAAATTCCTCATCTTCAGAGCATCTGACAAAGTGGGATTTTCTCTCACGAAAGCTCATGGACAAATAAATTTGTTAGTCTTTAAAAGTGCCACAGGACGCCTTGTTTGTTTTACAGTATACAAAGGAAGTGATACATGCTCATGTGCCATGATAATTTGAGAGAAGGGGGAAAGAGATCACAAAAGCAAGCCAGGAGATCACTAGACCTTGCACCACATTGTTGTAGATTTAAAATGCGACCCTTTCCTGGACGCTCCCTTCTACAAGAACGGTGCTTCTAAAAGCTGGATGTGACACACGCAATTTTTAACCAGACAGAAACCCGCCTTTCTACCCCCTTTGTCATGAAAACAGCGGCACCGAAAAGACGTTTCCAGGCCACCTCTTGCCTCAGCCGCCGCCGTCCAAGTGAGCAAAGGGCCAAGAGGCCGGGCCCGGGGGACAGCCAGAGACGGGGGCGCGTCAGTGACACCCTAATAAGTCAAACGCGCAGCGCCGGTTCCCAGCTTTTCACCGCGCGCGGCCTGTCCGCGGCCCGCCCCTGCCGGCCGGGGTCAGCGTGAAGGCGCCAGGGGCGGGACCGGCCGGCGCTGGAGCTCTGAAGACACCGGGATTCCGGGGCTTCCCCCTCGGGCGGGCGGCGGGGCCAGCAGTGCCCGGGACCCCCGAGACTCCGCCAGGCCGGGGGGGGGGACCCGCCGGGCCCGGGGCTGCGCTGGGAACAGAAAGTGAAAGCGGCGGCGGGTGCGAAGCGGGAACGCGGCGGCAATTTACCCCCCGTTGAAGGTGTAGGGCGAGAACCGCTGCTGCACAGGCCCGCCGAGCGTCTGCCCCGCCCCGGGCCTGGGGTCCGCGTAGCCGACTGTAGACAACATCCTGACAGACGAGGAGCCGCTTCGCTCGCGGCTGCTGCTGTCTCACGGCAAAATGGCGGCGCCGGAACCGGAACTCCTTCCTCTCACCAACGACGTCCGCTCTAGGCTGGCACTGGCCTGATCTCCGCTGCTCCGCGCGCAGGCTGTCCCCGGCGACGGCAGCGCCACCTGCAGGCGGGAGGAGTGAACGCCGCGCACCCGACCGGCAAGGGTCAGCCCTGCAGTGCGTGCGGCCGTCCACCTGGGGCCGGTTGTCTGCCCCAGATCCCTGCGCTGGCTGAGTCGTGCTCATACCAGCTGGAAGCCAGTGCCAGCATGACACAGGATGAGGAGGTAAGAAAATGAACTGGCACAACGGGAGGAGCAGAGATTTTCAGATCAGGGGCCCCGGGCCTTTCCCTGAGTTGGCTTAGTGGCGGGGGGAGTTTGATTTGGGCAACAGGCATATTAGGCTGCATCAGTAGGAGTATTGCCAGCAGATCGAGGGATGTGATAATTCCCCTCTATTCGACACTGGTCAGGCCGCATCTGGAATACTGTGTCCAGTTTTGGGCTCCCCACTACAGAAAGGATGTGGACAAATTAGAAAGAGTCCAGCGGAGGGCAACAAAAATGATTAGGGGGCTGGGGCACATGACTTACGAGGAGAGACTGAAGGAACTAGGCTTATTTAGTCTACAGAAGAGAAGACTGAGGGGAGATTTGATAGCAACCTTCAACTACTTGAAGGGCTGCTCCACAGAGGAGGGAGCTAGGCTGTTCTCGAGGGTAGCAGAGGACAGAACAAGGAGCAATGGTTTCAAATTACAGCTGGGGAGGTCAAGGTTGGATATTAGGAAAAACTTTCTCACTAGGAGGGTGGTGAAGCATTGGAATGGGCTATCTAGGGAGGTGGTAGAATCTCCATCTTTGGAGATTTTTAAGGCTCGGTTAGACAAAACCCTGGCTGGGGTAATTTAGGGGGAGTGGTCCTGCTTTTTAGCAGGGGGTTGGACTAGATGACCTCGTGAGGTCCCTTCCAACCCTATTATTCTATGATTCTATAACAGCCCCTGAACCCGGCGGCATACTGGAGTTGAAGAGTCCATGGCTGCTGAGATTAAATGATGGTCAGATTTGGGAGAACTGAGGAGACCTCTGCTACCTTCTCCAAAAATGTGTATTTGGAAAATAAAAGCTAGTTTTATAGATTAGGGGTGTCAGGTTTAAATCCTAGAAGGAACAGGAGTGTTGTGATGTTGTTCCTTCATACTATTCTTTTAACTGTGCCTAGGTGATACGGATGCCTACTTGTATATTTGATACAATCCCTTCCCAAAACCCTACCCCATCCCAATTAAATTAGCATCTCATCAGTCATTCACCTGCTGCACAGAGCACACAGCCACTACTTTTTGTTACTATGTAAGAAAAGTCACAAGCCTCAAATCATCCTTTACTTATTGGGTCTTATGATACTGTTTGCCACTCTTTTAAAGGATTAATTGACAGCAGACAAGTTTATCTTACCTGTATTTATAATTTGCCAATTGCCACCGTGTCTCAATGCATTCTCTAAGGTCACAATTTTGCCAAAATGTACGCGGGTGCTTGACTTTAAGTTGTGTGTAATCTCATTGACTTCAATGGGAGTACTCACGAGGCATAAAGTTACACACATGCATAAGTCTTTGCAGGGTTGTAGTTTTATGTGTCTGATCTGTTTTCTCTCTTTAAGGTATTGCCAGAACATGCTGCAATAGCTACATGATCTTAGCAGCCTTACTTTTATTTCGGCTGTTTTAGGATGATTAACTAAAGGTAATCTCTAACAACAGCTTTTTGCATTACTTTGGCAACAAAATCTATCTGCTGTTGGCTCAAGTTACATACACCTCAGTTAGAATAAAAAATATTGTTAGTTGTGTAACATGATAAAACAACTTCAAGATTTTTTGAAAGGCAGCATAGTTGACTCCAAGGCCTTGTCCATGCTAGATAAATTTGGCATGGTGACCAGTATGATGCACACCAGCAAAATGCAATCCAACACATTTCAAGACAAAATTGCTCCTAGCAGTGCACAAACTATTCCAAGTCTATTTTGAGTAGACTTGTTTCAAATAAATCATCCCCTATGAAAGGGAAAATTTAGACAAAATGAATGCTGTTACAATAAATGTAAAGTGATCTGGAACCACAAACTACAGAATACCTTAATCATAGTTTACTATGCAGTTATTGTATGGCATCAGAGTTGAACAAAACAAACAAGGAGTCTTGTGGCACTTTAAAGACTAACAGATTTATTTATCGCATGAGCTTTCTTTGAGTTGAGGTTGATTAAGAGCCCTAATCCTGCCCTCCACTACCATAATGTAGATTTTTTTTTTAAGTTTAAACTGAACTCTGATTTTCCTAGGTTTGTAATGTTTGCTCTTTGGAAAAGTACATCCCTTTGATGATTCTTAATTTACGTACTTTCAACCATAATTTTATCTTTACTTAGTTTTTGTCTAGAGATTTATTAATTAGCATGTGTGAACAAGACTATTAAACATTTGTTTCTAACTTCAGTAAAATAAAAATTACTCTGTTAACCCATCATTTCTCCCTTTCTCCTGAAATTTGTATTTGCTTGAGAAAAGAGTGGGATGGGGGAGGCAGAAAGTAAATACAGCTAAAGGAGAAAAACAGGAGATGTTACATTTACATCAGGGGGAAAAGCCTGTCCAGGTGAGGAAGAAAAGCTAGCTGGATAAAAGCCATCAGGAAGATTGGCTTTTGCTCAGAGCTGTAGGGGATATCCAACCAAGGTTTTAAAGACACTGACAGTGAATCATGGCTAATTCATGAATTCGGGGAAAAGCAATTGCCCAAAACAGCATCAGTTGGATCAATTTACACTCAGGCTGAAACCTGTATGTGTGATCCTTAAATTGAAAACAAAACAA
The DNA here is from genome assembly GCA_007922175.1 of Pelusios castaneus. Taxonomy (NCBI): domain Eukaryota; kingdom Metazoa; phylum Chordata; order Testudines; family Pelomedusidae; genus Pelusios; species Pelusios castaneus. The sequence continues at coordinate 3,303,801 of ML685836.1, forward strand.
AAAAATCTGGAGTGTAGGGTTTCCATGGTGAGGCCCTATCCCTGCCAATTGCAATAACTGGAGTGTAGCCTGTATAGATCACTTTAAAAGGGAGCATAAAAGCATAGGCGACCATTCTGCCCTGCTGGAGGGCCTGTGTGGAGTGCGTGGCATTAAGGACTTTTTTTTCCTTTTACAGAGCCGTTTATAGAGATAAAACAACACCGTGGCTTGTCTTTTACACCACCCAGGAGCCAAATTTATAGCAGTCCTTATTGGTGCATTATTTTGCCTCCCCCCCCCCCCCATCTCCCGTTATAGGGTTGCCCTCTGCCCAGGTGATCCCAGGATGGTGGCTGTCCGTCCCAAGAGATCTGTAGTGCTCAGTGTGGGACAGTGGGAGTTCGTGATGAAACGCAATAAACCGAATGCAGACGGGGCAGCTCTGTCTGCCTGTCCGCCCGCAGCAGAAGCCTGTGGCTGTTCTCACGCTGTTTGATTGGTGCGCGCGTGGTTCAGTCGGCCAATCACACCCCCCGCCCCAGGGCGGCCAGCGAGGTTCCCCTCTACACCGGCTCCCCGCGCGGGGCGCAGTAGCGGCGGCCCAGGGAGGTGAGATTGAGGGGGCGCAATTTCTCCTCCTCACCCCCCCTCTACCCCCCCCCGCGTTTCCCTCACAAAAGATGGCCGCCGTGGAAATGGAGCCCCTGGCGGAAGTGACGCATTCAGCGCGCGCCGGCGGCAGGCGCGGGGGCGGGCTGCAGTGGCAGGTTGGGTCGCCGCCGCCGGGTCTGTGCAGCGGCAGGTACCGACCCATCCCTCCCGCCCACGGGCAGGGCCAGCGGGGCCTGAGGCGGCAGCGGGGAGGGGCCCTGTGGCGGGCGGGTCGGGCGTGTATTGGGCGGGACCTGGCACCGCCCTGCGACTCCCTGGACGGGCGGGCTGCAGCTGCCGCCCGCTCCCGCCTCCGCCTGACCGCGGCCCTTTCGCCCCGGGCTGCGTTGGCCGGGCCGCACGTGAGGGCGCTGCGGCGGTCGGTGACTTTCCTCGGCCAGGCTGGCGGGGACGAGCTGCTGCGGGAAACTCGCCCCGTACGGGCCTCTGACCTGGCCCCGCTCCGCCTTTAGGGGCCACTGCGCCCGGAGCCGGGGAGGGGCCGCCGACGGGTTAGTTCAGTGGAGCCCCCGCAGCCCGTCTGTCGGGCCTAGGCCATAGTCGTCCTAGCGCGGGCTGCCTGGGACACGTGTGGTGGTGGGCGGGCAGGTCACTGAACTGCCTGGTCTCTCCGTGGGAAGAGGGCAGTAGTGGAAAAGGTTGGTCCCCAGTGGCTGAGGAGATTCTCTCTATTCGTTAGCCAAACACTATATCCTGGGGTCTCCATGATCAACCCCACAGTGCAAGGGAAAGCAAATTGTGCTTCGTTACAGGTTTGCAAGTTGGTGTGACAGTTATGTGTATTATTGGGTTGTTATTATGGAGCTTATTAAGTGCTTTGAAGATGGAAAGTGCTATACAATTACTAAATTGTGTTATATTGCCAAGATGCCTGTTGAAGTCAGTGGGATATTTTTTCCATCGGAAGTAATGGTTCAGGCTTGAAGACTCTCGCTAGTACATGTTTCATTCATGTTTAAACTGCTGCTCTTGGTATAACTTCATATGCATTATTTTGTATTAAAGCATAGAACTAAGGGGAGGGGCTGAAGACAGAGCATCCTCAGTAGTCCCTTGCCTCTGTAATCTGTTCCTTTCACAAATATGCCTGAACTCTAAATAGGCCCTATTTAGTCTGTGTTGCAATAAAACACCTTTGTTTAATCTTTCTACTAACTGTGGGCCCTGGAATCCTTGGCATTGAGGCTGCACTTCTGGAAATGTTCTGTCATTTAAAAGTTGAAGTGTTGTAGGTTGGGAGGGGGGTATGGGGTAGTATTGTATTTGGTCTTTCTCACTTGGATAATTCCCCCCTTACACCATATTGTGTGGCTATTTTGTGGATGGAAGCTGTGTAAATGTAGTTGTAATATATGGTGTGATTACATAATAAAAGATCATATATGCTTTTGTGCACTGGGGGAGTAAAATAAGCAGCTGAACAGATTTTCTTTAATCTTTTAAAACACCTTAGGGGTAGAAGTGAGTGAGATTTCAGCTCAACTGGTAATCATTTTAGGAAGCTGACAGTCATTGGAAAGTTTAATAGAGACATTCTAGTTTAAACTTCTAATTGCAGCATTGTTAGTGCAGCACTATAATACATGAAAATCAGAAGATTGCTGTGTGCATTAAAAAGCTATTCATAGATGTCAGTTGGAAAACCCCAAATTTTTTCTAGTCTTTTTCTTCTGTATCAGGTGCATGTAATTCTTTGGTGAACTATTTCATTGCTTTTTTGTGGGGGGAGGAGGTGGCTAGAGTTTGCAAAGAAGATTCTTTATTCTTTCTGTTTTTAATAAGTTTTACTATTAAATCATTTCTAGCAGTCTGGGCCTCAAGAACTACCCACAACAGAAAATGTGTACAGGCACAAGAACTAGAAATCTTGGTTTCAAGCTAGTAAAGTTGTAAATTAATAAAATAATTTTTAAAACATATGGAAATACTTGATGTTGCCCTTTCAAGTAAACCAGACCAAATTCTACCATCAGTTGTACTAGTACACTTACTGAAATCAGTAGAGTTCAACTGGTCCAGCTGAGAGCAGGATTTGACTATCTGTGTTTAGTATGTACTATTCTATATATGGTGAGCTCTAAATATCAAATTAACTTCATTTAATATCTGGGTAAAATTTGTGCAACACTTGAGGATCTCATATTAATTTTAATGCTAAGATGTAATCTTTTAGTGATATTGTCAAATGTTTGACACAGTTTTAATGGTATATGATTGAAGTCTTAGGTAATCTACAAACATAAAACTGCTATATTATGTTTAACTCTAGAACAAGGGTTCAGACCTGTGAACATTTAAAATATGTCTATATTAGAAATGTTAGAATGGCACAGCTGCAGCAGCACAACTGTAGTTAGTATACACACTTGCTACACAAATGGAATGAGTTTTTCCATCACTGTAGCAAATCAGTGTCCCAGAGAGGCAGAAGTTAGGCTGATGGAAGAATTGTGTCAATCTAGTGCCTTCTACACTGGAGACAAGTCAGCTTAGCTGTGTCTCATGTATGAATTTTTCACTCACCTGAGCAATGTAACTAACTCACCTAACTTTGAAGTGTAGACCAGCCCTTGGGCATGCTTGTAGCCCCTCTGAATCCAGTGAGCCTGCTAATGTGAGTAAAGTTACACACGTACATAAGTTTTTGGAGTGAAGTTTCAAAGGCAGTGTAATGTGCACAAAGAGAGATATTTAAGGGTGGCTATACTACATGGCAGCTGGTTTAAATCATAGAAGTTTTTTTAAACATACAGTTATTCAGAGACTACTTTTTTTCCTTTCAGGTTTTAGATTGTATTTTTGACTTCCACACAGACTTTTCTGGAGCTGATGTTTTCATAACACTTTGAGTGGCTGAGAAACTAGTTGCTGGAATGCTTTAGGAAGGAAAAAGCCTCTGAGGGTGTGGAATTACTTTTATTGAATTGGTGGAAATATTTCTATCCTGACCAAAGAAGTACCTGGAATCATGGATCAGAACAACAGCTTGCCACCCTATGCCCAGGGGTTAGCATCCCCTCAGGTAAAAACAAATTATTTTAAAATGTATTTGTGATATGAATTTCTTTGCAAAAGAGATTTTAGTTTCTTGTGTGTAACCTGTCCTGAGTAATGATATGAATGCTTATGCATATGAAAGATTGTTTAGAACCATACAATATGAATGTGCTTATTTGCTAGAGAATGGTCTAACATTTGTTGCTTTTGGGAGTACTTTGTATGATTACAGGTACTAGCATAAAAAGTAGTGGTTTCTAATTCTGGAGTATTTTCTACCATTTCATTCTCAAACATGTACATTAAATTAATTGGAATGAAATTGTAGTTTAACATTAAAAAATGTTCTCATTTTCCAAACCTTGAAGTACAATTGCTCTGCAAATCCCAAATTTTCTTCTGTGAATTATTTGTCTAAAACAGAAGAATATTAATAGGACACGAAAATACTCAGTTTGACACTTGACTAATTTAAAAAAAGTCCAGTTTGTGATAAAGCCCTCCTTCACATCCACATACAAAAGAGAAAATTAGTAAGGGTGTTTTGGTGGTTCTTTTAATGTTTGTAAGGATCTTTCCAGTAAGGGAGAAACATTCATCCTTGAGGTAATTCCACTGATTTTAATATAAACATATTATGTGGAGGAATGGGTGAAACACTTATATGCACAATATAAAGAAATTAACCAAAAAGATAAATATTTTTGTAAATTTAATCTTTATATGAAGGAAGAGTTCAGAAATATTCTCATTCTTTAGATTTAGATTTAAATTAAACAAATGTTAAGTCCTTCTTGGTGATAGTTTGAAATCAATGAGTTTGGCATACCTATCACCATGGCTGGCACCCCAATTAACTTCTTTGCTCCGAAAACTGAGCATTTAATTTGTATGAAGCCTGAATTCCCTCTGTAATTTTTCTCTCCATGTCACATTTTGAAGCATACCTACAAGGTGATATATGGAAGCTGTCACTGCCAATGCTATATCTTTTTTTATAAAAGGATAATGTCACTTTCCAAGGCAGTTAATTGTGCAGTTTCCACAAGCATCAAATTCACTGTTTTTTGTTTTTGTTTTTTTAAGAGAGATCTATTAGACATCAACATATTCAGGAAAACAAAGTGCTGGACTATACGTTGAAGGGAATAATCCTCCACTGGCTAGGGGGGAGGAGTAATGGATTTGACAATTTAATAGAGATAAAAATAGTTCTAGCTACTGTTGCCCTAACTATGTTTGCTGCTGCTGATGTAACTACCCCGCTAGGCCAAATGAATAATTCCACTTCCATGAGAGATGTAGCGTTAGCGTCAATGCAGTAAAGCTGATGTGATGTCAGTGTAGACCCTGCATTGCTTACATCGCCTGTTACTGGCTGTCGGGAGCTGTCGCGCAATGCCACACGCTGACAGAACAATCGGTACAAGCGCTCCTGATGAGACGCTCACTGCTGACACAAAGAGCATGGTGTGGACATGCAAAAGTGGATTAATTACTGCAGCAGCTGTATGCCAGCATGAGTTAGGTTACCATAATGTTGTGGTGTAGACATGCCCAATGGGTATTGAGTTTTCATAAATCTCCTCTTGGGCTAGACGTATACACGCCATCATTCTTGTTCTTAAACTCGTACAACAAATGTTTGATTTTTCGTTCATAGAACTCATGCTTCATTCTTTATACTCTCTTCTCCAGGGCGTCATGACTCCAGGAATTCCAGTTTTTAGCCCTATGATGCCCTATGGCACCGGACTGACACCACAGCCTGTCCAGAGCAGCAACAGTCTGTCTATTCTGGAGGAACAGCAGAGGCAGCAGCAACAGCAAGCAGCGCAGCAGTCCACATCACAACAAGCAGCACAGGGAACATCCAGTCAAACGCCACAGCTCTTCCATTCACAGACTCTTACTACAGCTCCTTTGCCAGGAAACACGCCCCTCTACCCTTCCCCAATGACTCCTATGACCCCAATAACTCCCGCAACACCTGCATCCGAGAGCTCTGGGATTGTACCGCAGCTGCAGTGAGTGCACTTCATATATTTTTATGATACGTTCTCTCCCCCACCCCAAACAAAGAGCCTGTTAAAACCTTAGTGACTTGGATGATTTCAAATTTCTGTTAATGTGGTGGTTCAGCAGCAGAACTGGGGCTTCTTGCTGATCTTTGTCAGCCATGTATCTGTTATGCAGTGAGTTTGCTTAATGTCATCCTGTGTCTTTATGTGGTAACTAGTTTTGGCTATGTGCAGTTTCAAAAGCCCAATGAACCTGGAATGAAATATAATCTGGGTTGAAAATTTAATATGAAATACATATAACCTCAAGTATAATTTCAGCTGTAACCTATTGAATGCTTGTGTATTGTGACTGTTTTTAAAATAATAAACACTGATTGCGGGTTATAATAGTTTATTAATCAAGCTGCATATTAAAATTGAAAATATAGATCTAAAGTGGAAAGGAAATTAAGAGGAAAATCCCCTGATAGCTATAAAAAGAATTGTCCCTAAGATCTTGTCTTGTTTTGTAGTTGACTAATGAGTATGAGTTTATTTTTCTTCCCTAAGCATAAAATTAGTTTGTTGTTGGATCTGAAAATCTTTTTTGCTGTATTTAGCAATAGACGGAAAACATTATTTAGAGACTTTTTATTTTCTTATGGCAACTCATAGAAAAAGTGCTGGTAGGAAAATGGTGACAATTGTGGGCATTTTGTACTCAAAACAACCTTATTTTTGAGTGGAAATATTCTAATGTGCTGTGCAACAAACCCAATTTGGCGTGCTCAATTTAAGAAAAATCATTTGTTTTTAACTGTTAAGAGAACCTTGTGATAGTTTGGGAAAATTGAGAGAACTTTAATGTCTCTGTTTGGTTCTTGTTACCACCCTGTGCTAAAATAATCCTTGGTTAACTCCATTGACTCTGATGGAATTACAACTACAGATGTATCTGATCCAATAAAACTTGTTTGAACAGCACAATCTCAGTGTCAGGTCATGTATAGTTTAGAGAGAGAGAGATCTCAGGAATGCTTGATTAAATTTAGTCTTACAAACTAATCTCTCTAATTTGTCTTCAGGAATATTGTGTCCACTGTGAATCTGGGTTGCAAACTTGACCTAAAAACCATTGCGCTTCGTGCTCGAAATGCTGAATACAATCCCAAGGTAAGAGAGATGTGTAAATTCAATGGCGGACAAACTTTTCATTAGCCATCAAAGAAACAAGTCTTAAGCCCAATTGACACTAAAAAATTATTGTCAAAACTCACCTATTATAGATGTTTACATGAGAAAAAAGGCCTCATGCAAAGAGCTTGACAGTAGATCTTACATCAATTCAGCAAGTGAAGTAACCTCTACTGAGAGAAGTGGTTTTTGGATTGGCATAACTGGCATGGAACACTTGCACCGGGTCTGTGGAGCAGTGATGTTCCGTGGAGCACCAGTTGACAGAGACTGCTCAAGTGTAACTGTAGAGTCAGATGTCTTTGTTTGCTTTGTGGGTCTGTGTAGTTCAAAGCAGAGTGCGCCATGGCTTTTTAGAGCCTGTACTCTATGAACTAACAATGTTTAAGCACAGTTGTTACTTCTGTTGAATTTATGCCATATTAATTCCACACGTGTTAATATGGCTGCAATGAGCACCTCCCAAGCCTTGCTTTTTCTTCTTGGTTCCATGCTATACAGCCAGGGCTTTTTTTGTGATGGTACTCAGGGGTACTTTGTACTGGCACCTATTTTCACAGCAATGTGGCCCTGGCTCCTGCCACTGCCGACAGCGGCTCCAGGTCTCTGGCTACACCTTTTTTTTTTTTTTTTTTTTTTTTTAATAAAGAAAAAAAAAAAAAAAAAAAAGTATTGTACACAACTGAGATTTTCCCGGGAGTAACAGTCAAAGGACCCAACCAGGGCCCTGTGATGCCAGGTGCTCTACAACTCAATAAGAAGATAGGGGGTCTCCATTTCATGGTAACTACATCTGTATTTCCTCCCCCTCCATGGCCCACCAAGGCACCAGTTTACAGGTTACCAGTGACCAGTCTGACCAGGGTTTTTAAGGCTGCACCATTCCCTGATTTACCCTGTCTCCAGCAAGCCAGACTGCCCACACGCAAGCATTGGCCTTTTTGTCTTCTCTTGGATGGGCATGACTGATGTATTGCCTACAGTCGTAAGTTACCAAACAGCTACTTCTACGCTAGCACCTTTATTCTTAAGACAAAAACATTTACAGAGAAACCACATTAAACTAATAGAAGAACTAACATACATACTAAAAAGCTTACCACAGATCACCCCCAGCTCCATCCTAGGGCTCTCGTACATTTTAGTCCTTCAAAACCCACAGCTGGATTTTCCCCATGGTTACAAATTCATCTGTCTTAGATCCAGAATCAGAAAGCAGACATGGAAGAGCAGCTGTTCCTCTATACAGATCAGGCCTTTGATACTGATCTTTTGTAAAAAGTGATCAGCAGACCCATTTGTCAGGGTGTAGCTTCAAAAGGCTTGGTCTGCACAACTGGCACTGGGGAATTTGTTTTAACCTCTCTAGGGATTCCCTAGGAATTCTTATTGTCCCAAACAACCATGCTTGTTTGGCATATTTTCATTAGTGTTTAGAACACCCTGGTTTTACATCTGCCACATCTTTGCCCAAGAGAGGTTATGTACAATCCTGTCCCACCATAATACATAAACTTAATACCATAAGGTTTTCGAAGAATATTGCAGGAAATTGCCATATCTGTTACAACAGGGCCTTTTCCCAAATGACTTGCCTTCGTCAGTGTAAGGTGGGTGGTGAGTATTAACTAACACGTAAGAATGGCCATAATAGGTCAGACCAGTGGTTCAGCTAGTCCAATGTCCTGTCTTCCTAGAGTGGGCAGGGCCAGATGCGTCAGAGGAAGTGAATAGAACAGGGCGATGACAAGTGATCAATCCCCTGTCGTCCTGCCCTAGCTTCTGGCAGTCCAAGGTTTAGGGACTCCCAGAGTATGGGGTTTGCATCCCTGATTATCTGGCTAATATCTATTGATGAACCTATCTAATTCTTTTGTGAAGGCAGTTACAGTTTTGGCCTTCACAGCACATCTTAACGAGTTCCACAACTTGACTGTATGTAGTACTTCCTGATGTTTGCCTTAAATTGACTGCCTGTTCATTTCTCTGGGTTCCCCGAGTTTTTGTATTATGTGAAGGGATACATAACGCTTCCTTATTAACTGCCTCCACACCAGTCATAATTTTATAGACTTCTACCACAGCCCCCTTTAGACATCTTTTTTTAAGCTGAACAGTAGTTCAGTCTTTTTAATTCCTCCTCACACGTAAGCTGTTCCATTCTTCTAATCATTTTTGTTGCCATTTTCTGTATCTTCTCCAATTCTAATCTCTTTTTTGAGATGAGGCACATGGTATTCAAAGTGTGGGCGTACCATAGATTTATATAGTGGTATGATATTTTTTGACTTATTGTCTGTCTCTTTCCTGATGGTTCTTAATAGTCTGTTAGCTCTTTTAAATGTGTTCATAGTCTAACGTTTACAGGACAGTTAGTATTCTAACTTGTTCGCTTGTAGTGGACTATCTGTCATGGGCTCCTTCCTACAGTTTATCTCCTACCAGATAACGTGTTAGAATATTAACTGCCTGTAAATATAGGGAGTTGGTGTGTGTAAACACTCCTCCTTTCCTAATGTTTATGTTGCTGAAGGATTTACAGGCTAACTAGAGATGGGATTTTTTTTTTTAAACTAAAAACAAGGAGAGAGGTTGATGGGACAAGTGTGCCCATAAAAGACCAGTTTATTCAAATCACAGCAGTTAACTTACACTTGGGTAAAGTGTCTATAATAGTGTGGTGGCAACTCTCTCCCTCCACCATCCAGGTTCTTGGAAATAGGAGATTGGTGTTACTGGAGCATGCTCAGGAAGGGCCGTCTTTCAGCCCATGGAGAATGCATGTGTGTACTTGAATCCCTCTCTTCCCTCTCTGTTGGAAAAGGAATGCTTTTTCTGTACCACTGCCACTCCAAAAACTTATGGCTGCACAGGGGTCTGTCCGTCTCCCCCCACCCCCCAGCATGCTTGTTCCTGCAATGGAGTCAGAGGGTCTCTGACTCCATTGGGGGAACAAGCATGCTGGGTGGGGGAGACGTTTCTCTAGCTGTCAAACCATTGAATTGCATTTGCAAGGTAATATAGTGTGGTTGTAGGAGTATAGTGTCACGTTAGATTGGGTGAATGAGTTTTAGATTGAGTTAGGATATTGGCAGGAGCAATAGACGCAAAGCATGTGACTAAAAAGAATGAGATCATGAGAAAACTCTTTGTTGTGTTAAACTTGTACTGACCCTTCAAAACAGTGTTATCTTAGTTAAGGTTTGGGTTGAAGTAATAGGAAAAAACATATTTAATTGGGTACCAGGTGCAGTAAATAATTGGCTGTATAAGAAACTGCTTCATTTGGCCTTAGCTGAGGTATGATCATTGGCAATGACATCACTTGTTTGTTAAAGGGGGGTTAAAAAAAGTAAATGCTTAAAGTGGTTCATTGTTAATAGCTGCTTGAACAAGCTGGAGTTGCCCTAGATGAGTCTAAGCACCACAGGGACTAGCACATTTTTAAGTATCTTGATCAAATGTTTTGCTACTGTTTGTATGAAGTACATTTCTTTATTATTTAGGCATTTGAGGTGCATTTAGAGCAATTGTATAAATATTTTGGCCTCTGGGTTTAATAAAGGAATTTTTGGTTAATTACGAGGGTGATAACATCCTGCATAAAATAGTAATTCCAACAGTGGTGTTGGAAATAATTTTCCTAATTTTAGTCAGGTTTACACAAGCCACTTTCCACACAAGCCTCCCTGTATTAGTCTAGAGGCCCATATGGAGCTGGTTACAACCAAAATACAAATATAAGCATAGCCACACACCTATATTTGACACCCTGTGAACAAGACAGCTGTAAGTATTGTGTGACATACTGACATCCGGCTCACACCTGGGAGACCCCTTCCTTGCATGACTCCAGGGGGCAACAGAAAAGCTCTGACCAACCCATCTAGAAACCCTTGCTTTTTTACACACACTAATGAGTGGTGTCATTGCTGGTTATTGGACCTTAGCTGAAGCAAGTTAGGGCTGCACTTGGTTTTGTTCAAGGTTTTTTCCCTTATCTCACTTTCCAATTTTTTTAAACTACTGGACTGAGAATTTCTAACCAATTATTGACTGCACCTGGTGCCTAGTTAGCCATGTTTGCTTTGTTTCCCCAAACCTTAAATGAGATAATGCTGGTATTCCAAACAGTCACTACAAGTTTCACACACACACTCCTCTCATTCATTTTTGGTCACGTGCCTCAAGCCTATTTCTTCTGCTAATATCCAACTCAGTTTAAAGCCATAGTTCACTCAGCTCTCATGTGGGCCTAAATTCTTACACTGAGATCAGAGCACAGAGCTACAGTTGATGCTCCTGCTAGCATGCATTTGGAGTAATTCAGCTGACTTGCATTGAAAAGAATTTGAACTTCTGGTTTCTATCCACAACCAGCACCCTGAGGCTGGCCAATCCTTTAATTTCCCTGTTCCAGTTCCTCATCAGTAAAATGAAGATATAATAGTGGTGTATCTTTTAAGGGTGTTAATGCCTAATGAGACAAAATCAAATTTCTGTGCGGAAATTACCTATTACAAGCAATGTTGGTACAATGGAAAGATCAGAGTATCTGTTTTTTTCACATAGTTTGCTTGATACATTTAATAACGTGCTGTGTAGAATAATTTGTATCCTTTTTAGGACATTCTCATTTTTGTTTAGTTCCAAAGGGGTAGCCCTGTTAGTCTAGTTCAACAAAACAAACAAGGAGTCCTGGGGCACTTTTAAAGACTAACAGATTTACTTACGAGCTTTCGTGTGTGAAATCCCAGTAAGAGAAATATTTGATTGCAAATGTGATAGAGTTGCAGGAAGGTACCAGCTACACAGAGTAGCTTGGGCTCTAAGGTTCGATGGGTTTGGTAGGCACAACACTGGGAGACAAGGTGAAAGGTACAAACAAATGGTTTTATTAAAATACAGACAAGAAAGAAAAGGAATAGGAAAGAACCAATGCTTATGTCCCTTCAGCAGATGGGAACCCCAGTTAAACGACTGCGGGCACAGAGCATGGGGAGCGATGACTCATGGTGGCATACACAGCAGTTGCCCCAAGGATTAAGTCCCAACTGGGCCGGGGCCAGGGTTTTTATACACATGCTTGCTAAGAGGGTAAATGGCACACACATCTGGCTATTTTCCACACTTATTTACAACATTCCTTTGCCCCGGTCTGATCTTATTTTACAGCGCTTGCAAGTTATGTCTGCTTTTTGGTGGGAGCAAGGTACGACCTTGATCAAAATTGATGGTACTAGCTCTGCTTAGGGTCAACTTTTGGTCAGGGCTGATTAATGGTGACACCACCTACTAACAGCTTATCGTGTCACAAATTCTTCTGTTGGGAACTACAGTTAGTAAAAGAATATTTTTGCAGGTGAAGTCAGGCATAGTATTTAAAGCTAAAAATTGTTTGGCTCTCCAGTTGACAGCTTTCAGAATTAAGAAAGCTGCCTGAGCAGAAAGTATGGTATTTAGTTAAAAAGTTTAACATTTGGTAAGGTATTTATTTGTATAGCATCTAACAGCAATAATATCACTAACAATTTCAAGTACATCTATTTCAGCGTTTTGCTGCTGTTATCATGAGAATAAGAGAACCACGTACTACTGCACTTATATTCAGCTCTGGAAAAATGGTGTGCACAGGAGCTAAAAGGTTTGTATAACTGTAACTTGTAACTGCTCATTAATCAGCCTGTAATTCAGGATCAGTTGACCTTTCCAGTCTACAGTGTTTGCTTGCATTGGCTATATCGTGACATATAAGCAAGCTGGCATCCCAAATATTTCTTTCCAAATAACAGATTGTTAGAACCACACTTTTGGTGAATGTACCATAGTCCAAATGGCGTGCAAGCTTTAGAAACTTCTTTGATTTCACCTATTCTAATTAAAACATTCCATTTTTATGAGATTTTTGTTACAGGTACAGAAGTGTAGGTGCATGCTAATGCTTTTTGAGAAATGTCTGACTGGGTGGAGGAAAGTGAGAATAGGAGTGATGTGACTTCTCAGGGATTTCCCTCATTCATCCCAAATCAATCAACATGACTTACAGGTTCCTACATTCTGAGGATCCTCTAAACATTGGCCTGCAGAGTAAAGCAAGATGTGCTCCCTCTACATACAGTCGGGGCAGAGCATGATCAGTGTTCCCAATACCACCCTGATTTTTCCATTGGTATGAATGCACAACTTAACACAATACTTGATTCATTAAATCGAAGCAGTGAATATACTGTATTTCTTCACCAGCAAACAACAAAGACACATACAGTAATACTGATAGCGAAGTGTATTAGTTACAGGTCATCATGGAATAAAAATAAGAAAACATTGGGCGTACCTTCTAACTTTCAAATGACAATGCACGTTTTGTTGAATATAAACATGCGGGGAAAAAGAAAAGCTGAGTTTAAGGAAAAAATGTTTCGCTCTCACAATATGCTTTAGCTATGTTGTTCTGGTCAATGTCTAGCTAGAAATACGGAGTGGTGGTGTTAGCCTGGTCAGTGCTGGGATACTGGGGAAACAAAGTGGGTGAGCTGCTGTCTTTTACTGGCCTGGCCTAATTCCTGGTGGTGCGACAGACAAGCTTTCAAGCTAACACAGAACTCCATGTTGGACAGAAGTTGGTCCAATTAACAGACCTCATACATCTTGTTTTTCTAGTTAAAAATACTTTTTATTCATTGTTCTTGTAAAAACTAAAGACTGAAGGAATTTAATTTACTAAGCCAAGTCACACTGCTCAAATAAAGCATACATGTCAGACTTTTATAATAGGCTCCCTATCATTTCAGGAGGTCAAGTAGATTACCAAAATGTTTGGCTTCTCCTGCCAATGACAGTGCATCTTTTTAGTTTTAATTTTAATGAAGCATTCTTTAAAATCTTGAATGAAAACAATCCATCCTGTCTGGTTTCTACTGATCACTGACTTTTATGCCTCAGATTCCCATCCATAGAATTACTTTATTTGCCTTAAGGATGCTAAGGGATTAAAGGCTTGAGCACTTAATAGGAAAGAGATATATCAAGGCTTATGTTTGTTTGCTTATATCAGAGATACTCAGACTGAGGCTCCTGAGCCTCAAGTTTATGGCTTTTTACAGCATATAGTAAAACACTGATTTATTTATTAACCAATCAGGATGCTCTTACGATGTTATTTCTCAACTGCAACTTATTGAGACAGTAATACTTGGTCAGTCATTTTGCTGTGAGAATAATATGTATGTACAGAAAAACTATTTCCCATTGTACTGCTTATCTATGTGTAATACTATAGTCAGTGAAATTCATGCCATTGTTGCTCTTTTGAGGTAATGTTAAATGTTTATGTGGCTCTTGAACCACTGAGGTCTGAGTTCACTGGCTTATATAGTGCTCATCCCTGCACCTGTGTGCTTTAGAGATCTAAAACAGAGCTAGGCTAAATGGCCAAGAAAGAAGCTTTACTCTGTGAAAAGGGTGAAGAGCAACCACACAGAAAGGAAGAGCTAGTAAAAAGAGAGGAGAAAATAGTCAAACTAACAAGGTTTTACCAGGCCATGTATACTAAGGGTGGAAGAGAATGAACACTTTTGCAGTTTCATAAATTGTAAAGACCAACGTATGAAATAATTATTTTCAGGCTTGGTAAGGATATTAACAGGATGGAAAGCAAGTTTATTTAGGATAGAAAGCAATGTTAGGGATTGCTTGTAATGTATACATGTATTTTGACATAACTTTGTACTCATTCCCTCCAGTTTTTCTGTTTACATACTTGCTTTTTAAATCTGGTCACGTCCCTGACACTTCCTGAGGAAATCCAATGAATGTCTTTTCTTCCTTCAGCGAGGAGCAGTCCAGATTGGCAGCAAGGAAATATGCCAGAGTTGTTCAAAAATTGGGCTTTCCAGCAAAATTCTTGGATTTTAAGATTCAGAACATGGTGGGAAGCTGTGATGTGAAATTTCCGATCAGATTAGAGGGATTGGTCCTTACACATCAACAGTTTAGCAGGTAAATAAAAAAGCGTACTATAATTCACTAGTGCTGCACACTTGATCCAGACAGCTAAGAGAGTACTGGTTAGGCTGCTGCTTTGCAGATCGGGAAAACTTTACATCATTCCTCTTGTTCCTTTGCCTCTGGTTTTGCCAGACAGATGCTAATCCACCACAAGTGCCTTGCCTTCTAATCTCAAACCTTTGCAGAGCCCTTTTCCTGGTCTGTACATTTTGGGGTCTTGCAGGTGGAAGCATTGGCAGATGCAATTTTAGCTCCTCTGTTAAGATATAGGCAGGCAAAGATGCCTGTAACCATGAAAACCTATAGGAAGTTGTCGGGCACAAAATATCAAATGTACTAAACAGAAAACAAATTGGTTTATCGTAACATTTAATATGGAAAAGGTGCTAAAAATAGTAACAAAGTTGTCTGAGCCCTGGTCTACACTGACAGTGAAGTTTGATGTAATGCTGCTTATCTTGATCTTCTGCAGCTTGTGTCTCCACTCTCAGAGCAGTATGTTTACCATGACAACATTGCTCCTCCCCCTGTTTGCAGTCACAGGAAGTTTTCAATTAATTCCTCTCTTTGCATGAAGCACTGTCCTTCTGTTGGGTCTGTGGCAGAGAAACAACAAAGAGCTTTTCCTGCCTGTACAACCCCGCCCCCAGTGTAGATAAACCCTGAGTAATTTAAACAGAACATCTAAACCTTTTCTTCACTGCATCTGTTTTTGTGCAAAATAGATAAACATGTTTAAACAGATGTTGGCTCAGATAAAATGACCTGTAAGAAAAATCATGGATGCTTTACTAGTTTAGAAATTAAGACACAAGTTAAGCAATTAAACTTAAGTTGTTAAATTTTTAGGCTTGCATTTTTTATAGTTAGTTCCTTGTGAATATATTTAACTCTTAGATGCCTCTAGTTTTAATGCAAAGAGGGGAAAAAAGTGAAGATTAGGTAACTGTTTTCTGTTGCTAAACATGAGCAGGATGAATCTGATCGGTTAGTATCAATTTCAGGTTAGTTCATTGTACAGGTTTTGCTTCACCTTCTCTCTTTCCTTTTCAGTTATGAGCCTGAGTTGTTTCCTGGCTTAATCTACCGAATGATCAAGCCAAGAATTGTCCTGCTTATTTTTGTTTCTGGAAAGGTGGTTTTAACTGGTAAGTAACCAATATCGATGCTTTTAACAATCTAGATTTAGGATACAAACACAGGCTACTAACAGCATCTCTTTAGAATGCTAAAATAAAACCAGGTGAAACTTCACAACTTAAATGCCAACCAAATCAGAGAGGTATATTATTTACTACTGGGGTTGTGCTGAGAGCAAAGATGGGTTACATGATATCCTTATTTTTACTCTGTTCTAAAAGCCTTTTTCTGAATGAAATAGTATGAAGCTACAGCTCATGCTTACATAATGAAATGTACTCTGTAGGAACTCAACTATACGAATACTCAACTCGGTCATAAATACAATTATACTCTCTAGGAAGTGTGAAGCTGTATTGATCATATGAAATATGTGATGAGGGAAAACAAGCCAACTAAAATTACAAATCTAAAGCAATCCAAATAATGTACAGTGAAAGAGGGCAAATAGGGAAGAAACTGTGTTAGTGAGATTGGGATATGCCTCATCTACATCTGGATCAAAACTAATGATTGTGAAATGTAAGTACATTATAACACTTGTACTTTCTATCTTTTGTTTCTAGGTGCTAAAGTCAGAGCAGAAATTTATGAAGCATTTGAAAATATATATCCTATTTTAAAGGGATTCAGGAAGACAACGTAACAGTTTTTTACATATTTTTAAATAATTTGGGGGTGGGTGGGTACATTTTAAAAGGTATTCAGTATGGCACAGTAGTAACCAGAGATGGACTTTGTTACAAACCAACACCAGGACTTGGAGTATTTTCCAGATATGGCCGACTTCCCTGATACTCATGGGAACTTATTATTTTTGTGGTTTATGTCTACTGAGTTACGGTGAATTGCTTCATTGAGCTGATCTCTGGACAGCTCTCCCAACCTTTATTTATATTTTAGCTTTTGATTAGTTTTAATGTCAATTCTTTTAGATATCCACAGGTTGATTTGACAAATGCAGCCATACCACCGGATGCATAAACCACTTAAAACTTTATACAGAAATTGAACTTTTTCATAAATGATTTTTATAATCTTACTTTAAAAGTTAGGCTTTTAAAACTTTTGTTCTCCATTTTTAGATTTTTTTTTTGTGCCAGACATTCCCTCCTTCCAGTGTTCAGCAGGACAGAATAAACTTATTAATGAAAATGGGTGGCTGTAAATATCCTTTTTTGAGAACTGGTCCTGTTTTTTTCCAGATCTCTGTACATTAAACACTGTTTATAAAATTCTGTGAGAAAACCCTTCATGAATTTTAAAAAGTAACCCTGCTTGACCTTTGCTGCTGTTAATGTGGTAAATGCATGCTCTAGAAATATGTAATGTATTGAATACTTGAGGCTTTTATATGACTTTCCTAACAAGCCAGTATTAAAGTAGTGCATTTGCCATGTGATTTTTTTGACCCTATTTTCTCAAAATAGTGAATCTTTTTTCCCCCTACTGCAGTCTGGTTTGGTTATAAGTTGGTTATTATAGGCACCACTGTCACCGTTCTGATTTCATTGGGTTCGTCAGTGTTCTTTTATATACATTGTGACAAGTTCGAGGGGTAGCCGTGTTAGTCTATTTCAGCAAAACAACCGAGTCTTTAAGTGCCACCCACGACTACTACTTTTCCATACGGTATATTTTCTACTTGGTTTTATTAAAGATGACTTTTAGTATGAAGTCATTGATCAGTTTAGGTTCATGTTCTATGTTTTATCTGAGTGACATGTAATGACTTGTATAAATCAAATATATAGCTCATGGCAGGCTGAAACTGTGCATTGGAAATGCTGGTTGTGTTAAATTCAGACCTAAAATCTTGTGTAATATCAGAGCCGTTTGATTGCAGCAGTGCTATTTATAAACCGACATTTTCCCAATTACTTCCAAAGAACTGCATGGTCAGCCTTTCTGGGTGTCTCCAGTGATTAAAGATAAAATAGACAGGATACAATTATGACAAGCTTGGCTGCATTCAAATATTTACCTGAGGTTCCACCTCTTTTAAACTAGGTACCTCTGATGCTGGTGGTCAAACCACCTTCTCTATTTAAAGATTTTTTTTTTTTTAACAGCAGATTTTTAGATGCGTTTTAGTCAAGCTATGACTTCTCCATTACCAATGCTTGGACCTGTAATAGAATGGACTTGGTTTCAAAGGGAATGCCATAACATGTGGTTAAAAACTAACAAATGTTTTTGCCTGACTCGTGCAATGTATAGAGGCTAAAGAAGATGCTAAGCACCTGCATTCCTGAATGCCCATGTGGCTAATGCAGGGCTTTTAAAGACTTGTTTGGCTACATTACAGGATGTAGGATTCTACCTTGGTGCAGTGATTTGGGGGTTGTGGTGGATCATCAGCTGAACATGAACTAATGGGGTGATGTGGCCAAAAGACTAATTTGATCCTAGGAGCATAAGTAAAAGGGGAGAGGTTATTCCACTTCAGTGACTGCTGCAGGAAAACAGTGTGTCCAATTCATTGGAGAGGGTGCAGAGAAGAGCCCTGAAAATTAAAGGATTACTTTAGAGATTCAAGCAGTGTTATCTATTTCACTTAACAGATGGTTAAAGAATGATTTGATTATAGGCTGCAAGTATCTACATGGGCAACAGATACTTACTTAAGGGGCTCTTCATTCAATCTAGCAAAGAACTGAAGTTGAAGCTAGCTAAATTCAGCCTGGAAATAAGGTGTAAAATTAATGGAGTGTTTTTTTTTTTAACCATGGGAAATTTTACAATCAAGACTGGATGTTTTCGAAACTTGGTAAAAGCAATGGGGAAGACTTATTAAAATTGCCTATTGAAAGTCAAATATTTAGGACTCAGCTTTGGGAGGACTGCAAGATTGCTGACATTGTATTAGAACTTAAGTTTCTCAACACCAGTATGCTGTAAAAAGTAATTGACTAAATGTCTTACCATGTTCGATCTGAGCATCATCATCAGGTGTCTAGAACTGAACGTAAGAGGCAGCAATGATACTGTATAAAGTTTCATACTATAAAAAAGGGTAGTATGAGACTTCTGGTCACAGCCCCCATGTCCAATATTCCTGTCCCAACAAACTGAAGACAGCCAAAAATATCATACAATCCTATCCTGAAAGTAGATAAATTTAATATGGAATTATATTTCTAATCAGGATTAGAGCAAGATTTCCACTCTCCTATATCCCCTGCAGCAGTAGCTGCAAAACAGTTATTTCCATTTTACTCCACAGGTAATTAAATGTGCATTGTCAACCAGAGAGTGAGAAAGTATGTGACTCATGCAGTAACTAGGTTTCAGGTGTAAACAGTGTCTGCTCTCAGCATTGTCTTAAAGGAGATATCACTGACCTAAAGGAAAGGGCCTGGCCCTGTGTAACATTAATTGTACAAGACTACACTAAAGCCAAGAGCACTAGCAGTGTTGAAAGAGACAAATAATAGCATTGTCTCTGCTTGAGAAAGTGAAATTCAGCCATTTGGTTTTACTGTCCAAGTTGAAGTAAAAGCTGAGTTGAAAAACTTAAATCCTCAAACTCATGCACAGGAGATGCAAAAGGAAAAGAATGCCAGCAGGGCTCTTTTACTGACTTCACACCTCTCACTTTTAATGTGTATATTGTAATTAAATGGGGGGTTGACTAGTTCTGCAGTATGAAATTACCTTGTAAACACGTGCACCCCAGTGTTAGAGTTCAGAGAAGACAGGAGGCATCCTGAACTAGCCAAATTCAATTCATTTCTTTACAAACTAAAATAAATCTGCAACAGTTAAAGAGTCTGAAGGAATATCCTGCTTCCAGATGAACTCCTCCATATACCCAGTTGCTTGGTTACAGTTTTCAGCACATGTGTAGACTACCAGTGTTCCCCAGTCAATACTTTCTCCCAGGCTATCAGCCTTCAGGTGGGTCAGTAGCTGTGGCATAACCTTAGAAACAGAAGACAAGATTTGTCATTACAATGCTGAATTTCTATCCCTCCCCTCGCAAGCTGTGGTGTCATGCTTGTTTTATTGTGCATTCTGACGCTAATAGCCCCCTCCCCTTGAAAACTGACTGGAAAAATTTGTGCAGCAAATAAGTAACAGCTACAGTAAACAATCAAGTTATTTCAATAACTGAAAAACCCCACTAACAGAAACAATACAAATAAATGCATTAAGACAGGTCAAGAACACAGCCCTGGGTGTTTTGCTTTGTTTGCTAATGAGGGCGGTTTTCTTCTACCTGTTAATCTTTTTGTAATCTTTCCTTTAAAAGGGGCTTTCGAAATTTGTTTACAAGCCCTCTGCTTCAACACACACCTCTCCAGGATAGTCTAGAAAATATACCTAAGCTTGATGGGGGGAAGGGATGCACTAAATGACCTTAAAGACTTTTAGTTCTACATTTCTGTGATTAATACATTTCCCATCTTTGAGTGGACTCTGATATGAGAGTGCCCCTCAAGTCGGTGGAGGGAAGAACCATGATCAAGCTATTACAGGTACATGACAAGACATAATTAAGCAGAATCTCTTATTTTATAATTAGAGCAGGCCAATCTTTCCAATTCAGTTATTTTGTTGGAAAATGACAATCAAAATATTTCAGAAAGAGCAGGCTCCCAAGCTGCTTACCAGATCAGCTTCAGCAGAGCTGAGACTGGAAATAACCCAAAACAATTTTTTTTTGCAAAAAACAGAGGCCTGTGGCACCTTATAGACTAACAGATTTTCTTCAGCATAAGCTTTCGTGGGCTATAACCCACTTCGTCAGATGCAACTGACGAAGTGGGTTATAGCCCACGAAAGCTTATGCCGAAGAAAATCTGTTATCATAGAGTCATAGGGATGGAAGGGACCTCATGAGGTCATGTAGTCCGACCACTCCTACTAAATCACCCCAGCCAGGGTTTTGTCTAACCGGGCCTTAAAAATCTCCAAAGATGGAGATTCTACCACCTCCCGAGGTAGCTCATTCCAATGCTTCACCACCCTCCTAGTGAGAAAGTGTTAGTGTTAGAAAGTGTTAGTCTATAAGGTGCCACAGGACTCTCGTTTTTTGCTGTACACAGACTAACATGGCTACCCCTCTGAAAATCTTTTGGTTTTGAAAATATCCCTCCCATGGAATGTTTTGCACATTTGCTTCTTCATTCTGAACTAGGATGAACTTTGGGGGTGGGAGGGTGGTAAATATGTCATTTTCATAGCAGGGAAATTCCAGTTCTAAGAGGTCACCAAAGCCTATTTCTGCAGTAAAGACAAATCACTAGTATGGGTCAACACCAACTGCTGTTGTAAGCAGATGAAATACCACAGGGTGACAGTATGAAGATGCCCAAAGTCGAAATGCATTCTCTAATGGAGGTGGTGCATACTCAGGGCTTGTTACCATCTAGGAAAGATGCCAGTATAAGCTTAGTTGTGACTTCAAACCAATATACCTATCCGCATGAATATCTATTCCAGTGAGTGCATATTTAGTCTGGAAAGGGTTTCAACTAAAGCCACTCTTATACCATAGCACACAGGCTGCACCCCTCTCCTGCTGCTGCTCTGTCCCAGCCCACAGCCCCTTACCTCTTGTGTGTATGTGCAGGCTGGCAAGACTGCAGCCCAAGAAGGAAGTACTAAGACAGGTTGAGCACCAAGCTCAGGCTGTGGTTGGTGGGACTGCCCTGAAAGACAGTATTCCCCAGCACTTTCTTCCCTGGTTGCAGCCTCACAAATCTGCCTGGAGGTGGAGCCTTCCTTCCAAAAAGGATAAAATCTCATTTTGAAAAAAGGCTCTTACACCAGAGATTGAGGCTTTAGCACAGCTATCCTGGGAATTCAAATATAGCAACTCCTTTCCCTCTAGCCACAGGCTAAAATGTCTATTTCAGATTCAAGTCAGATCCTTGGATGAATTCACATACTTGGAATTCAAATATCCGTCGGGCACCACACGAACAATTTGGGATATCTTGCATCTGAGGAATGTTTTCACCTGAGATCCAGATGGGGCCTTCTCCTCCTCTACAGTATCTGAGAATCTGAAATTGAACAGAAGTACTAAGCAACTGACAGTCTTGTCTGGTACACAATTAATAGACAGAGAAAGCTATGTTTAAGTGGACACCAATCAAAGGTGTTCCTTCCCTGCTAAAACTTCTTATCGAAGTCCACTGTAATTATAGACTCTAAGGTCAGAAGGGACCAATATGACCATCTAGTCTGACCTGCTGCACCAGCCCACTCCTGTAATGAACCTCTAACCTATGACTGAGTTATTAAAGTCCTCAAATCATGATTTAAAGACTTTAAATTACAGAGAATCAACCAGCATTGTGTATAGTGGCTGGGGTTTCTGTTCATTTTTTACAAGGACAAGTGACTTGATTGCTTAAGGAAACAAATGCAAGGATTTTCCCTAGGCATCTTGCATTGCTCCCGCTATAAACAGTAAAACTTTGAACTTCCATAACAGATGATCTCAAAACCCTAAACCAACAATTTCAGACTCCAAACTCCTGTGTGGGAGTGCATTCAGTTGACTGATACATTCAAGGGAACAAAGGAAATCTGTAGCAGGGACACAAACAGAACCCAGGTCTCGTAATTCACGATTGTGTCAATCACCAGACCATCTTGATGCTCATGCAGTAAGTGAAAATGATGCAGTTTCACCTTGTTGCTTAGCTATCAGTGGGAAAAGAAACAAGGGACACAGAGGACACAAAGGGGATGAAAGTCATGCAGGAGAAGAAGAAAAAGAGAGACTGCAATTCTGCTTGCTTTCTCCCTTTCCATAGGCCAGTAGATCCCCTCGCCCATGGCTCCACTCAGCTCTGGAGACAAGTATCTTAATTTGTCAAGCTTTAACAAAACTGGTCTCTGTACAGCAGAGGCTGGTACCTTGCTATAATATCACATAGATCTCGGATCAGGGGAGCTTTATTCTATGTTGGTATGAATGTGGACTGCATGATCTAGTGAAACCCCTCTCTCCCTCTCAGACTTCAGCATTTTAAGATATTTGGGTTAAAGAGGCACAATTTGCAGGATGCTCACTGCAGTAGATTACAGTCATGTACTCTGCAAATAAAGCAGGCACCCATTTTCTGGCCATGAGGGGATCAGTGTTTTACCTGTTCTGGCTCTGCAGCTATTCGATTTTTAAACTTTTTGAATATCTTGTCTTCTTGAGTCTCATGTTTTGCCATTGCCTCCAGTGCCTCTTCATCTAGTGACTCAAACCCTTCACCTAAGGAAACAAGACATCAGCAGGTCAACATAGTGTGGCCAAAGTTAAAGCTTACAATACAATATTTATGTTTCTACCCTCTTCTAAAATGATTTGAAGTGTCCAATATTCAGGAAAGCAAACTGCAACATCAGGGACAAATGTCTGCCTGCCGTAGGAGGGCAACAGATTCAGCCAGTTGTGTGACCCATTAGTTCTGTACTGCTTTAAGCATTATTTCAACATTAAAGGATTAGAGAGAAGTACGCAAGGAAAACAGGCAGAATTTGTTCAGGGAAACACATGTCAAACATGGAGCACAAAACTGACATACATTCTGAAGCAGACCCTAAAAAAATAACCAATGCAATGTGCACGTTTACAATTTGAAAATGTAACAGCTGCAAAGGCCAATGTGTTAGCATCCCTTACAGAGTGCTCACCACCCTGCTCAGTGTGATTGTACCATGTTATAGCTTTAATAAAGCCCACCTACAAGGTTTTAGACAATATTAAGTAATGGTTAAATTACCAGTTTAAAAATGGGTAGCATTTTCTGTGTCATCACAAACTTCAAACCATACCGTATCTGAATTCAAGTTCAGTTAAATGGATATAGTTGCACATGATTCACTCAACCCTTCACAAAAAGAAGCTAGGACTTACTGTTTTTAATTCAGAGTTAAGGAGAGTTAGCAAACTCATTTTCAGAACAGGTTTAAACTTGCTTCTAGCACAGGGAGAACTTTAGGTAAGGCGGGTAAAAGCTACCAATTACAAGTTGTCTCCAAAAGTAAACCTAAAGACAAAGGAAGCCTTCAAGAAATTCTTCTCCCAAACCTGAGCAGACACACTACTAGAATTTAGTCACTAGTTACCTCAGTCTGCTTTCAGTAAAACTTAAAAATGGCAATTTAAATGAATGAGATATACTTTTACACACATCACAAGTGACATTCACATGGTGATAAACAGAGTAGTAGCCATAAGATTTTTTGCCAGTTTCTTCAATGATGTGTAGACTAATCCATTGTAATATGTAGTTAGAGTTAACACTTGATTTAAAATGACAGAATATTTCAATTTCAGAAGGAATATACAATACAGTTAGAAAAATCCTTCTTGGAAACCCATTTTACTTCTTACTTGTATCACCTGCAGCCTCCAATTCTTCATGTTTCACCAAGTCCTTCTGGGTGTCTACATCTGCTTGACTTTCATCAGGAGCATCCATTTCCTCAGGTTCTATTATAATTTCATACTCTGGAAAAAGGAACTTGTGGTCTGGAATTGCAGTGTCCAATTGAGCTGCAAAACAGAAGAACTACTCGTTTTTCATTTAACTCTTTTATACTATATTTCATGTTCTCCCCAAGGAGCGCGTAAAACAGCACCGTCAAGGTCAGCACAGCAAATATTGTTTATGTAGTGATAGTGCCTTGAGGTCCAGTCAGGATTGAGGTCCCACAGTGGCAGGCACTGCACAGATGCGTAAAACGAGAACAGCTCCTGACGTAGTGAAATACTTGCCCAGGACTAAGGACAAGATACAACAAGTGGATAAACAAGATAAATTGGAGATATGATGGAATGGAATACAAAATATAGAGTAAATACAGACGTGTCTGCGTCTATATGGTCAAAGTATAAAAAATCCTCACTTTACAGTGATTTGTTAAAATATCAGTTATTTGGGCTGAGAGCTGAAGGAGATTTATTAAAGAACAAACAGCACATTGCACAGATTTATAAAATTGAAAGTCTGCCTTCTGACTGGTCTACTCTCATGAGTCAAGCACACAATACCTAAGACTTCTCCAGTACATTCCTACTTAGTTGAGAGACTAGGACACATGCAAAAATATAGGCATGCCACTGTGTTCACCAGAGCCCATATAATTGTAAAAGACCACCACAATATCTGATAGAAGACTATAATTTTATTTTCAATTTAAGTTGTCATGGGATAAAAGGGAAGGTCCTTTCATGGATTGAGAACTGGTTAAAAGACAGGGAACAAAGGGTAGGAGTAAATGGTAAATTCTCAGATTGGAAAAGGGTAGCTAGTGGTGTTCCCCAAGGGTCGGTCCTAGGACCAGTCCTATTCAATTTATTCATAAATGATCTGGAGAAGGGGGTAAATAGTGAGGTAGCTAAGTTTGCAGACGATACTAAACTACTCAAGATAGTCAAGACCAAAGCAGATTGTGAAGAACTTCAAAAAGATCTCACAAAACTAAGTGATTGGGCATCCAAATGGCAAATGAAATTTAATGTGGATAAGTGTAAAGTAATGCACATTGGAAAAAATAACCCCAACTATACCTATAATATGACGGGGGCTGATTTGGCTACAACGAGTCAAGAAAAAGATCTTGGAGTCATTGTGGATAGTTCTCTGAAGATGTCCGTACAGTGTGCGGAGGCGGTCAAAAAAGCAAACAGGATGTTAGGGATCATTAAAAAGGGGATAGAAAATAAGACTGCAAATGTATTATTGCCCTTATATAAATCCATGGTACGCCCACATCTCGAATACTGTGTACAGATGTGGTCTCCTCATCTCAAAAAAGATATTCTAGCACTAGAAAAGGTTCAGAAAAGGGCAACTAAAATGATTAGGGGTTTGGAGAGTGCCTCGTATGAGGAACGATTGAAAAGGCTGGGCCTCTTCAGCTTGGAAAAGAGGAGACTGAGGGGGGACATGATAGAAGTATATAAAATTATGACTGATGTGGAAAAAGTGGACAAGGAAAAGTTGTTTAAATACTCCCATAATACAAGAACCAGGGGTCACCAAATGAAACTGATAGGTAGCAGGTTCAAAACAAATAAAAGGAAGTTCTTCTTCACACAACGCACAGTCAACTTGTGGAACTCCTTACCTGAGGAGGTTGTGAAGGCTGGGACTATAACAATATTTAAAAGGGAACTGGATAAGTTCATGGTGGCTAAGTCCATAAATGGCTATTAGCCAGAAAGGGGTTAAGAATGGTGTCCCTAGCCTCTGTTTATCAGAGGATGGAGACGGATGGCAGGAGAGTGATCACTTGATCATTGCCTGTTAGGTTCACTCCCTCTGGGGCACCTGGGCACTGGCCACTGTCGGTAGACAGATACTGGGCTAGATGGACCTCTAGTCTGACCCAGTACGGCCTTTCTTATGTTCTTATGTAATAAAAATAATATGAAATATACAAGAAATCTACTCTCTGCAGCATTCAGTTCTTGTGTCACTTTAACTCAGAAATCTTCAGTCTGGGGGGGCACACCTGTTTGGAGGGCATGGCCAGGCCTGCCATTACAGGAGTGGGGAGGGAGCCTCCGTCCTGAGCTCTGCCTTTGCTCCTAGCTTCAGCCGGACCTCCCCCACCCCGGCATCTGGTTTCACCCTCTCTTCCCCCCACCTACAGCATCTGGCCCCAGACATGAAGCCTGGCTCCAGACTCGGTGCCTGGCCTCTAGCTTCAACCATAGGCCTCTGACCGGGGCCCAGCTCCCAACCATGACCCCCAACTGTGGCCTGGCTCCCAGCCCCAGCTGGGTAGGGGTGAGTGGGGGAGGAGTTCATGGACAGGGCTAAGAAGGGAGTGTGGGGATCAAAAGTTGTAACATTCTGCAAACAAGAGCTTATGAGAAAAAATAAGTAGTGGTAGAGCAGTGGCTCTCATTTTTTTCTAGAGTGCTGTACCCCTTTCAGGAGTCTGAGTTGTCTTGCATACCCCAAGTTTTCCCTCACTTAAAAACTACTTGCTTACAACGAGACATTAAAATACGAAGTGTCACAACATACTGTGACCGAAAAATTGCTGATTTTCTCAGCCCCCCCAACACAGAGTCCTTGAACCCATCCCCTTTAGCCCCACCCCTGGCACCTTCTGAAAATGTGGGGGGCAGGGGTTGGCATGGGGGCCGGCAAAGGTTTCCACCCCCTGCTCTATGGTAACACCTAAGTTTCATAAAGCTCCCTTTCCACACTACAAATATAACTATGTTGGGACCTATTTAAAGTTCTATGGATGTTTTCAGGACCACAAGCATCTTGCAAAGCAGACAACCACCACTGGCTGTAGCAGACAAAATCACGAACTCCAGAGTTCTCATCCAAGGAACAGGTTAGGTCAGCATGGGTACAACGTATCACATCCCAGCTATCAACTGAGGTATGTCCAGCCAGTGACCTGGCTGAATATATACAGAAGCCATAGATACGCCAGTGTTAGAGATGGCATCAGATAAATAGAATCAAAATTTAGTATTCTCTTGATACTAGAAGAAGAGAAAATAGTTCATTTTTCCTAGTTGTCTGCAAAGATTTATGATATAAAGATTTAGACACGATTGTCTATTCGATTTAAAAGGAAATACGGACTACTGTTGTTTCTCCTATGCACCGTACTGTGTCTAGCAAATACAACAAGGACAATGGTTCTCTCTTCCTGCTGCTAGATTATGAGTACAGCTTTTGGAGCTGAGATCATGTTTTTATTCCATACTGTACTACATTTTAAGGCTTTCCCTTTAAAATATAAAAGGCAAAAAAATAAGCATTGCATTATTTTCCAGATAGAATCTTCTTACGTTTATTTTAAATTCCACTTAACTCACCTGACTGCAAACATGAAAGTTTGTGTCCCAGTTTCCAATCGACCGTCTGATGATCTTTACTACAGTAATGGGCCTTGTGACATCTGGAACATGTCTTTGGCCCTAAACAGCCACAAACTCTACACAGATGAGCGCCACATCGAAGCTGCAGGCTCACATGGGGCGTCCCTTCGGGAGGGGGCGTCTCAGGTGGTGGATCGTAGGAGTAGGTGTCATTTTTCCTGGGAAGCTGGTTCCTAAAAACTTGAAAGAAACACAGGAGTTGGGGACCGAACACCACATGTCAAACACTCACAGCACAGAGCAGTTCCCAAAAGCCCCCCAGTGATGGTCTGGGTGGTTGTTATTTGCACCACAATCCCTCATTTGTTAAATGCACCTAGGAATCGTATCAGTGGGCCAGGTCACTTGCCAGTGGTTTCTTGAAGTCTTTAAATTAAACGATGTTTTGGGGACTTCAGTGACTCAACCCCAGGTGAGGTGTCCGTTGCAGGAGTGGGCGGGAGACGACCACACGGGTCCCGTCTGACAGTAAAATCTACGACTCCGGCTGCACTGAGAGCTGTTCGCAGCCCAGAAAAGGCCCGACCCAAAGAAGGGAATGGGCACTGGGGGGTTCCTGCGGGGTGAGCGGCGCAGAAGTGCCGAGTAGCGGGGCGCTGGGGATCCCTGTGGAGGAAGGGCCGGGGCGGGTCTCACCTCGCAGCGGCCCCTGGAGGCCGGGCCGGTAGCAGGCGGGCCCGCGGCAGCAGAACACGAAGAGGCCGCGGTGGAAGGCGTCGGGGCGGCCGGGGAGCGGCGCGTAGAGCTGCAGCAGGAAGGCGCAGGGCCGCCCGCAGAGCCCGCAGCGGAGCTGGTCGGGGCCCGGCAGCCCGCACTCGCCCAGCCACGCCGGCTGCCCCCCCACCTTACTGGGGAACTGGCCGCTGCGCAGGCGCCACCACGAGGCCCCCTCCTCCGCGAAGCCCAGCTCGGCGCGCGAGCCCATCCTCCCTCCGCGCGACCGGTGCAACGAACGCCACACAACACGCGTGTACCGGAAGTACGCTGCACACTGTGCCCGGCCGGCTCCCATACCGGAAGTAAGCTGCACACAATACGCCCGGCCGGCTCCCATACCGGAAGTACGCTATTTTGCGACACCAACGGGCCCTTCTCCCGCTGAGGACGAAGCGCGAGCAGCCCCGAAGGGGCGGAGTTGGGCCTTGCCGAGGGAGGAGCTGCAGCCGCTCTCCCACACCTACCGTGACCGGGCCGCTGCCAAGAATCCGGCCCCGCAACGCCTCAGGCCCAGCCCCGAGTGGGGGGGGGAAATCAGTGGTGTAGCAACACTGGCAGCGGGGGGCGGGGTGGGTGAATGATCCATCTGCGGCGGGAGAGGGACAGCCCGGTCTGTCCTTTCCGTTACGTCCCTGTCCCACAACGCCAGCCTCACACCAGTTACCGAGTGTACGGGAGGTTGATGTCGTTACTTACATGTCTCATGCTCCTCCTTTTAAAAACCGCTTAACGGCAGGGTACCCACCTCCTACAGTTAACTCACGGGTTGCAGTCAGCAACTGGACCACAGCCCCAGCAGGGGAAATTGTAAGATACAGAGACAGAATAAAGTCTGGGGGGTCTAGATACACTGTACAGACACAAAAAAAATTAAAACATTGCAAAAAGTCAAGCACTCAAACATTCGGCAATACCAGAATTAAGGTGGGATTAATGTTGTTCACAGGTTTTTTTTGTGTAATTTCTTTTTATAAAAAAAATCCATTCTCAAGTATCATGTCACCTTGACTGGTTCCCAGCAAATATGGAACCCCTTTAAGGTTATTGAGGGTTGTCATCTTTGCTGTGGCTCAACACGAAAGTCTCAGGAGACACTTTGTCAATGAAACAAACAAGGAGTCCTGTGGCACTTTTAAAGAACAACAAATTTATTTGTTGCATGAGCTTTCATGAGAGAGAATCCCACTTCATCAGACGCTTTGAAGATGGGGAACTTACAGAATGGGGGAAATTAAATGCAGGGAAGTGTATGACACAGGATCAGGTCAGTTTGACAGATGGTTACTGACACCACAAACTGGTTAAACTCACAGTCTTGGTTCCTTTCCCATAGTTTTTGTCCCTATCTGCACTCCTACTCGTGGGTCCAACTCTTATCGCCTCTGAATTCAAATAGGTACCTTCCTCCTTTCTGCTGCCAGGGCACAGCAAGGAGAGGATGTTTCTGTGCTTCTGTTCTGGTGCCTAGATGCAGAACCAAATGTGACCCAGAGCAGCTAGAAAGTTCTACATAATAGTTCTGGCTGGAGTATGCCCAGAATGTTTGGAAGCTGTGGGGAATTTAACTCAAAAACTGAAGCACATCTGTACAGAGCAAGCATGAACAGTCTCCATTCTCCCCCTTCCCCCAAGACTTAAAATTTAGCCAAATTTGGGCAGATTTTTATGGGATAGGAGGACACAACCCTAACACAAACACCAGCTTAATAGATGGTAATGATGGTGTATATTTATATACTACACACACAGGCTACATGCTAGCTGAGAAGAGTAGTAACACTGACAAATGAATTTATAAAGCCTCTTCCACAACACATGGCATTTCACAAATTGGCAAAAGTTAAATACTTTGTAGTGCCAGTTGCACTTAAAATAAATACAAATCAAGTTATCCAACAAGTGATGTGACAGAAGCAGTGTTTTGTTTGGGGCAATTACAGGAAATTTATTCTATGAAAGAAGAATAACCATATCAAATAATATAACCAGCAACATTTTTGTTTAAATATTACATTTAATGGTAAGCTTTTCATTGTAGTTACAGTTTCACATTTGAACCTATCTGAAACAAACCATTTCCTTGTAACAAATCTAAAAAAGTATTTAAAGTAGATGTTGTATACATATTTTTTTAAAATATGTAGCCAAAAAGATCCTGTTTCATTTAGTTTAAAAAGAAACAGTGTAGATTCACATATAATTCTAAGTATTGGGACTAACAAAATTCACAATAGGTAAGGAAAATATTCCAATTGAACATTCTTTGACCACCATCTAATATAATACATATGAAAATTCCAAAATGGAAAAGGCAACGTGTATTCTTCTGTAACTATCCATACTGCAATTGAGTACTTGTCAGTGTTCTTTGTGGATTATAGTGCACACAGTCAAGTAATTCAAAGCCTTTTGATTAAAGTCTTGCAGTCATAGGTTTCCTGATGGGTACTGGAGAATCTAAGGGTGAAAGACAAGTGCACACATTGCTTAGAAGGCTGTGATGCTGAAAGTGTCATTCTATTTAACGCCTTGTTCTCCATAATCTTTTAAAAACTGCTAAGTTGTACAATTTAAAAAGTTCCAAAGCCAAGCTGTAGTCAATCATGCCAGCAAGAACATTTTAAAAACAGCTTATTTTTCATTCAGATCTCACATTAGTATTTTTCCTACATGTACTGTAATGTGACACCAGACATAATGTGACTTTCTATGGGAGTTACGTGTCTGTCTGTGCTTTGTGACTTTGAAAGTCTCTCCATAAACAAATTTAAATAGTATACCAATAAGAAATACACTTACGCAACATTTCTGCTGTTTTACTGAGTGCTTCTTTGTTTACAGTATAAGTAAATCCATTTGTGCTAGATAAGAAAAACAAAAACAATTAGAGTTATTCTTTTGGGATGAGAAAGATGTTTAAGAAAAGGACTACTTCAAATTATCTGGAGCAAATGAAAACAACATTCTCTTCTTCCTCCATCAATTTTAACTACATAATCAACCCTGAAAGGTATGCTAACACATCACAGACACTTTTAGAAAAGAGCCATGCTATCAAGAGAGAGTAAAACGTCTAGAAAATATTTTGTTCTCTGTATTCTACTTTTTTTTTTTAAACTTGGGACAATTGAACAAAAACAGTGTTTATTATATAAGTTTTAACTACTCACCTGAAATTGAGTCAGATCTTCAGCTGTTGTAAATCAGCACAGCTCCACTGACTTCCATGGCACTACACCAATTTATCTCAGCTGAGGATGTGACTCAAAAGTTTATTTTTGTACCATCTGTATGTTGTGGAAAGAGATCACAGTAGTAACAGTACCTCACACTTACATGTTCAACGTCTTAATTAATTCATCCTCACAACATCTCAGTGATGTAAGAAAGCATCACTATGTTACACAAGTGTTTTCACCACAAGTAGTAGTCTGTTGGCAATCTTAAATTGAATTCTGAACCTTTGAGCTGGAAGGTCACTCAAAGAACAAAGACAGCACGCAACTAAGATCACAGAACAAAGACTGAATATTCACAATAAATTGGATCAATTGGTCAACTGTGACTAGTATGCAATTGTAAAAATATGTCTATTAGCATAAAGGAAAAAAGGGCTAAATTTGCCATGTAATTTGCTCACCGTAAACTGTATTGTTGGCTCCACTAACAAGTATCGTGAGAAGCTCCCCAATACATTTGGAATGTATAAACTATGAACATGTGTATACACAGTATTTTTAGAGCATTAATTAACCCTAATATTTGTTCTTAATTGGAAATAAGAAACTGAGTAGCTTCCATTTATTTGATTTGCAATGGTAAATCAAAAGTCAACAGTATAGTACGGTCAGAATGAGTTGTTTACTACATTGCCTGTAAAAGTAATTTGTGTTTCCTTTTTAAAAAATGCTAAAAAACTAGATATTTTTAAGGGGGTTACCAAAAAAAAAAAATCTATAGAAACAGAGCATAATCCTGTTTAATCAAAGATCTTTGGGGAAAACACTTGAAACCTCAAGATAAAAAAGAAACGTGGTCAAAAGATTTAGGAGCCACCCAGTGAACTTTGTAAATCTTTATTTCAGATTCCATAATCCGACCTAATAGACAATGAAGAGATGCCATATTTGTGGAACTGGAACATAGAAAGAGGTATCAACTTTGTGAACCAGTAAGACACTGGAGGGTATATAATCAAACTTAACTTTAGGTGGTTCCAGTTCAGAAAAAAAAAAACAAAAAACCAGGGTTGTAAGTATTTTCTAGTTCAGCCATTAAAGACATCTGATGAATGAGCCTCATAGCCCTGTATGTGATTGATGATATACTATTTGAAGTATCTGCAGTGTACGACGACTCATAGCAATTGAATACATTAGATCATATCATTGCATATAGATCCATAATGACAACACGTTGTCCCGTGACAACACATTTCCCTTCAAATGTTTGAGCCAGGCCCTAGCAAAAATCTGTATTTTCATGCAAACCCTAGAGCCTCTTGTATTACTTACATTTTCACCTTCTTCACTACATCTAGTCGCACAAATGCTGCCAAAGCATTTTTCTGCAAATCAGAAGACAAAACCTCATAACACTGAGTACTTCCTGCAGAGAAAGCATAGTGGGCAATTAAAAGTCCATTCATTACTCATCAAAATATTACACATTTAAGGTATCACATCACCACCACTACCATACAAACCATACATACCTGTCTCAAGAAGTTGAAAAGCAAAGTTACGGATTCCAGGTATAAACTGCTTCTCAGTAAAGGCCTCTTTTGTTTCTTTTGAGAGATATCTGCAGATTATCTTAAAAAAAAATAAAAAAAAATTAAAAAGTGTTTTGGGCTTTCCCTCCTATTTTGAAAGTTGAAGTTGTATTTGATTATAAAGAGTTATTCTTAAAGAAATAACATTTCCTTCTAATAATCAATTTGGAAGATACCTTTAAAAAAAGTCAAGGAAAAGTAATATTATACGAAGCATTTGAACATTGCCTATTATTTGCAAACAATATTAAAATCATAACAAGAATTTGAGCATTTAAGACTACTGACTTACTGACTAATAAATCATATTAGAAATTGGTTTATGGTTCCTGTCTTTGGAAAAGTTGCCTCACTATCAAAAGTGACATCCCTTTTCAGCAACATCCATTTTACAGATGGGGAAAGTGGGATACAGAAGTTAAGTAATTTATCCTAGGTGAAAAGTGTCAGTGGAAGAGCCAGCAATTGACCCTGACCACAATGATCCGGCCAGTAACTGACACTGTTTCACTGTGGTGGGAATTTGCTATCCTCTATTAGCATGTTTATTTAAGTGTAAAGTGATATTTAGTTTTGGTAGACTTGGGGGAGCGGGGAGAGAAAGAATTAAAATAGACATTGACAAGGTGAAGAATTCCCATGCAGGCTTTGGTCAAACATACCACCACTTCTGCCATTTGCATACTCTCCATTTACCCATGCTAAAGTCGTCGTCCTTCTAAGGACTAGCAATTAGCCTATTGTGATATATTCACTGAGAGATGAGGTTTATAAATCCAGAGGCAAGGCATTGTAAGAGTGGGGCTACAATTAAAGCAGAGGTGCACAACCTGCGGCCGGCCCGCAAGCATGTTCTGTGTGGCCTTCTGGAAGCAGAGCGAGCAGGGGGATCACGTGACATGGCACCCCAGCCCGCACGTTGCATTTGTGGCTTTCGAGTGGCCTTAGAAAATGCAATGTGGCCCTTGGCCAAAAAAGGTTGTGCATCCCTGAACTAAAGGAACTAGATAGCCTATTATTCCTCCTTTGGCTGAAAATTTACTTATTTTATTTCCATCTTGGCTGAGGGTTCTTTTTGCAGGTCAAGGTGTTTATTGCTCTCAAATTCTCTTCTTAAATAAACTGATTTCACAGGACCAGAAGTCCAACCTCACATGCAGATTCACTTATACAGCTCCACCTACAATGTCACAAGACCCTTCCACAGAAGAAATAACTTGTAATTTTTTAAAAAATCTGGGTCAGGTGTGGGGACCAATCTCTTTACAATACATCATCAGATAAAACCTTCTATTGCTATGTATCTTTTCCCTTCTACCCCCACTCAGGCTGACACTTAGTACTACAGAAGAACCATGACTCATGCCCTGCCCCATAGAACTTATGAGTGGGGGAGAGGAGAGAGAGAGAGTAGATGAGAACTTGGAAGAATTTTGTACCTGGTAACCTTCCATAAAAGGCCTGAACATAGCTGCCAAAAAAGATGCTACAGAACTTCCTTTCTCTGTAACTAAGATTTCCTGGGGAGTCATTTGAATCACATCACATTTTGTAAGCAGAAAACATCCTTCTTCAAAGTCCTGGGAGACAAAGGAAAGAAGTGCAATGGGTACTTTTCCAACTAGGGCAAGTGCAACCAAGTCTCCTCATGAAAATAAAGCATGCAGCTGCCATCAGACTGCCACTTTTGTTTCTGAAAGAAGTTTTGTAGAGATTCTCAGATAACACAAGGATCAATTTCTAAACAGGCACTGAATTTATATTTTCACCAAGTTTATATTCTGAAACTAGAGTCCTCACAATATAATGGCCTCTCTATTTTCACAGGAAGGCCTCCAAGACCTTCTCTTGTCTACAAAAGAAGTTGATATTACATTAGCCTACATCACTCCACCCAGGACTTTGCTCCAGTATAGACAACTAGTAACAGGTTGGATAGTCATGGTCAACCCTAGGATCCCCACCACCAGCTAATAGAATACCATGTTAAAAGCTGTCTAGAGTAGGGACCATGCCATGGTTGAAGTGGAATTTGTTATCATAAGGTCAATTTCTTTTCCTCCTCCAAGATGAAGTGAGGGAGATTTTCAAATGCATACATAGCATTTAGTTTTAGGCACATAACTCCTATTGAAAAAAATCAATGGGAATTCAGTGCCTAAATCTCTGCCAAGGTCAGTAAAAGGTTCTATTGCTAAAGACATACTTTGGCACCAACTTATTTTGGCTCAAAAAGAGCAGATCACATTAATTTTCCAGGTGCGACACTGGCTGTGGTGATGAGCATTATCTCTTACCTTTTCCAATAAGAAATAATCACTACATTAATTTGTTATTTCAAATCAGCAGATGGAGCAAAAATTAATGCATATAAAATATTCTTAGTTCTTCAGTATATACAAATTTTAGGATTTCTTTCACTATACTGACAGAACCTTTAGAAATTTAAGACTATTTTCTCTCTTTCCTATGTCAATATACAGTCATACTTCTAAAACCTTTGTAAAGCTAGTGAATTTAACTACTGCAGAGAACAGTAGCACTCGTTCTATTCAACAGCAAAACCACCACAGTACCACAACAATTAAGAGAAGTGAGTGAAATATACTCTAGCCAACTAGAATTCCGGGGAGCATTTATGTAGGTAAATGCAGCCACTGCACGCTGGAATGTAGCCAGAGTATCAGGATTAACAGTTTATGCTCATGAAAAACAAGATGAACAAACAACCCTATACAGTTTCTTTTCCAAAGCACAAAAGGTGAGAACAAGTACTTTTACATCTCACCTGGAAGACTGTTCTTTTAGCAATACAAAGTTCTTTAATGCCATGTGGAGAAACAGGTGAAACTCACAGTAGAACTTGGCATTCACTGAATGACCTATACTTAGATTTCTCT
Organism: Pelusios castaneus; assembly: GCA_007922175.1. Taxonomy (NCBI): domain Eukaryota; kingdom Metazoa; phylum Chordata; order Testudines; family Pelomedusidae; genus Pelusios; species Pelusios castaneus. The sequence continues at coordinate 3,340,062 of ML685836.1, forward strand.
TCAGATGTTCTTCCCATGTACTGATCAGGCTCATTCCTGATTAGTTGAGATCTGACAAATCCCAAGCCCGAAGAATTTGCTACAGAACTCCCATAAATGAGATTCCTAAAGTTGATCCATCACGTACCCTTATTTATTTAGAGAATAATTTTACCTTCAGTGCAATGCCAGGGAAGAAGATGAACTCATCAGAAAAAATGTCTCGCAAGAAGTTGAAGTAGTTATAGATTTCCTCTGGGTGAGGGGTGGGAAGAGAGAAATGTTAAGGTTATAACATTACTCATTTAAGTCATTTGTAAAATAAGGAAAAAGAAGCCTTCAGTGTAAGAGGAAACTTCTAATAGGGAACTCTTACAGCTAATTTTATTTTGGTCAAAAAACAAAAGCATGTACACAGAGACAGGGTCAACTTGAAATAGTATCAACCTATATAATTTATGCAAGTTGGTTGTATTTGTGCAACTTCTCTGAACACAGTAAATACTGTGGGATTTTTAAAATTAATCTTTTCAAACCAAACATTTTCTATCTTTAAAAAATAGCTGTAAGCACAGGAAAGGACTGACCTCTACAATATTTCACTGACATGAGCAAGCAAATGGAGAGAGCTTTAGAAATAACTGCACTTTGTCGGAATATGATTATGGAGTACGTGTACATACTCCTACACCTAAAGAGTCAGAATAAGGCCAAGTCCATACTAAAACTATTCTACAGCCATATATTAAATAGCATTCAAACCCCACTAAAGGGAGGTTGTTTCAAATACTGTTCCAGATAACACAACGGAAAACTATTTACATTCTTTGTTTGCAGGAGTTACTGGTCCTCCCAGGCAAGCTAACAATGCATGAGATTTACATGATCTTGTCCCATGACTTAATACATTGCAAAAAACCCAAACAAAAAGCAAAACATTTGCTATGGTTCCCAGAGGAATGCTGTAACCTGGCTGTGAAAATGATATCGTTTGGTGCTAGTGTGAACTGGGTATTAAAAAGGCTGCAACAAAAAACAAATCTGATATCAGTGGGCCTCATTTTGAACGTTGCTGTAAATATTCAAGGTTTGATTAGCACCCAGTAATGTCAGGAGGCACTCTAGGTGCCTAATCTAGAGTTAGGATAGGATCACAATTCAAAATGACTTGGACAAACTGGTGAAATGGTCTGAGGTAAATAGGATGACATTCAATAAGGACAAATGCCAAGTACTACATTTAGGAAAGAACAATCAGTTGCACACATACTACACGGGCAAATGATTGCTTAGGAAGGAGTACTGCAGAAAGGGATCTGGGTGTCATAGTGGACCACAAGATAAACATGAGTAAACTTTTGAACAATGCGGACCCCAGCCCCTCCCCCCCCCCCCCGGAAAAAAAGAAAAAGCAAACATAATTCTGGGTTGTATTAACAGGAGTATTTTAAGTAAGACATGAGAAGTAATTCTTCCACTCTACTTCACGCTGATTGGGCTCCAACTGAAGTATTGTGTCTTGGTGCTTAAGATATGGACAAATTGGAGAAAGTCCAGAAAAGAGCAACAAGAATGATTAAAGATCTGGAACACTTCACTTATGAGGGAAGATTGAAAAAAACTGGGCTTTTTTAGTCTGGAAAAGAGGAGACATAACAGTTTTCAAGGTTGTCACAAGGAGGAGGGAGAAAAATTATTCTCCTTAACTGCTGCTAAGACAAGAAGCAATGGGCTTAAAATTACAGCAAGGGAGGCTTAGGTCGGACATTAAGAAAACATTCCTAAATATCAGAGTGATTAAACACTGGGTTAAGTTGCCTCGGCAGGTTGTGGAATCTCCATCACTGGAAGTTTTTAAGAGCAGACTAGACAAACACCTGTCAAGGATGGTTTGAGATGGTACTTGGTCCTGCCATGAGTGCAGGGGACTGGACTCTATGACCTCTCATGGTCCCTTCCAGATCTAGGGCTATGTCTACACTAGCAATTTAGGTCGACTTAAAAATGCTTAAGTCGACCTAAATTACTCCATGTCCACACCGGGCTTTCATTAAGATGACTTAAGGGCATCCTTAAGTCGACTTGATAACTACCGCCCGTTAGGTCGATTGAAGGTCTAAATCGACCTTACATCAGTGTAGATGCCCTAGGTCGACTTAATTACTTAAGTCGACCTAGGGCTTGGGGACAGGGAGCCCCGGCTTGGGGACAAGGGAGCCCCAAGGGCTTCCGGGGAAGAGAGCCACTGGCAGGTCTCTTTCCTGGGGCTCCCCTGTCCCGGGAGCCAATGGTGGTTGTCTTCCCCGGCACTCAACAGACAGGGGATCCCCAGAGGTTCCTCTGTTCGCGGAGTGCTGGTGGCTGTCTTTGCCGGGACCCACGTGGGTCCCGGAAAGAAGGGAGCCCCACTTCCTTCTCTGGGTCCCAGCCAAAAGGGAGCCCTGCTCTCTTCTCCCCAGGACCCATGCAGGTCCCGGCAAGAAGAGTGTGTGGCTCCCGCAGGTCCAGGTGAGAAAGGAGCCGCGGGACCCTTCTCAGCAGGGACCACAGCTTCCTTCTCAGCAGGGAGCCAAGGCCCTATCTACACTTGAAAAGTTAAGTCGACTTAACAGAGTCGACTTAACTTTTTAAGTGTAGACCTAGCCTATGATGCTAACACCTCTGAAAGTCAGACCAACAGTCTTTATAATATAGTAATATTATTTGGAGTTACCTTTTCTGAAACTTTGCATCATCTGCAATGCAACTGCCACCAGAGATGGGCGCACAAACACATTTAGCAACTGGTTCCTGTAGGCTCCACACATGAGGATGGAGAGGGCTTGTTTAAAAATAAGCTCCTCCGTTGTGACATCCTTCGTTCCTTTGTCATTTAAAACCACTTGGCCATTGACAAGGCTCACAATGTTGGAGTGCGGTGCAAGGCTGGATGTGACTGCTTTGTTGGCACACAGATTTTCTAATTAAAAAAAAAAACACAACACTTAGGCAAATGCTTAAGGAAAAATGTACAGAACGTGTATTATTACATTGTATTAGGCAACCTAGAACCATTTTTACCTCTGGGAACACTTAGAAAAGTGTTCCAGAATGATCTATGTTGGAAACAAACAGAAAAGTCATGGGAGAGAATAATTTCAGGCATTCCTGTAATTACATCCTGCTGGACCCTGTCATCTACAGGAAATATGAAGTGCTCTCCTTCCTTCTCTGCAACCAAAAGTGAATAACCACTGTTCTGAACCTCCCAATGGAGACAGACCGAAACTGTTAGACAGGTATATTTAATAGCTCTGTTCATCCCATTTATTTTAGAGCGGCAATATACACTTTCAATTCTCATCTGCTCCTCTGCCAAGCCACAAGCAAACTTGTCCCTCAGATCTGCATGGTTTAGCTCCATTCAGATACTGTGCTACTGCTGCATGTGCCGATATCAGATTAGCGTCAGTGGGAGTTCTGCACACGTAAGGAGAGAACATCACATCAAAATTAGATAGTCTTAAGTCAAAATTCTCTTCAGTATTTACCTGTCTCTTGTGGCAAGTAGCTCTTCTTCCTAAGCAGTTATCAGCTAGACCAGGGGTTCTCAAACTGGGGACCATGTGAGGTTATTATGGGGGCACTAGTCACAAGCTGTCAGCCCCCGAGCATGCGTGTAGGGATGGCAAGGCATTGAGGAAGGGGGCGTCAATCACTGCCTGGAATATTTTCAAAGGAAGTCCAAAAACAGTTTGAGAATCCCTAAGCTAGACCTTTATACAAGTTTAGAGGGGGGTGAGGTGGAGATGAGATACAGTTTTCAGCCACCTGTTTATCATTATCTGACCTGTAAGAACATATTTATATTAGAGAAACTTCCTTGAAGCAATGATGTACAGACATGTTAAGCAAATAGATGCAGTTGACTAAGCAGAACATAACTCTTGAGAGGTAAGCTTCTTGCCTCCAGAAATCTTTCACAGTGAATCTGCTAAAATAGATAGATAGATACCATGGCTAGATACCATTCTTTTGTTTTGAAGTTTCCTGACACTGTAACCTTTGAATCAGATCTAGGAGACTTGACCAGTTTCCCTTAATTCCCCCAAACTAAAGCTCCCTTGCACCCAGCTTAAACTAAAAACAATAAGAACAGAAGCGTCATTGCATAGCACACCGGCATACAGAGTCAACAGGACCCAAGCCAAACGAAGTGCTACTTGCTTTGTAAGACGGGCATACTTCCTCAAGAACAGCTTTACTGAGAGTGCTTATTCAGAGATAGAAGTGAATGTTTACTAGACTCTCAGCACTGCAGATAAGAAAAAAAATTAAGATACGCATACTCCAGAACTTGTGGCATACAAACACATGCTCACCCTCTTCCCCTCACAAAATGTAGCTTTTGTTATTCTACTTTGGCTAATTAAATATTTTAATCAAACTATTTCAAAACATTCTCAATGTAGAACGCAAGACAATATTCTTTGTTTGACCAGAATATACCAGCAAGCAAAGGAACAGGCAAGAACTCTTCAAATTAACATGAAGATTACAGGACACTGAAGAGGTACATGGCATTTCTGCTGTTTCAATGTGTTTTGTTCCAACTTTGCCGGTGTATTAAAGTTGCTCACCACAGTGAGAAGTGGTGAGGCAGGTAGATTGTTTTGCAATCCTTTAGTATTAGTTTTCTGGCACACATTTCACCAGTAGATGAAGTCTAGTGTATTGCAAATACAAGGGAAAAACAGCAAGGAGTGGGAGGTAGGGTGGTGTTGGGAAGGAGCTACGTGGTTTACAGAAACCACAAACCACATTTTTATGGTGTGTGCGGACTGTTTTTGTTTTTTTTAAAACAAACAAAAAAGGTGCTAACTACCTCAAATTAATAACTCAAGGTAAAAAACCCTCAAATCTACAAGTATAAATATGCTCAGGGTGTGTCTATGCTGCAGGGGCCTACACTAGCATAGCTATGTCACCATGCTGGCATAAACCTGTAGCACAGATGCAGCCTTCACGAATAGAAGGGTTTTTTATTGCTGTAGGAACACCATCTCTATGAGCAACAGCAGCTACACTGATGGAAGCACCCTTCCATTAACCTACCTGCATCTACACTGGGGGTTAGCTTAGGATAGTTACATCACTCAGGGATAGGGCTTTTCCACTCCCCTGAGTGACACAGTTACGTCAAGCTAAATTTAAGTATAAACTGGGCTCCGCAATGTGGCCAGCACAAAATACTGGGATCTGCTCAATTACCAATCCTTTGTCTTGCATTTTAATAGTAAATGGATGTGACTCTCCCATGTAGTTTTACAGAACGTGGAGGGCCAAAGAGACCTCTGCTAGCAGACACGGCCTAGGGGAAGAATATCGTGGACCAAGTTAGGATCAAAATTTTTCACTGCTAGGATTCCACCCCTGCTGAACTGTTAAAGAAAGTATTGTGGATGAAATGCTTCCCTTCAAAGCATTACACCTTTATTAATTAATTACATTACATTATATGAAAAAAAAAATCTGGTTGCTATGTGTTCTTGATCACAGAATTTCAGACCACATCTGAGGGCCTGAATGCTTCTGTAAAGCTGCCCAGGCTTCCAAAGATGCAAAAACCTCATAGAAGAACTTTCCAGAATACCAGATCATCATGTTTAAATATCAATTGAGGGGGCCAAAAAAGGGAGGGGGGCAGGAAACAGAATCTAAATTGCTGTAAAATTTTAAACCATATATTATCTACTTATTCCTGATCAACTACAGCCCTTGGAGGGAGGGAAGGTCCATAAGCCGAGATTGTTACTGCTCATGATTTACAATACCGTAGCATTTCTAGCTCCAAGTGAGCCCAGGGATTTGCTTCACTTCGCAGAAATGCATCATTTTAATGGCAGCAAAACTTACAGAATTCATGTACAAGAAAATGCCGCTACTCCAGTACCCAGATTATACTGACAAGCCTATTAAACAAAACTTCATTGTGTTTGCTAAATTAACTGAGAAACATCTAAATATGGAGTATTCTTTAATTCACCCTGCAATAAGGGTATTGGTTTGGTTAGGACATATAAAATATTCAGGTGGCAGAGCTTTTCTTCAGGCACAACACTGAAAGCATCTGGGAGGGAAGAAATGGGTGTTCTTTTGTGATTTACAGAGTTCTGTTTACACTGTATTAGGTCTATTGCTTTCCTGCAGGGTGCAGAAATACCCCCTTTTGTTTATGTACACATGAACACTAAACTAAGGACTGCTTGGATTATAGTTTATGTATCTGAGGCTTTGAACTGAAACTGCAATTTAAGCAAATAATATATAAAGAAATTTGTTTATATCTGTTACTACTCATACACAGAAGCATGAGACTGGATTACCCCATCTTCTTGGCTTACATAGCTCTCAGTGGCTCCCCATATGAAGTAGCACAAGCCACTTTAAAGAGCAGTTAAATATGCTTAATTTAAAATAATTTAATTTAAAAGAATTGGGCAGGAAAGAACTCTAAGGCCAGCAAAAAGGCAAAAAAACACTCAGAGGATGATACAGGAGAAAAAAATAAAAAACAAAGCTGTAATGTGATCTTCTCTTCTGTGCATGTGTTTGGGAAGGTTCACGATCATGGGGGAGGAGGGAGGGAAGTCTACACATAAGTACCTGGAGCTAGGGGTGCTGCCGCATCTCCTGGCTTGAACTGGTTTCCATTATATGCAGGGTTTACAGTTGGATTCAGTGGCTTTCAGCATCCCCACTATAAAAATTGTTCCAGCACTCCTGAGTCTATAATACAGTAGGCATCAAACTAGAGACTCAGTACTATACTGGGCTACTGTTAGAGATCAGAATGTTCTGTGAATTGTGTTTTCAAAAGCTAGGGTTTGGATAAATGTACAATATTAGGCAAATCTCAGCACTATTTAATGAAATTATAGTATAGTTTCTCCTTCTTAACCTTTCTCACCTCCAGAAAAAGTAGTATATCTGGTCTGTCTCCAGTCACAATCTCTTGGCCAGGACCAAAAAAACCCTACATGCAGTTTTTAGTGAATCCCAGGACCCACTTTCAAATACTTTATTCTGTAGAGCTCCTACTTATGTACTGCTTTAACATAATTAACACTCATTTCATTGAGTGACTTTCCATGGCAAAAGGAATGTAACTTTCTCTGCATACCAGGCCACTCGAGGAATCCTCCAAAAGCCTGTGTTAAGCCTTTCAGCCAAAGTGTCTTTTCAACCAGAAGTTCAAAATCTATGGCTGGCAAATTCTGGAGCAGGATAGAAGCAACTAATATCCAGGGGCTCAAAACCAGGTTTTCTATCTGCAGAAGCTCCATTCTGTAGGCTACATCAATGACAAATTCCTGGATATCCTCAGATAGCCTTTGGGGAAGATGCCTGAAAGGAAAAGTCCAATTAACATAATACATTACAAGCAAGGAGAAGTTCTACATTCTAGGATACAAGTAATACCCTAATCCTATGAGTCCTGTACTGTACTCACATGTATGGTCTCTCATGTAGATACCCTTCTGCCCATTTAACACACAACATGGCACCTAACATACTTTGTTAATTATACCAGTACATGGGACCTCAATTATGAAGCAAGGCCTACAGATTTAAGCAAGAATTATGTAGCACTGTTAAATTATTACAAAAATAATTCAAAACGTTTCACTTTATTGAAAAGATTCCAAAAGTATCATGCAATGTGAAAATATATTACTAATGTAAATTATTTGTTGGCATTATAGCAAAGAAACACCACAACACTCCTGCCAGGAAAAAGCAGCTCAGAAAGAGGGAGCCTTTCCGGACTCTATGTCCAGCTAAGTAAAATAGCCATTTTTGTGGATTTATGCAATATGAACAGATATTTTCAACACCATTTGAAAAGGTAAATTTTGCAGCTATTTACATGGCTACATCTTTGCATGATGTATGAGGCTCTGATTTGGGGCATTAAACAATGGTAAATTCCTCACTACATTCTAGAAGCCAAAGTTGGTTTGTAAAGAGAGTATTGTAAATTTCCAGAGTTAGGCTGAGGTTCTTTCCTCCTCATAGCCATAATGTGTGCCACCCTGGTATTGCAGAAAGAGACTTGGATGAAGTGAGCTGAAGGAAGCAGTCCATAGAAGACAGAGGTGATGGCAGCATGCTGGAGTAAAAGCTTCTAGAAGATGGTGAGGAAGTTAGCAACCATCTTCTCCACAATTGCAAGGGATTCATCCATCCTTTGCCCAAGAGGTTAGCAATTAGGAGATATTTTTAAATCTCCAATTGCATATGGATTTTTAGGGGAGTAGGTTGCCAAAACACTTAAATCTAGGGTGTTTTGTTCTTTAAATTATAAGAATTTTTTTTTTTTAAAGAAAAAATATATACACACATTTAATACAAAATCTGTGAAGGTCTAACCTTATTATCATCTCTTAAAACGCTGAAACAGAAAATAGATGTGATGGATCTGTGAGCACTATCAAAAAGTTTGAGGTGAAGGCTGCTTTTCCTACACAAGGACAGAATCAGGAGAAAATATCTAACTTTTGAGGCCAACATTGGTTTAGCTCTCAATTTAAAGGAAGTCACACAACTGAACTGGGGAAAGTCATTAGCTAAACACCTGGAACCAGAGTTTATGCTTAATCAGCTACTGACAAGCACAGAAAGAATATTTTCTCCATTTCAACTAATACATTCAAAGTTGGGAAGTTAAATGGGAGTTCAAAAAGCAGCATACTTGCTTCTCTCTTTTTGTCTAGGAATAAAAATGAGGAGAGAGGGGATGTGATCTACTAGTTTTAAAAGACTGAAGAACAGTCAAATTTAGGATATTGTTTCATTTTCAAGAGTCTTAGGCAAGTAGGAACTTAAGCTACCGTCACTTTCACTTAGGCATATTTGAAAAATTTCCCAGGCTGACATGAAATAATCAGTATAATTCACTAACTAAAGTTAATCCTTGTTTAATAAATCATTTAGTTGTACATGTGATATATATTTTAATAAGTATGTGTATTCAAAATTCTTTAAGGTTGTTTTGTGTTTTTAATTAAATTCCAGTTACCTCCCTAATGCAGCCCGACAAGTCATGAACAAAAATGATCACATCTAGTATGTAAGAAATATCATTCACCCTTCTCTAACATACAGAAAATGTGTAAGAAAGAATATGAAAATAGTAAACTATGTAATTGCACATAATTATAGTGTATAGTAGCAAAAAGAGGTACCAAATGTAACGTAAAGGCTCTATTTAGTTGTAAATCAACATGTTTTAATGATTATATTAACCAATCTTTAGGAGAAAAAAATAAATGAAATACAAATGGAAAAGCTGATTAAAATCAATTTTAAGTTGAGGCTTTCCACTTGGTGATTTAAGTCAATCAACCCTGCTTAAATCTGCACCCAGAAATGCAGTTGTGAGTCTCTCTCCTGTGCAGACTCTTCCACAGTTATCAATGCCATTGGGACCTCTGGTTCAGACTACCGCAACATGCTGTACGTGGGGCTCTCGTTGAAGGCCACTTAGATACAGTTGATGCCTATTGCTGCCACCCATCTATTTGGTGTGCTACACAAGGAATACGGTGCCACAGTTCAAAAACTGCACTGGATTCCTATTTGCTCCTGGGTTCAGTATTGAACTCAGTCTATAAACTGGAATCTCTACATAGCATGGATCCTGGCTACTTGAGACCATCTCTCCTACATTCAGCTACACCAAAGGAAGTCGGATGGAACTCCCCTAACTTAGTTCCATGATTTGAAGATCTGGAAACAAAGCCTAGGGCTCTGGAATTAACTCTCCTCCTCCCTCCAAATCTGTTGTTGATCATCCAAGCACAACAAAAGGAGAGAGAGAGAACTGGAGTTTGAGATGTGTCCCGATGTGGGCGTGCACACCAATGCACTCTGGATTGGAGATTTTCATCTGCAGGCACACCCTTGTGTTCTGGTAGGAGGGCATATAGGGAGGGGCAGAGCTGCTGGCACTCCAATTCCTCCTCAGCCATGAAAGTCCAATGTGGGACTCCAAGACAAAAAAGGGAAGGATGGCATATAGTGGAGCACCCACAGGTATACATACAACTCAAAGAACTCGGGTTGCTTTACAAAATAAGTAACCTCTCCTTCTTCAAGTAGGGCGCCTAAGAGCGCTCCACACCAGGGCAGTCCCCTTCTCCATCACAGAGAAGGTTCAAAGGAGATGGATTCAGAACAGCATCACCAAAAGCTATGTCAGCTCTTGCAACAGTCAAGACTAGCATTGGGAGAACATCTGTAATGAATATGAGCTGGCTGCCCTGCAGACATCTTGGATAGGTAGGTTTCTTAGCAGGGCTATGGAGAAAGACTGAGCCCTGGTGGAGTGAGCTACAATTCTCAATGAGAGGCAAACTCTTAAGGCCCTGTAACAGGTTAAGATGCATCCTGCAATTCCTTTGGTGGCCCTTTCACTTGTTCTGCAACCGAGATAAAACTTAAGCCATTCCAAATCCAAATCCACTGAGCTGGAATTCATATGCAGACTAGACACCCTCACACTGGATCTGAAGAGAGATTTGGAATGGCTAACTCATTACAAAAGGTAATTTCCCCTCTATTAACATTCTCATCTTCTCAGCTGTTGCTGTTACATGGCCCTCTTCCACGCTGTTTGAATCAAAACAACTTGTTTGCTTTGCTGAATAGGCTAGCAGACTATCCCTCTGGAACTGTTTGGATTGACCTTATGACCCACCCTTCTGTGTATGTATATACAGATCTAATATTACAGTTTCCATTTCATGCATCTGATGAAGTGGGATAATGCCCATGAAAGCTTATGCAATAAATAAATTTGTTAGTCTTTATAAGTGCCACAAGACTCCTTGTTCATTTCTGTTCTAAATTTTTTCCTAATGGGGATGATTGTGAGTCAGCAATTTTGGTTTGTCTGGTGTTGAGGATCTCTTGTATTTTAAAAATACTGTACACATTTTCTAAATCGAATAAAAATGAAGTGGGAAAACATAACACTCCCTCAAGCATTCTACTTGTTTGTTATATTAGTGCAGAGTGTGCAACGCTCATAAAAAATATATTGTTAACTCTTAATGCCATTAAAATAATAAACTTCATAAAGATAACTAAATGGTTGGAACTATAACATCTGCTATCCTCAAACAAAAGCCATGAAAATCATGTATTCCAAATTGGGAAAGCATTCATCATATCAGAAAATTATCAGTTCTAGACACAAGGACTCACACTGTCTTCAATGACAAAGAAGGGAGTTTAAAAAGGATGTTTAAAAAGGATGAATTCAAATTGGAACAGGTGCAGAGAAGGGCTACAAGGATGGTCTGTGGAGTGGAAAACCTGCCTTATGAGTGGAGACTCAAGAAGCTTGGCTTGTTTAGCTTAACCAAAAGAAGGCTGAGGGGGGGATATGATTGCTCTCTATAAATACATCAGAGGGATTAACATCAGGGAGGGAGAGGAATTATTGGAGTACAGCACCAATGTGGACACCAGAACAAATGGTTATAAACTGTCCATCAAGAAATTTAGGCTTGAAATTAGACGCAGGTTTCTAACCATTAGAGGTGTAAAGTTCTGGAATAACCTTCCAAGGGGAGTTGTGGGGGCAAAAACCATAACTGCTTTCAAATCTGAGCTTCATAAATTTATGGAGGGGATGGTATGATTAGCCTATTTTGGAAATTGACTGATATTTGGCTACGTGTGGTGGATTTATAAGTGGCCTAAGAGGGGAGAGTACGTGGGGTGGGTTCTGAGTTATTACAGAGAATTGTTTCTTGGATAACTGGCTGTTGAGACTTGCCCACGTGCTCGGGGTTTAACTGATCGCCATATTTGGGGTCGGGAAGGAATTTTCCCCCAGGGCTGATTGGCCTGGGCTCTGGGGGGTTTTCGCCTTCCTCTGTAGCACAGGGCATGGTTCACCTACCGGTGAATTCTCTGTATCTTAAGTCCTTAAATCATGATTTAAGGAGGTAAATAACTCAGTCATAGGTTGGTGGCCTATTGCAGGAGTGGGTGGGTGAGGTCTTGAGGCCTGCATTTTGCAGGAGGTCAGACTAGATGATCGTACTGGTCCCTTCTGACCTTAAAGGGTATGAGTCTATGAGTGAAGCATTGGGAAGAGAAAGATTTGAATTGGGGAAACAACTGAGGATACTTTAGTTATTAACAGCTATCAATGGTAGAGCTCTCTATTTAAGAGCCTAGCATGGCACATAATCTTCTTGAATAGGGTACTCAATGACACTGACAAAACATGAGCTTCTTCAGAAAACACTATCACTTGGGTCATCATCCCGACTTTAAAAAAAAAAAAAAAAGAAGAGGCTGAGCTTCCTGAACAGTCAGATCAAGTGGAAGGGAAGAGAAAGAAAAAACCTAAACTGCTCGCTTCATGGAGATGAAAAGAAAATGCTACTCTCCAGCCTTCGCTATTTGACATGAGTGAAAACCAAAAATACATGCTAGATTTGTACACAAGCTATTAGGAAATCCAATGTTTTAGTACCTTGGGACCAAGTTATAAGGGCACCGATTGATTCTCCCAGATGCCAATGTTCTGAGCGATACAGGCTGCCCAAAATACACGTGTATGCTTCCAAAATTGTCACTGAGGATTTTTCTGGCTTTTAACAACCCCTGAAGTGTGGAGAGGGGAAAAATGTAAGTTGATATCACAGGGATGTGCAGACAGGCAAATACACTATGTTACTGAATATATTTACATACAGATGTAGACTCTTTTGGCTTCGGGACTCCTAGAAGCTCATAGGCATAGAGAGATTCTTCCAATATCCTTTCATAGCTGATGCTGATTGGAACAAGGTAGGTGTCAAAAACCTCTCCTTTAAAAAACGGTTCCATCACAATACTGAGAAGACCTGTAAGTAGGTGGGGGAAGGAAAAAAAAGTCTTGGTCTTCTGGAGAGGAAATTAAGTTGAATTGCAATTGAAAGGAGACAACTGGTTATGTTCCAACAGACAAGAGCTATGTTACAAGGTATGCATTGTGTTCACACTATGCAGAAGCAGGCACAAGACAAAGTTGCTGTCTGGGCTTTAAAACAGAATGCGAAGTGTTACATTTGATGGCATAACGGTAATACTATTGCTTTGCATTCACCTAGTATCTCCCATCCAGCAGTATCTCAAGCACTTCTACAAACATATGCTAAATTTCACAACACTTCTGTTATGACGATTACACGCAACAGAGGTTAAGTGATTTGCCTCAGGCCACTCAGTGAGAGCAAAGAGAGGAGCTTTGGAATCTTGTATACGTCTATCACATGCACTGTGGAACCACCTAGCAGTCCCAGTCATGGACCAGGACCCCACTGGGCAGGCAGCATACAGTAACCAGTAGAGTAGGCTGGTGTGGTGGCCTGCAGGATGATTCCAAACCGCTCCTGAATGTATCCACCCCACAACAAACTGGTTTTACAAAATGGTGTCCTCTGCATGTGACCTCACACACAACACACACTATATGTCCAATGTTATGCCATTTGGAGGATGCCATTTTGTTTCTGTATGTGACCAGAGAGGTGCTGCACAGCTACACGTGTGGCCCATGTCACTGAAGAGACTGGACTACCTTGCACCTCTCCCACATTCTACTGTTTGGGCTCCCCCCACCCCCTGCAGAAACACAATAAGGCACTCTAGTGAAAATCCCCAAATTCAATAAAGATTTTAACTTTTAACCAACATACCGAACTTCGGAGTCAAAGTCTTTGCAGTCCGGCTTCTAGTCCCTTCTAGAAAAAATTCAATTGGGGCATAGCCATTCTTCAAAACAAAAACAAAAAAATAAGTGATAGTGGGAGAGGGGGAGAAAGGGAAACCAACATGATAGTGTTTCATCTTCTCTTTCCACATAGTAAAAAACCTCTGATTTTAAGCTGAAAGCCATGTCAATTTAACATCTATACCTACATTCATCCATCACCTCCAAAGCAGCATACACTTAAATTAACCAAATAAAGTTTTTGCATTAATGTACACTTCATAAACGCATGTGCCAGTAAGGTGAAATAGTTCTTTTAAATGTACTTTAAAAAAAATTGTTCAGTAATTTATTTACCCTTAACATTGTTTTTACATATTCAGCAAAAACTGCCCAATAGAGTCTGTTCCCACCGAATGTACGTCGCATAAAAAAGGCACCCGACCTTCGGAGCAGCTCACCAACTATTTTCATTCCCAGGAAATCTGGAGAGAAAAAAAACCAAAAACAAATATAAAACTCACTGATTAACGTTAAGTGGCACAGTCAACCCGTTTCTCTAAAGCTCTGACCTCAGTTATTGGCATAAAGGACTAATCCCCTTGAGGATTTATTGTAAATATCCTCTTTTAGTTTTCAAGCACAACACATATAAAAGAAGCGTGCGTGTGGGGACACACGCACACACTATCTCTCTATACATTGCAGGTCACTTTTTTTGACTTATGAATTTGTATGTGCAAAGTCACAATGATCTCTTCTGACATTTGATTGGCCAGACTTGAAAATCTGGTTGATATAGTGACTCAAAGTCCATACAAGTTTCAGGCTTGGTCTGCACTAATAACTGATGTCAGTAAAACTATGTTGTATATATAACTATTGAGCAATGCAGTTATAGCAACCGAACGCCCAGTATACACAGGGTTATGTCGACGGGAGGTCTTCTCCCATTGATACAGCTACCCTTTCTTGGGAAGGTGGAGCACCCGTGTGATGGAAAGAACTTCTTTTGTTGGTGCAAGTAGTGTCTCTATGCACTGCAAATCTGCTGCAGCAGCTATAAATGTAGACAAGCCCTCAGTAATCCTGAGAGGAAGCAACATGTCCATTTAAATATGTTCTAATAGAGTCACAGGTGGTATAAGTTGGCCTAGCTCTATTCAACTCAATGAAACCATGCCCCTTTATAACAGTTGATGCTCACCACCTTTATGAGGAAGGGAAAATAAAAACTGAAAAATCCAAAGCTCTTATGTGTTTGCTAGTCTTGAGGACTCTGGACTACCCTCTTTCTGGGTTTGGCAAGCTGCATTACAACAATGAATTGTCTGGGGAGCCACATAATGCAGGAGAGTCTGAAAATCATTTGACCTGTTGGATTTTTGTATCTTCTTCCCACTCACTGCATCTGAGAGCCTTTTAAGGTTGCACGATGAACGTCAAAGTCAGTACATACGCAAATTACAGTTCAACAGCAATATTAACTTGGCTGCCGTGAACATCTTGTATAACCTTATAGTGCATACACAGTAAACTATGTTAAAACACATACTGAGCTATACATCTCACTAGAAAGAGAGGAATTGAATATATGCATGTGTAACACAGCCAGCTCAAGGTTTCAGCCTTAATTTCTGGTGATGGAACTTAAAATATTTTTAAAAATTGTATTTAATTCATCAGGTTTAATACAAAACAAAATCTGTAATAATTAATGCCTTTGTGTGCTGGAAGCATTAAAATTCTAATCTATATTACAATGCCATAAGTGATTCAGGGTGCATTCATTTTGTTCCAACTCTGCTCCCATTAACTTCAACAAGAAGAAAATTAAACCAATACTGAGTACTTCTGAAAACTCCGTAAGATAATACAACTGCTATCATGCAGTGATGGTGTATCTACAGCACCTTGCATGTGAAGAGCGCAAAGTTAAGTCTTTAAGGTTGACTAGTACCCGCTGATGTATTGAAAAGTTCATCGTAAGGTCTCAGCTAAAGCTGGTTGAAAGTCCTTTGATGGAATTTTTTCCCCCTTGCAGGAAAATGCTAATTCGCCAAAAGTAAAATGTTCTGTGTGAATGAGTTGATTTTGACGACCCTTAACAGAAACCAGACAGATTTTCAACTAAATCGTATATGGTTCCCTATCAACTGGCCTGCCTCCCCAGCTCCCAAGCAGCACGCCTGGCAGGCTAACAAGGATCCCACGCTCCCAGTACCTCCATGGTTTGCTTGTTGCAGGGCCATGCCTCCGAGAACTTCCAGACTCCTGCTCTCTCTTCCGCACCCTGCTTGCTTCCCTGACTCCCAGCTCCCCAGCAACCCACCTAGAAGGGAGTCTCAGCTCACCTGGCTTCCCAGGTAGCTTGGAATTTCGATTACACAAAAATTTGCAAGATTTTGGCTTTTCATCGCCATTAAGGATGAATATTTTTCCTCAACATTTTCCACAGAAACTAAATTCAGTTTCTGAGCCTCTTCTACCCTCAGCCCCTAAGAGAACAGAATTCAGTCAATGATTTCATTAGGAGTTGAGCAGTCAACACCTTGTACAAAGTGCGAGGCACCTCTCAGGATCAGATGCTTACAGGAGTGCTTAAAACAAGCCACAAAACAGCACATCATACTGCAAATAGATATACGAGAATGTTCTACTAAACATATTCGGCCACCAGGATTCAATCCTACTTCATCATCATCCAAACCATTTCCCCCCCAAATTTGGTCAAGTATGTACTCATCAATAAGGGATATCCACATATCATATTTCAAAATCCAGTCATTTCAATTCTCTGCGTGTGAGAGAAAACATATGCAACTTTTCTGAATGACAATTCTCCTCCCCCCACCCTCCCAAGCATTACTAAGAAAAGCTGGTAGGGAGATCAAATGTGTTGCAAAAAAAATTTCACCATTTGGCCAGACACCTCTGCCCAAATCAAGTATTTTCAGAATGTTTTAGCCATATAAAAATGGGGGGGGAAGGGGGGAACGTTTATAACTGAAACTGTTTCAATCTTAATGATAGTAGCTATCACCAGCACCTGCTATAATAATATCTCTGCATCTTGAAAACGGATTGTTAAAAGAAATACTTGCCCATTCCTGCAGCAATGACAGGCAGAGACAAATCATATGTGTATAACAAATAAGATAGCATCAGAAAATCTATATAGCTTCGGTGACTGGGCAGCAGGACAACGGGATGCTCCTGAATGGCCTGTTGTAACTAAGAACAAAACAGAAATAATATTTATGGGAACCCCTTTAACGAAATCTATCATTGCAGATTCCAACAAGATCTCAGAGCAGAATGCTTCTTGTTTTTAAACAGGACATAAAAGTTAATTTCATTAGCAAGTGGGCCTTCTGCTTATCAGTATTCTGTAATTCTTTCAGCTTATGCTGACAGACAACTTGGAGCTACAGTTAAACCTTAAAACATTAGTACTGGACCCCATATCAATCTAGATTTTCTTAAAATAGAGCTTCCCTTTGAACATAAATCTAGTGAGGCTACTGGATAGTGGAGGATAGGTCATGGAGGACTTATTTTTGGGACTGTCACAAAACATATGGAGAAACATGACCATTACTTTGTATTCCTTCCAACAGTCTCCCTGAAGTTCTTTAATATATTTTAGGTACCTGCTAAGTTAGTAATAATTGAAATAGATAATGAAATGCTTTGAAATACAGATTGATCAGCTAGCTTCTTATTCACTAGGTATACTGATCACTATGGTGTAATCCTCAATCAGGTTCCCATGTTTCTATTATTCTCAAATCCCATTCTTCAGTGCTTATCACCATGTCTCACTTCATCATGTGTCCAAACTTTACTTTTAAGACCCTTCTTTATCAGTCCCTTCTACTAAAAGGTAAATTGAAGAAGAAAAAAAAATAAGTTTATGCCTTTTAGCAACAAAACTTCTTTCATAACGTTTCCCCATCCACCAAACACTCTAGAGAAGTTACTCGTATGTTATTTCATATTAATTTAATTAGGAATTCAAGCCCTGTTCAGTGAAACTTTATACTGAATGGAGAACTAATGAAATGGTAACACCACAGTGAAAACTCAGCAACTGAGAAGAGGAAAATATATAGACAGACTGTCTTTTTTGTTAACTATTTAACTTTAAAGGCTAATTGGTATTTTGGAACAAGGAAATCTTTGATAAAGGAAAGATCAGACTTGACATTCTTGATATTGCTAAGGTAAACAACAAGACCAGACCCTTTTAGGCCTTTCTTTATACACAATCAGCTTAGTGTACACAATTTTTTAAAAAACAACTGTAAATCATCTTTAGGATTTATCGTTTTCTCTGCTTCAAAATGCATCCCAGTCACCAGCCTATCTAATATGCTCTGCACAATGGTAGAAAATACATTCATTATTAAATCTGTTAATATTTGTGTACTAAAATTAGGGGTTTAACTTCTCCTTTGAATTATTTACTCACATTTAGATTTCTCACTTTTAAAATTGCTGAAAAGTGTTACCTTAGTTAACATGGGCCTTGCCACTTTTATTCTTTAAATCTTTTGGATCTATAGATTTGGGTGAAGATTGAGAGTCTATGCCTGGGTGAGAAGAATAGCCATCAGTTATATCAGCCTTTATATCAATACTTACTTTCTGAATTCCTTCTTCATTCACACAAACCCTCTGGAAAAGGCGTTTAAATATTTTACTCAAACTAAAAGCAAAAAATCGAATCGCTCCTATGTGTAAATTGTGACCCATCTCATCCAGGATTTCAGTAGCTTCTTCTTGTATAATATCAGCAGACTCACCCGTCTCTTTTGATAACTAAATAAAAAGCAACAAGAAGATCAAAAGTCATTTTCCATAAATATAATTTTAAACAAGAATGTTCCACAAACTATATCTATTATTCTGTCAAACCAAGAGAAAGATATTAGTCAATGCAATGCAATTGCATCATAAATGCAATTGCAATGCATGCAATGCATCATAAATGTTTCAAATATTATTTTAGGGGAATGTGGGTTCTGCTTTCTGTGACAGGTATAAATCTAATTTTACTGGTTCTGTTCTATTTAAACAACAAAAAGTATAGTGTGAACTTCTCTGAAGCACAGAAACCTAAGTGATCATCTTCTAAAATGCAAGAATTATACAAAGCCTGTATTTATATTTATAATAAGCCATTAGAATGTGTTCCCATACATTAAATTGTACTGGATTTGTCCCTTATTAGAGAGTTTACATTTTAGAAGAATATTTCTTAAATTGCCTTTCTGACAAATGAATGCTTTGGTCTTCTTTCATTGATTAATAAAGTTAATTTTTAAAAGCCGGTGTTTTCATTAGACATATTGATAAAGTTTAAAAATTCTTTTGGGGTAAGTTTTTAGAAGTGATCAAGAGCTATCAACTCTATTACTTAGCCACTTCTTTGTAATGTATCCCTCTGGCAACGTCTAGCTGAAATGCATACAAAGTACCATCACTACAAATGTTGCATATTGATGTTCAGTTTTAATTGTGGCAAACCTTTCATCTGGAAGATTGTTACTAAGGAATTAGTGGGAATCGCCTTACTCCATATATTGACTTTAAAAACATTTAACCAAAGTGATACTCTTTATGATTAAATTACAGCTACATAAGGAACATGCACATAACAAAAGCATGGGGGATGCAGTGAACATCAGTGAAGAAACCATGTTTCAGGTCAAAGCGGCATACACTATTTACCTTATTAGTTATGCTTTCATTTCTCTAATTGTCAAGGAATTTCTCTCCTCCCACCCTCCTCCACTCCTTCATTCCAGTTAAGTGGCCATTTCAATGTCAAACTGATCCATTCAGACTTCCTTTTCTATATAATTTATTTCATCCTGAATATTTCAAAATCTAGGAAAGCCTGATTATTTTAACCACACAGAAGAAGCCTTTTCAACCTCACCAAGCAAAAACAAATCGAGGTCAAATCAAACTGATAGCTTTCTATGACGGGATCACAAGCCTTGTGGATAGAGGGGAAGCAGTAGAGGTATATCTAGAGCAGGGGTCTCAAACTCAAATCATCACGAGGGCCACATGAGGACTAGGATATTGGCCGGAGGGCTGCATCTTTTTCATACAAGAGTTTTTAAAACCCTGAAGGGCCACCAGTTTAATTAAAATTACATTTAAAAAATAATTTAATTAAAAATTATTGCAAATAAAAATTAATTGGGTTTAATTAATTGAATTTGAATGAATTTTAATTGAAAACCTTTTAAAAAAGTTTTTAATTAAAATTAAATTTCTAACATTTTCTTATAAAAGAAAGAAAGAAAAAGAAAAAGGAAGGAAGGGAGAGAAGAAAAAGAAAAAAGAAAGAAGGAAGGAAACAAGAGAAAGAAAAAAAGAGAGAAGGAAGGAAACAAGAAAAAGAGCTGCATGCAAACCCCAGCCCGGAGCCCCTATGGGAACCCTCCTCACACCCCCAGGCGCCCCTCCTGAGACCTGACCTGGCCCCAGTCGCGCTCCACTCGCCTGGCCCACCATGCTCCACAGCCGCTGCAGGCTGGGGCTCTGTCTGGTGAGCGGCCCGGCCACGCAGCACAGCTCCAGTCCCACCCCAGGCGGCGGTTGGCTCCTCCCTGCCAACTGGCTGGCAGCTGCCGAGGCCGCTGCGGGGGCAGGGGGCATGGCCTGGGTGGCCCGTATGTACTGCGGATAATGCCGAGCTCTGCTCGACAGCAGCAGAAGGACCCTGGGGAGGAGGCAGGTGGCCGCAGCCCAGCTCCCAGCTCCCAGCTGGTGGTGTGCAGCCACTTGAGAAGCCGAATTCCGACTCGTGTGATGGACCGCAGAAGGTAACTCCGCGGGCTGCATGTTTGAGACCCCTAATCTAGAGTTTAGTAAGGCTTTTGATATGGTCTCACTTCGTTTTAAACTAAGGAAGTACAATCTAGATGGAGCTACTATAAGATGGGTTCATTTAACTGGCTGGATAACCAATCCCAGAGAGTAGTTATCAATGGTTCACAGTCATACTGGAAGGGCATAACAAGTGGGGTACCACAGGGATTGGTTCTGGATCTGGTTCTGTTCAATATTTTCATCCATGATTTAGATAACAGCATGGAGAGTAAACTTATAAAGTCTGCGGATGATACCAAGCTTGGAGGGGTTGCAAGTGCTTTGGAGGATAAGATTACAATTCAAAATGACTCTGAGAAACTGGTGAAATGGTCTGATGTAAATAAGTTGAAATTCAACAAGGCAAATGCAAAATACTCAACTTAAGAAAGAACAATCAGTTGCCCACATACAAAATGGGCAATGACTGCCTAGGAAGAAGTACTGTGGAAAGGAATCTGGGTGTCAGTGGACCACAAGCTAAATATACAGTGTATCACTGTTGCAACAAACAAACAAAAAAACAAACACACAAACAAAATTCCCACCTCCACTGTCCTGCAAACAAAAAACAAAAAACCAACACACCACCATTCTGGGATGTATTAATAGGAGTATTGTAAATAAGACAAGAAATAATTCTTCCACTCTATTCCACACTAATTAGGCCTCAACTGGAGTATTGTGTCCAGTTCTAGGCACCTCATTTCAGGAAAGATGGGACAGATAGGAGGAAGTCCAGAGAAGAGCAACAAAAATGATCAAAGATCCAGAATACTTGACCTACAAGGAAAGATTGAAAGAACTGGGTTTGTTTAGTCTGGAAAAGAGGAGACTGAGTGGGGACATTATAAAAGTTTTCAAGTACCTAAAAGGTTGTTACGAGGAGGAGGGAGAAAAATTGTTCTCCTTAACCATCGATGATAGGACAAGAAGCAATGGGCTTAAATTACAGCAAGGGATGGCTTAAGATGTTACTTGGTTCTGAAGTAGGTGACCTCTTATGGCTCTTTCCAGCTCTATGATTCTATGTCAATTGACCATCTTGGCTAATAGCCATTGATGGATCCATGAACTTATCTAATTCTCTTCTGAACCCAGTTATAATTTTGACCTTCATATCATCTCCTGAGGCAAAAAGTTCCACAGTCGATTGTGCCCTGTATGAAGAAGTACTTCCTTTTGTTTATTTTAAACCTTTTGGCCTATTAATTTTATATGATGACCCCTATTTCTTGTGTTATGTGCAGGGGTAAATGACACTTCCCTATTCACTTTCTCTACACCATTCATGATTTTAGAGATCTGTATCAATCTCCCTTGGTCATCTCTTTTCTATGATCAGTCCCAGTCTTTTTAACCCTTCCTCATACATCAGCTGTTCCATACCCGTAACCATTTTTGCTGCCCTTCTGTGTACTTTTATCATTTCTAAGAGATTATTTTCTGAGATGAGGTGACCAAAACTGCATATAGGATTCAAATTGTGAGCATACCATGGATTTATACAATGGTATTATATTATGCTTTATGAATTATTCCTTTCCTAATGGTTCCTAGCATTGTTTGGTTTTCTGACTACTGCTGCTCACTGATGCATGTTTTCAGGGAACTACCCACTATGATTCCAAGATCTCTTTCTTGAGTGCTAATAGCTAATTTAGACTCCATCATTTTATACATACAGTTGGGAGTAGTTTTCCAGGGTGCATTACTTTGCATTTATTAGTACTGAATTTCATCTGCCATTTTGTCACCTAGTTTAGTGAGATCCCTTTATAACGCTTCACAGTCAGCTTTGGATTTATCTACCTGAAGTAATTTTTTATCATCTTGAGTCCCCGCACAGCATTCTTGCATCATAAAAGAACGGCAGCTTTCTCCCACACAATGTCTATCTGGATTTGAGCTACTACACATTACAGTCTCATTTTTTGGTCTCACCTGTTTGATAACATACTGAACTTGCTCAGAGTGTAGAACACTATTTTTAATGGCACTTGGCTTGCAAGGTGGAAGTCCTTTGTAAATAACAGGAGTGTAACATTTCATTGCATATCGCAGGTCACTGGACTGCCGTCTCTCCTCCAAGATATCTTCAAACTCATCCCTTTTCTTTGATGTGAGTTCTTTCTGCTGGGAATATACCAACACAGAATGAGACCATGTCTTAAACCAGCTAGTGCTATTCTTAGATATAACAGTTAAGCTTTATCTGTTGTCACATAATAGTTTAAAAATTCCAATAAACATTATGCAACAAATACCCATGTTTTGACTACATATACAAATATTACAGAGATTTAGCCTTCCCCACAGAAAAGAGTTTGGCAGAACAAATGAGTTCTGAAAGTCAACAAGGACCCACAGTGGAAGTGCCTCGCCTCCAGCCTCCTGACAAATAAACTAAAGGGTTGTGACCTAAGCACCTCTGATTTTAACTACTGCAGTTACAGGCAAGGAACTAAGTGACCTTTGTTATATCCAAGATGCAAGCCAGCCAAGGTTAAGGGTAAAAATCAACACTTTAAAATATACCTCAAGTCAAATTGGAAGGCAGTGCAAATCAGAGAACACCGATGTAAATAGTCCTTGACGGAAACACCCTTCAGCTGGTGCAAAGGGGAATAGCCAGATTGTTAATGTTTCTGGGTCGCTTAAAGCATAGGCTCATGCAGCATATATTGCTTTTATCCAAACCTGAGGACAGGAGAGGCATGGATCACTATGGTAAGGTCCCCATATAAAAGAAAAGGACCTGACATCTCTGGCCAAACATCATAATAAATAGGTTTTCTGGCCACTGATACAAACCCAGCATCCAGAAGCAGCTGTGGATCCGAGAAGACCTTAAGGAGCAAATTGGAGTGAGAAAAGCAAACTCTTCCTTTTCTATGCTATTGCTCTGGCTGTCCCCTTGGGCTTGGTAGAACTGTTTCAGCCATCTCGCACCCCTCCATACTCAAGCAGCAGCAGCAAAACACTAGGCAAATCAGTTAACTGCCTCAGCTGAACTCAGTAAAATGGAAACGTAAAGCCGACAGTCATCTGAATGTTGGAGATGTAAGAGTTCATGTTGCCTCACTATATCCCGCAATGGCCTCACAAATATGTTGAGTAGGAAGGGTCATGATGAGATAGAAACCTTCAGCAACCAATACAACAGAACCATTGGAGCAGACGGGCACCACCCTCTGTGGTCTCTTGGCCTGACAAGAAATCACGCATCCCTGCCAATGGCCACAGCAACACTGTGGCCATGTCTATGGCTAGTGCCAGGGCACAGAATAGTGCTAGTTCAATGGCTCCCAAGTGGTCCATGAGGGTACTGCAGATGGTCCATGAGGCGTGGGAGATAATGTAATAATAATATAATCCCATGTACCTCTTATATATCATATGCAATGTTACATTATTAATTGCAATGTAATTTGCTTCACAAACCATCCTTGTGTAATAACATTTTCTTAACTTCTGTGAAACAACATCAGCCTTCTCATTAGGTAAGTTATCTTTTTCCCACTGGTAGACCTGCTGCAGGTAAATGTACTGTGATGAGTGCAATATGTTTGTGAGTGAGCATAATAAATTATTAGAAATAGCAGTTTTTTAATACCCATTGATATAAAAGTTTGACTTCCATCAGCCATAGGCTATGTTAAAAATGTTTAAAACCACTGGCTTACATGGTGGTCCACAAAAGCTTTCGACGATGATGTAGTGCTCTGCATAAAGGAAAAGACTGGGAACCGCTGTGCTAGTTCATACATTAAATAGATGTATAATGACATCAAATATATCAGTACATAAATAAGTTAAAGCCTTTATTTCAATTAGAAAAAAATTAAATCAAAGGCAGCTGACAGATCTGGAAGGGCATGGGTCCAACTCACAGTGGTAGCCTGAAGCAGAGAGAGATAAATGTTCCCCTGTTGCATTTATGAACTACAGTAGCATATCTATTCATACCACAAAACGCATCACATAGCCCGCACCAAACTTTTCTGCATAAAGTACACAGGAACCTCAAACTCACCTGACAGAGTTGTGTGTAGTATTGGAGGATTGTAAAGTCTCTGTTCAAAGGGGAAAAGGCTATATTTTCTACCACCACCACTGGGCACATGAGATAGCAAAGAGTACAGTAGTCTCCTGCATGCATCCCAAACTCACAGCTACATGTCAATACTGCAGTAAACCCCTCCAGCTGCTACTGAAATATGGCCTGATTGAAGTCCACTGAAATCAATGGGAATCTTTCCAAGACGTCAGTAGATCACGGATTAGCCAGGGGTCGGCAACCCAAGATAAAAAGAGCCATTTAAAAAAATTCCTTCAATAACCAAGCATTTTGAGAAATGCAATGAGTGTGGGGAACTGGTTCAAGGCACCTGCCGCAGGGTCCCCTGGTGGGGGGAAAGCCCGGAACCAGGAGTGGTCTCCCCACAGGATCCCCTCCCTGGTGGCGGGGGGGGGGGGGGGGAGGCAGGCGGGAGGGAGTGAGCCCAGAGCCACAAGGGGGCAGCCAAAGAGCCACATGCAGTCCAGAGCCACAGGTTGCAGACCCCTGGATTAGGCCCCTAGTCCCCAGAACTTTGTCCAAAATTGAAACTATTTGTGAGGGGTGTGCCAATCTCCACGATGTTGGGATTGCTGGCAGCTACTGTTTAAAAAGTAACTAGAAAAACCTGTCTGTGATGTAGCTAAGTTAACCTTGCTTTTAGAACCTTTACTCTTCCATTTTCCTTATTTGTAATTAGAGTTGCAGCTAATTTAGCACTAATATAATTGTTTTACATTTTGTTTCTCTTTTTTATATGTAAGAGAAAAATAAAATAAAGTGCCTTATATATGGCACCATAGAGATGTGCAATTGTGTTGGCACAGCTCCACAAATCTTTAACTGCACCAAATGATACTTACACAAAAATCTGCAGCTACAGCATTATACAGCCATTGCATACTGCAGATCTGTGCAACACTTTAGTGTTGCAGATAATTATGAAACTAAAAATCTAATAAAGTTGTTTTAGTGTGCTTTCATGAAAGCAAGTTTACAGTTGTTGACAACTATGTTATTTTAAAAGCTGTCATCTTCATGCTTACCAAACAACTCTTGCGCATAAAGGGGAAGACAAAAGAGTCTTGTGGCACTTTTAAAGACTAACAGATTTATTAATCGCATGAGCTTTCGTGGGAGAAAATCCCACTTCGTCAGACGCTTTGAAGCGTCTTCAA